>OY728122.1:1980580882-1981018345 GCA_963277665.1 Viscum album | reverse complement strand
TTCGATGTAAAATAAATGTAGGGATTGTGAAAGCAGATATCATGGAGCTTGTTACTAGAGATTATTTGGGCATCAACGTGGTGAAATGTTTTTCAATATAAGTCATAACACCTTTTCCCTACATTTTATTTATTAGAGATTTATACGTATGACTATTTTTTATTAGGTATCTTTATAACATTTGTGATAAGAATGAGCATATATATGTATATGGATTCATGGACCCGAATTTGATTTCCCCTAAAGCATGTTCATTGGATGAGGAACAAAGAATGATTTATATTACTGAATGACTTGAATAGAATATAGTCACACAATGTTGGATGATGCCTTTTTGTGAGAGGTATGAAACATATCTCTTTCAAAGATTTCATTTTCATTTAACATAAAAAACCACTAACCTTAAATTTTCTTTTATCTATGATCATTGGATTTTAGGGGTTTTTTCCCAAGGGAGAAAACACTTTATTGTATATGCTCTTTCCATGGTGATGTTCGGGAATGTTTTAAGAAAATGTTCGAAAATTGTTTTTCAATTTCTCAATAGTTTTATACATTATAATGAATTTTAAATTTATCCCATTCTTATTATTTTCTAACAGGGGATGGGTCTAATTTCAAAAAACACAATGAAACGGTGTGCGAAGATCAAATATGTAAACATAAAGGTTAATATCCATTCATAATTTGATCTTTTTGATTTATTACATAAAAATTATATATTGAATTTATAATCATTCAAATATAATTTTCATTAATAACAAGGCATCATCGAATTTGGATATTATATGTTAAGATTTCTGTATAAAATAATAACAACTGGAATAGTTATGAACTTTTACCTGGTAAGATTTACTTTTAAACTTTTCCATAATATCTCATTTGTTTTATTCATTATAAATGTTAACTATTATAATTTTTAATTTGTTGATATTTTATGACCCTCAACCCTATATTTCTCATGATGTCAAACACTTACAAGTGGAATGGTCAAATTATTTTACAGGTCTGCATGAATTTAAGTTGTTTGTAGTGTAAAATGTAATTTTGAATTTTGTCATTGTAATTATGTATTTGGTAGTTGTTTAGGTTTGATTTAGATTTTTTTAAGTTGACATTGTACATTTTGAATTTTATATACGTGAATGTTTAATTTTTCTCTACTTCTTGTGGTCTACTTATGATGGTCTTTATGGTATGGATTCTGGTCTGGGGGGAGGGGTTACAAGGGTGTGGGGGTGTCCAGTGGGGTTTGGGGGTATCTAGGGGTGTGGAAGGTCTGTCTGGTATGGTGGGGGTGTCTTGGGTGTCAATGAGAGTGGGGGGGTAGTCTAGGGGTGTGCAAGCGTTTTCAGGAGGGTGGGAGGGATGTCTAGGGGAGTGGGTGGCTGTCTTTGGGGAGTCCAGGGGTGTGGGGGTGTCTTGTGGGGTGAGGTGGGTTTTTAGCAGTGTGGGAGGGTTGTCCAATAGGGTGGGGGTGTCCAAGGTGTCCATGGGGATGGGGGGCCAGTCCAAGGGGGTGGGAGAGGAGGCACCACCACCCCTCGGGGGGGGGGGGGGGGGGGGCTGAATGCTGCTGGAAGGTACTCATCAATCCCACATGAAAATCTTGAGCTCTTAAAATGTTTCACCAATACTTTATTCCCCTGTAAAAATCATTAATTATATCAATTAATGCCAATATAACCAAGGGAAATGTCGTCATGTGTGACGGGGTTTTCACCTGGTTATACTGGAATCAATGTGATAGAATGAATGATGTTTACTGGAGAAGAAAGCATTGGTGAAACATTTTTGGAGCTCAAGCTTCGCATGTGGGAGTGATGAGTACCTTCCAGTGATGTTCAGCCACCTGAGGCATGGGAGCGCCTCCTCTCCCAACACTAGGTGCCCAGTGGCTTTCCAGGGTGTGGGGGGTCTTGGTTAGGTTTTGGTCAGGTTTTGGTCTGTTTTTTTGGTCTAGGGGTGTGGTGGGTGTTGTCCAGTGGGGTGGGAGGGTGTGCAGGAGGGTGGGAGGGACGTCCTGGTGAGTGGGGGGATATCTAGGGGTGTCTAGGGGTGTGGGGGAAGTCTAGTGGGGAGGGGGGTTCTAGGGGCGTGGGAGGGATGTCCAGGGAAGTGTTGTCTAGTGGGGTGGGGGTGTCCAGGAGGGTGCGGGTTCTAGGGGTGTGGGAGGGCTGTCCAGGGGTGTGAGAGTGCTTTCCAGGGGGTGGGGTGTCCAGAAGGGTGGGGTTTATCCAGGCGTGTGGGGGCAGTACAGTGGGGTGTGGGGGTGGAGGGGTGTTCTAGGGGTTTGGGAGGGCTGTCCAGTGGAGTGGGAGTGCTTTCCAGGGGGTGGGGTGTCCAGGAGGGTGGGGGTAATCTAGGGGTGTGGGGGCTGTCCCGGGGGTGGGGGCAGTCTAGGGGTGTGGGGGTGTCCAGGAGGGTGGGGGTTGTCCAAGGGTGTGGGGGCTGTCCAGGGGGTGGGGGTAGTTCCGGGGTGTGGGGGTATGTAGGGGTGTGGTGGGGGTTGTCTAGTGGGGTTGGAGGGGGGGGGGGGTCTGGTCTATTTTTGGTAACTTCTTGTTCTTTTTCAGGGGTGTGGGAGGGTTGTCCAAGGGTGTGGTAGTGCTGTATAGGGTGTGGGGGTATTTAAGAGGGTGGGGGTTGTCCAGGGGTGTGGGGGGCTGTCCAGGGGGTGGGGAAATCCATGGGTGTGGGGGTGTCCAAAAGGGTGGGGGTTGTCCAGGGGTGTGGGGGGCTATCCAGGGGGTGGGGGAAGTCCCGGCGTGTGGGGGGTGTCCAGGGATGTGGTGGGGATGTCCAGTGGGGTGGGTGGGGGGGGGGGGGTTCTAGACTGTTTTGGTCCTTTTTTGTAACTATTTGTTCTGTTTTAGGGGTGTGGGAGGGTTGCCCAGGGGTGTGGGAGTGCTTTCCAGGGGTGGGGGTCTACAGGAGGGTGGGGGTTTCTAGTGGTGTGGTGGGGGGGGGGGGTTTCTAGGTGGTGCTTGTCCAGTCCAGGGGTTTCGGGGGTGTCCAGGAGGATGGGGGTTATCCAGGGGTGGGGGGCAGTCCAGGGGTGGGGGCAGTCCAGGGGTGTGGTGGGGGTTGTCCAGTGGGGTGGGGGGGGGTCTGGTCTATTTTGGTCTCTTTTTTGTAACCTTATCATATATTTCACGTATTTTGGCTGGTCATAGTAGTGCTTCGGTTTTATTTAAAAAAATTGTTTTTTTCTTCAGTTATTTAATAACCGACGTAAAAAATACAGCCAGATTAGTTTAAAAGTATGTTTTTTGGAAACCAACGTAATAAATTCATTGGAAATGGTTTTTATTTCTGTTATTTCATAACTGATGTAATAAAATGGAAATAGATAGTTTTTTACATCGTTTATAAAATAACCAATGTCGTAGATATTTTTTCACGTCAGTTATTATATAACCGATGTTGGAAACTTCTTGGCAGACAGGTTTATCACGTTAGTTATAAACATAACTGATGTGCTAAATGCTTTGGATGAGTGCTTTATGACATCGGTTATTATATAATTGATATGAAAGGGTATATACCACGTCGGTTATTAAATACCGGACATAATAAACCATGACTCCGTAGTGTTTTCCACGACGGGTTTTATCAACTGACGTGAAAAATGCTTCGGTTTCTATTTTTTTCATCGGTTGTAAAATAACTGACATAAAAAAAATGTTTATTACATCTCCTATAATAACATCGTCCAAAATCCGACATTAAAAATAAAAAATAACCATCGTAAAAAATGTTTTCTGCACTAGTGTATCAAACCTCCGACGATTCGTCCTGTATTGATGATCTATTGGCATGAATTTTTGATTCCACATGAAATTGAAACTATGACGATATTTGAGACTTATCAATCATGTATTATTCATAAAAACAAGGCATGATATTTTTCCCTTCGTACTCCACCTAGACATCATTTCATAAGTAGGGAAATCGTTTATGTTCCATAGAAGGGAAGCAGGCATCTGAAACGCATTCTTTGAAGATGCATCGAATGTCCGTATACCAAAATACCAAAGTTGTTTCAACTCTCTTATTAATGGCTGAAAGTAGACATCTATATCAATACCGAGATCAAAAGGTCAAGATATCAGTATACTCAACAAAGTGAATGGTTTTTTCATACACATCCACGGAGGAATATTATAAACATGAATAAAAACTGGCCACGTGCTGTGAGAAGTAAGCATCTGACCAAACAGATTAAAACCATCATAGGGTAGACCCAACCTAACATTAAGAACCTCAGCAGAAAAATCATTATGTTGTGCATCAAATGTTCTCCATGCTAATCCATTTACCGGATGAACCAACTCATCATTATCTTTAATTCTTTCTGCATCATGCCATCACATATTGGCTGAGATTTCTACAGACATGAATAGATTTTGATGTCTAGGAATCAATGGAAATTGCCACATGACTTTTTCTTCCACACGAGATGGTGTTCCATCTATATTTGACTTACATCAAGATGTACCACATTCTTTATAGCCTTTACGGTCAGTTGTTTCTGCCCAAAATAAACTGCAATCCTTCTGACAAGCATTACCTTTATTTGTATCAAATCCAAGCTCCTTAATTTTCATCCATGATTTGTAATGATTTGATAGAATATCTACACCATTAGGAAGAAATTACTTCAAAAATGTAAGAATGGAATCAATAGAGATATTAGAAATTCCATACATGATTTTCCCATGATTTAACCGCATTCAATATTCCAACTTGGTCATTTTAGTAAATTCTTGACATATTAGATTTCTGGCATCATCCAATAAATTTTTCACTCTCTCATCATCATCTTCAATATTTTCCACATGTGTATTGATATCATTGTCTTCTTGCACTAGCATAATATCTCTCTTGGGATGATGGACAAATGGAAAAAAAAATCAAATATCAAATTCTACAGGCCACTACATTCTTTTTGTTCATGACTAATAGAACATTGACTCGTCTCTCCATGGCGATACGAAACATAACAGATTGATTGAAATCTAAATTTCGTTATATGGTAGCTAACTTCTTCCCAGATTAACCATTGTCTTCCAACAAATTCATACCATGGACATTGTATACAACCTCCATCGAAAGCATTGTCAAATGGAAAATATAAAAAATTCTCCACATTTTTTTGAAATGTGGTTGAAATCGTATCGGTACGATACATCCAGCTTCCATACATTCTATAACAAGAAAAATAAAAGTTTTCTTCCAATAAAAAATGTAAAACAGAATTAAAAAATGGATATTTACTATAGAAAATAAAACTATTAGAACATAAAAACTTTATAGTTAATTCACATTTTTATTACATGTGCCTTTATTTTTATAACAAATTTCAACCCTTTCAGTATCAGAGATAAAATTCATACCTCGATCTTATAAAGGTATGATAAAAAACCATAATTGGCCACGAATGTTCTCATGTCTATGATAGAGTGTTATGAGACATTATATTTGGACTAATGGAGAGATAAACAAGATTGTTCTCCCTTAGGTGCAACATAAAAAAAACTTTTAACATTAAAACGGACACTTAAACATGGGTTATTTCATTTAAAAAGAAAGGGATAGATAAAAAAATTCTTCCATCATCATAAATATTTTAAACGAGCCCCATCTTCATGTAATTTTATTTTTTCCATGGGTAAAATTTTAATTCAAAGAGGGAAAAAAATTAAATAATACCACTTTATCTCTAATAATTAATGAAATTCATTTAGATAATTTATATTAAACAATCATGTATATCAAATATTAGTATAAATATACTAAAAGACGAATTTAATAATCTAAATCACTTCATGAATTTTTTTAATAAAATAATTACCTAGAAGAATGGATTTGGAAGAATAGAAAGTCTCACAAATGAGTTTTATTGAGAATTAATTCTATATTTATCCTATACAAACCTATTTTCATGTAAATTTATTTTCTAATCTTCACTCATGAAAATTTTTTCCCTTTAAAGAATTTTTTTGGGATCCATGTAATTTGGTCATAGGATTCTCGTGTATGTTTGAGTTTTACAAAAGTTTGGAAGAATCCAATCTTAAATTTATGATTCATTATCCCTATTGTAAAACCACAACCTATTTATAAGTAATGTATGGACTATATTTTCATGGGTCCAAGGAACAAAAGTATTCATTTTCATTATTTTATCCTTAGAATTCCATCATTTTTATCCACATATGATCCAATTCCGAGGGCTATTATATAACAAAAACACCTCATCAGGGAATGGAAACACATTTATTTCAATGTGGTTTCTTGATATCTAAGATAAATTTAATTTATAAGTATGTTTTGAACACTAATAGTCCTTCAAATAACTCAATTATCACAATACATTTCCAAACTATGAACATATTTGAAATGTAAATTGCCAATATGTGCCTCATGTATTGATTACATATCCAATATCACATATTAATAAAAATTCCAAGAATACTATTATTCATTAAAATCTATGGCTTGAAAGAAACATACCCATAGTCTCAAATTCTGGTCAATCTCAATGATCAAATTTGCATGATTCATAATCAGAATCTTAGCAATCATGAAAATTAAAATTTTAATATTCACAGAAGGAAAAAATAATAAGTTTCAATGATATATCTGACAGTTAAATCTCATAGAAAAAATAATCTGAGAAAAATATATTTAGATTCACTCAAGGGAACATGATGGTGAAAATGGTAACAATAATCCAAACAATGGTTTAGTACTTTCATGTTTTTTCACTTTTTATAGTTCATTAAATCCTTAACTGAATTTATATATAATAGAATGAAAAACAAGAAGAAGAAATTTCATACCTAGATTCCAGAGCTGGGGTAGGGAGGTAGAGGCCTGGATGAGATGTTGCTGAAGCTGGGGGAAGTTGAGGCGGAGGCCAAGGCTGAGAGGAGAGGGAGACGAGATGGGGGAAGTCACAGGAGCTGGGGGAAGGTAGGTGGAGGGTGGGATTATAAGGTTGAGGCGAAGGCCGGGAGGGAGGTCGAGAGCAGAGGTGGAGGCCGGCGAGGGGAGGAGATTGGAGGGACGTGGTGTTCGGATGGTTGGGAGGTGAAGGTCTATGAGGGAATGAGAGGGCCAAGGGGTTGAGGTTAGATGGATGGGAGGAAGTGGTTGGGGAGGGGTTGAAAGGGTCGGGAGTTTATGAAGCGAGGATGAGCATGATAGAATAGGGTGATGGGAGAAAGGGTAATGTGAGCCCGATGGAAGATTAGAGGATTGTGATGGAAGATAGAGGAGGAGCACGATGGTATTAGAGGAATCGGGTTTTTGTTTCCCACGGTTTTATTAAAAACATGGGAATAGATTTTAAAAAGAGATATCCCCACGGTTTAGAAAAACTGGGTGGATAGATGCATAGGGAAATATCCTCTTTTCAGTAGTGTTTGACCAAGTCATCTTGAATACTCATCATGTGGAGAAAAGATGAGTTTTTGGTAGAAAATTATTAAGGGATGAAACTATACATTCAAAGTAAGTATATTTCTTTATGTTCTTAGTAAATATCATAATTAAATTATCTATAATTCTGAAAGGGAACAGAAAACAAAAAATTCCTTCCATTTACTTTTCCTACTAGGGAATCAAAGTCCGTTTAACCTATCATAGGTTTTTTGTTTTATAGTGGTTAACATTCTCCTGATCGTGTTTTCTATCACTCCACATCAGAACATGTTGGTTAGTCTTCCCTTCGATATCCATGTATTCATGGAATCCAAGTATGTGACATCTCGGTTGACCTTTATACTAGTATTCATTTCTTTTAATGTGATAGTTTTATTTACTCTTTTTCTGATGAGGGACTTTCAATGAAGTTTCCCAAACCAATTTTGAAATTGCGAGGACACAATCTGAAAAAGGGGGAAGGATGTAACGACCCATGTATTTATAGGATAATTCTTTTCGATTTCAATTATAATATATTAATTTTAGGTGTATGGAGATTCTTTTTCTGATAGTGTACATGACACGCAACAATGGTCTTCTCTGAAATCATACATTGAACACAACATTGAGTTATACTGAAAAATAATACTATAATATTATTATTATTTTAAATGGTAGTTAATGCTTAGTTTTTTTAATTATGGGAATGAATAGTATCAAATAAATTTTTAAATATGGTTTACACATGTGTAAATGATGATTCATTGATTACTATCTTTTTTAGAAATGGAAATAAAAACTAATTGAATATAATAGATGTGTTTTTATGAAAACCTATTTAAAAGACATTAATTAGGTTTTCATATATCCATTTATGTATTTTTATTGAATGAAAAATATATGATATATATTTAATTTATTGTTTTGAATTCAACTTATATGTTTTCAAATTATGATATAAGAATAAATTTATTTTTTCGGATAAAAGAATAATTTTTTTAAAAATGCAGTTTTACCATCTTTTGATGGCGAACCATTTTTAAATCTAGTATTTGAAACCATTATATGTTTTAATTAAGAAAAATAAACTTCTTACTTATTAGCATAACACCAAAATTTTCTTTGGATTAAATTTTGGTATTTTTATTCTAAATTTCATTCTTTAAAAATGTTGAAAAATACTGCATTTTAATTCAGAACTACCTTTTAATCTAATTTATTTATATAGTTATATTGTAAATTTAATTGGTTTCAAATTTTAATTAGATTATATTTTTATTATTTATTAACATTTTTGTCATTATAAGTAATTTAACTATGAAATTGGTTATAAATTCATGTTAATCTTTCGATAGTGTTTTCTTCTTAAAAACATGCTTTTTGGTTTTGACATCGTGAATTAATATAAAATTAATTTCTGCAACATATATGTTTTGAATTTAGAAAAATGGATTCTATATTTGTAATCAAGAGGTAAAAAATGTTTAAATAGGAAACTTTTTATTTTTTGACACTATAAATAGGAACTTAAGTAAGTATTTTATTTACCATGGTTAAAGGGTAAATCCGATAAATAAGGGTAAAAATAATGTTATAATAATATTAAATAAGCCTAACACATTTTATAACCCTTTTATATTACATATATATATATATATATGAAAATGGGCATTCTCAAGTCAATTGTATGAACTCATGGAGTCACATTTGTGTGAAAATGACATTTAATTACTTTTAATTTAATTTTAAGGAAAATATAACCTAAAAATGCATCTTTTACTAAAACAATTTTTATATGGGGATTTATAAGTTATATATTCTACTATAATTACTCATTAGATAAATAAAAAGATTTCTTACACATTGGAATTTTATTTATAATTTTTAAACATCAAATAAATAAATTTACTTATGACACAATGGTGATGTAGTGATTACCTTATCAATGAAAGATTTAAATAAATGATATTATAAATATTAAAATAAATTTATTTTGAAACTTTTTATACCATCCAAGAATTTTAGGTATTATTATGACTTGATGTATATTAATTAATTGTGTTTTTATAATAATCTCATTGTTAAAGATTTTTTAAAAATTAATGATATGAATAGGTTAAAATTGATATAAATGAGTTTTTAAATCAATTAATATTTTATTAAATGATATAATAGTCCTAAAAATCAAATCAACATCCAAAGGACATATATGATGTAAAAAATTTCATTAGTGACCCATTTTCAGGCCACATGACATTTTATTGTAACTATGGTAAACATATAATTTGAATATACAAGAAGACATGGTAAAAGTTAATTTAGTTAAATAAGTTTTATGCTAAAAGATAAGGTTCCATTTGAATCCTAACCTTGTATAAGACCCATTTTATGAGATTATTGTGACCCATGTTAATATTATATTCTAAATATATCACATTTTTGTGTTTAAAAATCAAAAATCCAATAATAATAAAATAATACCGTCAATCATTCCTATGTTGCTCCTCCTCCCTCTTATAAAATGACACAACCTCTATCCCATTAATCACACCTATAAATCTACTATGACACTCCAAAATCTGCTACAATAATCTCTAAACATTCCTCCCTTCCTCTTAGTAACCTTCCCTTAGGCAGAAGTCAATTCAAGAGTTCTCTTTGGCTCAAATCCGAAGAAGTTACCCTATTTGAGGTAATGTCTTCTCTCAATTTCCTCTCCATTATTTTTCCTTCTCTACTACCTATTATCTTATTATTATTTTTATATATAAAAACACCAGTATCATCCATATATAATGTTCTTATTATGACTATTATTCATACTAATCACACACACACCTCTTTCTAATGGGTATAGAACATACAGTTTCTGTAGACGGCGAATTACGGCCTCACGAAATAATGATTGTTCAATATTCATCTACCACCTCTTATGGTGGAAATTATAATGGAATTGTAATTATATATGATATATATGATATTTATTTTGTCACTATTATTCTGTAATTATCATTTATAACCAACCTTTTTGATTTTCATGTTCTATAAATATGATGATTTCATTTGAGGAAGTGCAGACTACTGCCCCCTCAAAGTTATATGACTCGTTCATGGAATACATTGAATTTATAAAGGATGTAATTAATGTACATATAAAACATATATAAAAAATTATGTTATACATTAATTATAATATAACTATTTATCATTATTTTTTCACTCCTTTAAATATGAAATAGAAATCAAATTATCCCTCATGCGTATGTATGTCTTACCATCACCATGAATGGTATGTTTCATTTCTTATCTCCAAATGTTATGGAATATTCTAAATACATATATAATGGATATATATGATACATATGATATCTATATAATTAGTATCATTTTGTAAATAATGGAATTTTGACCACATGGACAATTTATAATTATAATAAGTTCATTTTTGAGTCAAGTTCTGAACATCGAAAAAATGTCTGATATGAACTCAAATAATTAAATAATTGTTATATCAAGGTAATAAGTGATATAAAAGGAATAAAAGTCACGAAAAACTTTCTTAAGTAAGTATAAATTAACTTAATATTATTATTTTGGAAATTAATGAACAAATGAGTCATGTCGAATACAAGGTAAGGGAACTTCTAAACCCAATTTCTATTATTTTGGTTGATCATATACTTCATGTTTATGTCGTGATACGATTATGTGGGAAATTAATTTTAATAACTAATATTCAATTTATACTTGATTTAAGTGTACATATAGTTAATACACATAATTGTTCTATTTTATTTACAAAATGATCTTTGTAAGGGACATTTTTTCAATAAACTTTCATTGAGGCATATTTTGATTTATACATGAATAACTTTTATACAGTGTATAAACTCCTTTCAAATTTAATTTCATTTAAAAGGAATATTTTTCTATATAGAGTTTTAAAAAAACAAAAAAGGAATGTTTCCATTAAACATACACTGTGACAATGACCTTTCCGTCGTCGTGATCTTTATTTGATATTTGTCTTCCATAACAAGTTGTGATGTTTTTTAATGGAAAATAAAGAAAATGTACCCTTTTAAGAAATTTTGGTATTTAAAATGGTTTTGAATGTTTACTTACTATTTAAATATCTTGAAATTATTTCGTGTCATTTAAAATGAAATTTTTATGATTGAAATGTTGATATTTTCCATCTTTTATGTGTGATGATTATGTAATGATACTTTTAAATTTGAAGGGTGGTTACATGATAAACCCAATGAAAACTAATTTTGTGATAAACCAAGAAAGGATGGTTATGATATAACCTCCAATGCATTGGGTATGGATTTTAGTTGTATGGTTATTTCATTTGTAAAAATGATTTGTGGATGTCGACCATATGGTTATTCCATTTATGTATGATTATGTAACATTTTTTTCTTTTATATGTTATGTGTTCTTTATATGGGTTTTATGGTAATATTTTGGTATCAAAATGGTAAGAAATTAGATTTTATTTGTTGAATAGTATTTAATTCTTTATAATGGTGAAAATATTACTTATGATAATGTATTCATGGTTTACTTGTTGTTTTAAAAAACTAACAGTTTTCCTTCTTAGTGCATCCCTTACTAAGATTTTTATGCTAATCCAATGTTTTTGAAATGTTTTTCAGAGGAATTAAAGTGTAATAGGGTTGAGGATGGTATCAAGGAAAATTCATGTTGTTTATAAAATCAAAGTAAACATGTTTCTTTTCTTTTAAGAGTATTTATTTTTGGAAAAAATGGTTACTGAGTAGAAGTGTCTGAATGTAATATTCAAATTATTATGTATAACTTATGACCTAATGTGCTAAAGATATAATCATGAAAATAACCTAAATGTGAATTGTTAAATTAATTCCAGATTATGAAATGTTTAAGGCTGGGTCCTTATACTCGAATTGGAACCTCCATGGTTTACTAGGAGATAACACTAGGAACTCGAACTGCTCACACAATATACATGTATTTTCCTGGAAAAAAAATTTAAAAAGATATACATACAACCATGGGTGTATTTAGGATGTGATCTAAATCTTGTTAGGATGCCACCCAGATAAGAATATATCATGCTAAAACATTTTATAGATAATCCATTAAGCATATTTAAGTAAAGAATTTGAAAACATTTTTATGAAAACACTGATTAGGTAAATATTTTATAAAGGAACACATCCATGGGAAAACACTTCAAAACCACTACCTTGAAAAATGATAATTTATAAAAGAAATAAAACACACACACACACACAATAGGACATCAATATTCCAATGGAAGGCACCATTCTACATAATCATCATCATAGTTTCAGCACTATGGTTGGATCCATATAGTCATACTATCTCATGTGGGATTATAAGAACATTACAACTCATTGAAATGAGGTATAAAAACCACCAACAACACAATTCTCAGGCATGATCCACTAGAGTGGAGAAACATCCAAAATTTTACTATATTTAGTAAGTGTTGTAATCATCAATCTCACTAAAAAAAATATGACTATAGTTACATCTGTATAACTAGAATACAAGTCATAGTATTTTCAGCGGGTTTCCTAAGATAAATTTTACTCGATTTCATTACACACATCACACAACACATCATTATAAAATTACTTAATCCTATCAAAGTAACACACAACACATAACACCACTTACCCAACCCAAAACATCATTAGATATAAAGAAAACACCAAAAATACCTTAAAACATTACATGTACCAATTGTAAAATTTAATAAACATGTATCATAATTTAAAAAATACATTCTATATTCACCACAAGGGATTACACTAGGAAAATACTGAATTAATTTTTTGGAAAATCCTATTAAATAGTAATCGTATCAAAGCCATGTCAAAATGATTTTATCGCTACACACTCATTTTATCAAATACATTAAAGGAATAAAACACAAGTGATCATTTTAAACACACATGGAATTTAGTCTTTTCTCACTAAAAATTCAATTTTTCAAATAACAAACCACTTGAATCATTTCAAGAACATAATTCTAAGCAAATATATTACACTTAAAGCTCAAAAAACAAAAACTATAAAAAGAGAAATCAGATGGGCCAAGACCCTTTTTAAAAGTCAAACAAAAACTAATTTCATTTCTAAAACATATCACTCATCATGTAAATAGTTTATAACTCATATTTAGAAATGAACAAAAAAAACTCACCAAATAATTTCATTTCCTTTTTGAAAACGTGCACCCAAACTCATCTTCTATGCAATTGTCTTTAAAGAAACAATTAATGCCTTTCAAACAACCCTAGAACCCATTTTTAAGAAGTAATTCTTTATAACAGACACACACAACAAAGTAATTTTCTTCATTAAAACTAATTTATAACATACAATGACACCAACCACTTAAAAAAAACTTCACACCACATAATTAAACCAAAGAACACATTTTAAAATTAAAACAAGCATAATAAATTCATCTAAAATTCTAATGGCATGGAACCACCTACCTTGGTGAAGAAAATTCTATAATCTGATGTAGAACCTGGATCTCACCTCAACCGCACAACAAAGAAACTCCAGAAAGACATAGTCTACCCAAAAAACAACTTGGTCAAACAACTAAACCTAAACATATCCCATGCATGTGAAATAAAACCCTAGAATGAAGGAGGTTCTTACCCATTGGAGAAGAGGCGGTGGCTGCTGGAGGGTGGAGGTGTGGAGGAAGTGTGGCATGAATGAGGTATGATAGTTGGGGATGTACAAGGGACACATCTGAATGAGTTTGTGGTAACTGTAGTAGAGGGTGAGAGTGAGAAAGCTCCATATATTTATTTCCATGAGGGAGTTTGGGGCAATGGATGGGGTCATGAGAGAGAGGGAGGTTACACGAGGAGGTGCTTCTAGTGGTGAGCTTGTAAGGAGAGTGTTCCAACGAGTGGATGGGTAACACACAGGGGGAGGGGGGAGGGTTGCATGTGAGGTTGGGGGGAGATGGAAAATGAGACCATAAAGGAATCAAATAATAGATATAACTAAAAAAATATTATATTACTAATAATAATACTAAAAAGATTAATAACAATAATGTTAATATTATTATTGATAATAATAATAGATTAATAATTATATAAATAATAATAATAATACTATTATTATTATTTTCATTATTTTTTATTTCAAATGTGTTTTTCATAATACCTCTTTTAGGGGAAAAGTGGTAACCCTAATAATATCCAATTAATATATTCCATCGAGTAAAGTGATCAAAAGAAAAGAAAACCAAAACCAAAACACACATTTCAGCATTAATGTGACTATAAAATTAAAATACACTAACCTAAGAACAAATAAACAAAACAGAAAGTATCCAGAAGTCATGTTCATAGCACCACACAAATCATGCGATCAGCCCAAGAAATCATGCATCAACAGAATTCATGACAGGACCACCGCACCATTCACTACTCCACCATCATCACATACAATCATCACAAGCACGAAGACGTTATCTACCCTTGATGCTTGAATTTTTTTTGATGAAACTGAGTAATAATGCTCATTATGATCACCTAAAACCCCCAAAATCATCCAAAATATGCGAGGAGAAATTCCACCCAAAACAAAAGGGGGAGAATCCAATCATAGAAGCACCTCATGGAAACCATAGGTCACTCAAACAACAAAAAAACATCCATGGAGACCTTGACTCCAGACCTACTGGGATGTTAGAGGAGGACTAGGATTTTAGGGAAGCAATGGGGGAAAAAGCCTCAGTGGAGGATGATGCGTGCAAAGGAATTTCATCCCATTAATTAGATACCCCTACTACCAAGAAACAAGAATAAAAAAATTCAAATAAAATCTAACTCCTAATTGAAGAATCACAGTACCACACCAAGAAAGTCCCCATATAAATCTATAGTAAGTACTTCTACAATGAATCATTTTGTGATAAAAAAAACTAAAATCATTAGTGAGAAGAAACACCACAGAAATAGAAATTAATATGGAAGAGAAATGAATAATATGATTCTAATAAAGAGAAAGAGCTCTGACCGCCACTAGACCCCTCTACGAAGGGGGAGGAGAGTATAAGAGAAGAAGAAGAAAATGGGTCCCAGATAAGCAATGGGTACAAATATGAAAACACAATAGAAATACGGTGGAAGGAGAAAACAAGACAGTGAAGGGAGGAAAAGGCTGGAGAACTAAGGTGTGGTATCAACACCAAATAGGGGACAAATAAACCCTAAGAGGATTGGGTGAATCAGAAATGCCTATAGTGATGGGAGCACCGGGTGAATGTGGGGCCATCCACAATGTTATTATTAGCATAATTAAATGTCATTTCATTTTTTTCATTCATTTTCATATAAATTTAAGAAAATTTTATGTTTTATAAAATAAAGACTCAAATCTAAATAAATTATTCACAAACAGAAGGTTCCAGGTCGGGGTGTGAAAATTATCCTCATTATAATGCTTTCTACCCCCAGAAATCCATTCCAAAGCATAAACCAAAAACATGAACCGACTCTCCTTCACATAATTAGGGGATTCCTGATGAACGAAATATGATAAAATTCTAGAACAATATGAAAAAAGTAACAAGAATTAAAATCAAACTAAGGGGACACAAAATGGACTCTTCGATGTTTGCCATCGACCCACAAAAGTGAAAATACTATTAGTTGATTGATACAAGGAAAAGAGCTTCCCGTAGTGCACACACCAACCTCTTAACTGAAACACCCCGGACATCACAAAATGAAACTTAGGCCACTAGATTGAAATAGAAACCTTCAATAAAACAAAAACTTGTTTAAAACTCCCATGATTTTAGTACAACGAAACAATTAGGTATGCTCTAGTCCCAATTCGACACCTAACTCCAAGTCTACACCAAAAAATTTACTTCATTACATATATGGGGAGGCCCGAACAAACTCCCAACCATAATGAAAAAACTGACAAAGATTAACAGTAGTGGAATGTTAGTGGGTCCTATATTGGGTCTCCCCACCATAAGAACTAGCCTACACTCCTAACATGCCAGCATGGGAGCCTGACATGGGCCAACTTGTGCACTACTTGCACCAACCCACATATACTAACAATAATAGACAACACATATGAAACTACACACCCATGGTCTCTGATGAAATTAAACCTAAACCAAACAAAAAATGATGTCTGATTCACTACTCCCACAGGGGATCACTATCCTCAGATGTTCCCAACCCTGAACAAAGGTTGAGCAGTATGGCAGGCTATACATGGAACACCAAATAAAGGTTCACATCCACAAGGGTATAAGAACTGATGTTCTAGAAAATGAGACAATCGTTCCTCCTTATAACCAAGGATGAACTCATCCCCACACATGACATGAAATGAAGAAAAATTTTCCACATGTACTTTTTTACCCAACGAGGTTGTTTGAAATGAGATAACTACATAGGATGTTAAAGCTATCTCAATTTTACAATCTGATGACAGAAACTATACTAGGGTCCTTTACACCTCCATGTGGGTTCTTGATTATGTTCTACCATCAATTTAAGACCTATTCATAAATCACTGATGTCTGGAGAAATTGTTTCCTTATAGTCGTTCCATGAATACTTCTAAAATAGAACTTCTCCTTCTGGGTCCACATGCATCCACAAAGCAATCATATCATACCAACAAAATCCACATATCCCAAGAATCACTTAGATTCACCATTATAATTAACCGTGAAGATATTTTAAGGGATAAACTCTTTGTCCCTGAAAAAGAAAACACGATAATAGGGTCACATGGAAGGAAACTTCATTTACACAACATCCAACAATTCATCTTAAAGAGAACAGAACTCCGCAAGACGCCACCTTACATGATCCTTACAACTTATAGATACATTACAAGGAAGGGGAACATAAATAATGTCCCAATTAGAACATGATTCTTGCATATAACCATGAAAACCTCTTAGGAGCAAGCATTCCACATGGGTGGCCTAGCATGAACCCTTTCAAAAATAAAACCAATGAAATTTCTAAATTCCCTTTAAGAGAATGGCCCACACCAATAACCCAGACAGCTTTCCACTTTCCTCATATGATTTACCTTCACCGCTCCCAGGTAGGACCTTTATGATTGATGATGCAAAACCTACCCTTTTGTGATTCAAGAAACCCATTATGTTAACATTTATTTTTACTACTTTAGTATCCACTCTTCTATTGTTAGAGGATATGTGTAATCTAAAAAATAAGAGAGATAAATTCAACCTTGAAACCCAAGAATACAGGCTGTACTTTGATCAACTGGAGGACCTGCCAATGGTGAATCACCCATGGAAGAATTTCTAATATGCATCAATTCATTACATGGGAATTCACTAGAAAACTTGAAAAAGTGAGGGACCCAATCAAATAGGCCCTTTGGAAAATTCATACCATAAACATACACAAAACATAGAAAAGGGATCCTAATCAAATATATCCAAAACATTTTTCTAGAAAAAATCATTAACAATTATCTCAAACCAACTCACTGAAAAAATGAAAATTCTTAAATTTCCCAACAAGAAGAGTATTAAATCCTGAAGAACCTTTCATGTAAAAATACCAAATCATAAAGAAACACACCATAGAACTACAGAATAATATGAACTCCATTATTTCATAAAAACCTAGATTATAAAATATGATGGGTGGGTTTCACACTCACCAATGGAACTTCATGAAGTTCCACATATTCCCTTACTCATGCCATGCCGATTACCAATCTGCATTCCACATATATTTCATGTAAGTGGTCACTAATGAGAGTAAAAAAGGTCAAAACCCCTTTTTAACCTTCCAGATTAATCATTCAACCAAAATTTCCATTTTCTCAAAATCAGATGTCACAAAATTAAAACCCATTTTTAATCTGACAAAACATTTTCATAAGAACACCAATAATTAGAATAAGAACCCACTTTCAAACCTTACACCGCAATTAAAAAAATTTATTTCACTCTAAAACCGTCATGGTTTTACAAAAAACTACCTTTTACCCTTCCTCACTCCTGAGAATACTCATATATCCTTATTTAAAAGATGTTTCAAAAACATTGTGAACCATTTCAAAATACAACTAATTAACAAATCAAAATCCATTTTCACACTCTACACATAAATTCCAAAACATATAATTCCATTCCAAAAACTTTTCAATAGTTTAAAAAAATCCAATTTCATCAATAATTGTTTAATTAAAAACTAATATTTTCCCATTTGAAATAAGTTTTCAAAACCCATTCAAAAGTAAATTTACCTGTTTACAAACTACAAATTTTTTAATGAACCTCATTTTTTGATTATAAATATCATACCCCCTTAGTCTCAACCTAATTCACTCATTCTAATTCCATTTTAAAATCCAGTTTCCATAATTTTCAAACATTATTTTTCAAAATAATTTCCCAAAACCCATAATCAAACCGTAAAAATAATGGGGAAACTAGTTTTGACAGGTGACTCAGACATGTGTTTGGTGAACATATTCCAGTCACGAGAGCCAAATGAATAAAATGAAACCCAAACCCCCTTTTTATTCCCCCATACATTAATGAGTCACAATAACCAAATGAATAAAATGAAACCCATACTCCCATGGTGACTTGATTCATTTCACGAGGTGTTAGGGAAAGTCACCCAACTCATTATTGGATTGGGAAGCCCCATAAATCCTATCTTTGGTATACCAGACTCTTTGAGAAGGAACATGACCAAAAATAGTGATAACTCCCTAATACCATTTTTTCATGTATCATGCTAGGATGTCATTCAACTCGGCACCCGAACCAGTATGTGTCAAGGTCAAAAGGATTTTCTTGATCCCCATATGCTTGTAATTCTTCTCTAGTATCAATGTTACAAGATGGGAACTATTTTCTTGATGATAAAATGATAAACATCTAAGGCCATAAACAAACCAAAACATATAGTAGTGAACCATACATGGATTAACCAATTTCCATATTTATTATTTCCAAATATGAATAAAATTCCATTGAAAAACTAAAACAAAAATGAAACAGAAACTCCATCCCAAACCTCATGCAATAATAGGAGTAATATCCTAATGCCACCACAACCAAGGTCCATAAGGAGATACCACTATGATCTCAAACCGCCAACATGATGTACCCATCCATTACATGGAACAAACATATAAAAAGTTTCATGTACACCCAATGGTGTATATAGAGTGTGATCCACATCCCATAAGGATGCCACCCAGATAAAACGATTTCAGGTCAAAACATTTTATAGATATTATAACATTCTTATTTATGTAATTATTTTTAAAAAGTAACTAGGAAAAAATTCTATTAGGTAAATAAATGTAAAAGGAACAATTCCAGGTGAAAAGATTTAACAATCACCAACTTAAAAGAAAAAAGGAATTTAAAAAATAAAACACACAAAGAGAGAGAGAGAGATATAGAATGGGTCCTCCATATAATGATTGAATACACAAATCAAAATAAGAATTGAGATAGGTAGAGAACAATTGGTATATAACTAGTCTCAAAATAACTCATGTGGGATTCTAGGAACCTAGAATCTCAGTTAAAATGTTGTATATAATCCACATCCAACAATGTTCTCATGAACATGACATAAGAGAGGAGAAACATCCAAAATTTTGTTGGTCTCGAATCATCATCTGTATTTAATTAGTGTTGTCATCAGCAATCCCACTAAGTGAAACAAGGTCGTAGCTGCATTTTTATCACTATAAAACTATTCCTAGTCCATCCACCTAGTTACATTGGATTACCATTGTTCTCAATTTAGTTCCACACATCACACAACACATCATTATCAAATTTCACAAACCCAAAAATGTATCAAAAAACATATACCAATAGTTACCCAACCCAAAACATCATTCGAAACCTAGATTACATGAAAAAATTGTTAAAACATAATCTTCAATAGGTGCACAATTTGAAAAAAATGTTTCATTGTTTTTAAAATACTGTCGACATTCACCGCATGGGTTTATAGCTGAAAAAAAAATTCTTTTTCAAAAAACCCATTTTAAGACATAAGTTTATCAAACCCATTTCAAAAAGGGTTCTACACGACCCAAATAATTTTATCAAATATATTCATGGTATAAAACACAAGGTCACATGTGCAACACACTTGGACTATATCATATTCTCTTTAATAAATCTAATTTTCAAATACCAAAGCACATTCAATTTTTTCAAAACCCAATTTTCTCCACATATATTAACTATAGACAAAAAAATAGAAAATACAAGGTACAATACCCTTTTTAATTATCAATAATAAACTATGTTCATTTATAAAAAATGCATTTCATCATTTATACAGTTTACAACTCATATTAAAAATGCACAACAAGACAAAATCACTAAATGAATTCACTTCCTTTTTGAAAAATTTCACCCAAACTCATCCTCCTAGTATGTGTCTTTTAAAACATGATTTACACAATTGAAAATACCCCAAAATCCCTTTATATGAACCAATACCTTAAAACACAGACACAACATACCCACTTTCTTCATTAAAACACATTTCTATCATATAACAACACCAACTACCTCAATAACATCGAATTCAACATATAATTAATCAAAATAACACATTTATAAATTCAAAAAAGCATAATAAAATCATCTAAATTGTTATGGTATAGAACCACTTAGCTTGGTGAAGAAAATGATGGAACCTAGTCTGGATCCTCGATCTCACCTCAACCACACCTCAAAGAAATCATATAATTGCATGATTTCCCCAAAAAAACAAGGTCAAACCACTATCCCAAAAAAGTGACTCATGGACGTGAAATAAAACCCAAGAATGATAGAGTGGATTAATCAGAGGGGAAGATTGTGTGGCTGCTAGAGGGTGTAGGTTCAGCTGAAAGGTCACACGAGGGAGAACAACTGACTGGGGTTGTGCAAAAAAGGAGGCTATTAGGGGTTTTAATAACCATAGGAGTGGGAACTGCTGTGGAAGCACCACAGACAGTGGTCCACGAGGTAGAGTGGGGTGATAGAGGGGTTCACATGAGTGAGAGAGGATGTAAAAGGAGGTGACATTGGATGTGATCATGCTGGAAGGAGAGTGCGCTGGCAGGTGTCTTTTTGGAAGACAGGGCATCGACGGGTGGATGGGTCAGGCACAAGGAGAGGGGGGAGACAGTTTATGAATGGTAAAGGGGGAGAGGGAATATGAACCCTAACTGAAAAAATAAATAAAATAAAAAAAATAAAAAATAATAATAATAATACTATCAACCTTATTAATAATAACTATATTATTATTCTTAATAATAATATTATTATTAATAGTTTAACAATAATATTAACAATAATAAAAACAATATTATTATTATTATTAATTATATTATCAACATTGTTATTTACATGATTTTTTAATTTCCATTTTTTCCTTTCATTTGGATTTTAATTTTATAATTTTTCAATGTTATAAAAAAGATTCAAATATAAATTAATTAACCACAACCACAAGGTTCTGATTCAAGGTGTGACAATTAATGTGATAAAATAGGATTCTTATATTGGGTTAGATATCATAGAGTAAAAATTATATCATGGTTTCACAAAATAAATGTATTGTAAATAGGGACACGTATACCTGACATAAGATGAAAAATATTACATATATTATAAAATGTGGAAACAATATGACATGTTATAATAGAAATATGTTCATGAGAAATGTGATGATATCATCCCATTATGGAAAACAATAACCACATATTTCTGAAGTTTGGTAACTCATTCATTAGATGATGCTGATCTATTTTATTGCAACTCATATTATATGAACATCCACAACTTTCAAAGTCCTAGATGAAATAAAAATGAATGAGATCAATTAAAATTTTTCCTTATTAAAATTCAATTTCAATGATACATTGATAGTGGATACGAAACGTATGAAAAGGTAGTTGTAGGACTAGGAAGTATCTTGGGAAGAGATGATGAAATAGGAGCTGGGACAGTAGGTGGGGGTGGAATACAATATGGAAAACTTCCACCACCACCACTAGGATTACCCTTTAAGGCTCAAGGTGCTAGTAGTCAGTGGTAATGGAAACTATATGTAGGAGAGTATTATTAACCAAATGCTCCATGGATTATTCAAGGAAGGATATTTCTCCTCTCTACATTTTCTATAGTACTAATAACCACATGTGTGATCTAGTAGTTTATTTCCAATTTTTGTATTAATACATAGAGATTCTGGGTGAGACCTTGTCACAATCCTTGTATATGGAGACTTATACTACAGGTGACTCAATGATCACACACATTCAACGATGTTGTGACCTGAATCTGAGAGGTGGGAGTTTATTTTTGTACCTAATTATAGTAGTGATGTGTCCATACAATGTAATCTTAGGTATGGGATGCTTATCTCGTATTCATGCCTATATGTAATGTTTCATGAAGAGGTTGTGGTGTGTCAATCAGGATCTGATTATGTTACTATTTTTATGTGAATAGGGAATGCAGGAAGAGAAGGATGAAGTCATGTATAATAGGTTGCAACTGAATACAAAAAAATGGCATGTGTGACTCTTGTTGTAGTGGATTCTATGAGATCTATTATTTTTATAGTAGTGCTGGTGAATGGGGAAGTCATCATTAAGGAATTTCCAGGATTACCACACCACTCATAGATAAACATATAAATTGATATGCACACCCTAAAGGCCATGATATTTTCACCATAATATAAGATGGCACTCGTTGATCTTTGTGAGCTAAATTTGCATGCAGAGAACTTACAGAGGAAGGGATTTCTCAAACCCACTATCTCACCTTGTGCATCCCCAATATTTTTTACCAAGATAGTGGATGATATGTTGATGTATGGTGTGGATTACCATGTCCTAAACGAGATGACCATGGAGAACAAGTATCCACTATCGAGGACTGATAACCTCTTTGATTAGCCAAGAGTGGAAATAAGGTTTTGGAAGATTGTCCATAGATCAGGATATCACTAGCTATGAGTATGGGTTCAAAATTTAGAAATGATTGATTTTTGATATCATTACATTCACTATGAGTACATGATGATGTCGTGCAATGTGATGAAACCCCCACTAGTTTTCATGGAAATCAAGAACTAATAATTATTGGCTTAGACCATTTTTTGGGGAAAATAATTAAAGATAACCTTGTGTATTTGGAATTAGAGGATGAGAAACTAAGACAATTAAAGATGGATTTAGACATACATGGAAAAGACCATATTTACAGTATTCACTCAATGTTCCAGTTTTGGGTTCTGTAGGAACACATTCAATGACCAAACATCTAAGTAGACGATACAGTCCATGAATCCGTGATTTTTAAGATTGTGATAGCTTAGGATCCACCTAGTATATTAAAGGTTTTTCAGAGCTTCCTTGGGTTTTTTAACAACATATGTACTTGTAAAATATTTTTTTTCATTCTAGAATAAAATAGTAAAAAAAAATTTGAAATTTTATAATGAAATAAATTCATATCTATTGAAATTGTAGAATATATAATAATTTTTTTTTAACTCATCTATGTAATTAGAAATAAAAATGATGTATCTTATAAGTGAAAATATGATATACTTTTATCATGAATAAAGTAAATAAATGATTTGGAAATTATATATATATTTGTTAATGTTTTGACAAGTAATTTTTTTTATAATTTTCTAATTAATATAATTTTTTGAAACAACATGTATTTTCATTAAATTTTTTCATAAATTAATATTTTGTTTTATGAATAGTATAATATAATTTTATGAGACCATAACTAATTTTTCAATGTGATATAAAATCTATTATAATTTTAAAATCTATAATTTTTTTAAAAATTAGGGATTTTAATTAGAAATTCAATATTCTCAAATTTAAAAAATTATTTTCAAAAATATAGAGTCTATTTTTGAAATAGAGGAATTAAAAAATTGTTACGGTCAATTTTTGGAATTTTCCAAAAATAGTGGAATTTGTTTGTGAATAGTGAAATACAAAAATTTACAGTATGATGAAAAGAAATTAATTATTGAATCATAGATGATGTATTTCTTATGTATGACAATAATATCAAAATCTCCATCATTATTTTAATATATTTTGTGATAATTCTCAAAATATTCCTACTCTTGGGCCATAATAAATAACTAATGAATAAAATAATGAGAATACACTCCTCTCCTACACTATAAATACCACACATCTTAACCTCTTCTCCTCACACCTCAAATTAATAGAGATAGTTTAATTTATACAAAATTATATTACTTATCCTCCAATCCATGTCTCAAAACTTCTTGTCTCTCCAAATGGCTAAAATCAAAGGCCGTAAAAAGGATATCAAATAGAAGAATGGAAGAGGTAAAATCCTATTACATTTTTTATTTTCCTTTTAATTTATTTTCATTTAAAATTCACTTGTCAACTCCATTTATAAAAGTATTCTGTAATCTCAAAGATATTATAGATTCCTTAATTTTATCATGTTTTTTTTGTAAATTCATCATAAAAAAATTTCACATCTCCATTTTATTATAAAAATGAGAACATCATCTGTGATGTATCGATTTATCACCATTTTGGATGATAATAACTTATTTACCATTTCATCATTAAAAGATTTTAATAAAGCCATTATTGTGGTTAAATAAATTATTATTATAATATTATTAGTCAAATAATGTACTGTAACAACTATATAAACCTTAAAATAAAGAAAAGGATATAAGTTCATGATGGTCATAAAAATAGCCAAAATAAATTAAAACATTGTTATTAATGTTTTATATAATCAATCATCCTCAAATTTGGGGAAAATTATATATGATATAATTTAATATTATGGGTACAAATTAATTCCACTTCTGGTGTTTTTAATTCATTCGATTGGAAAATCCATAATGAACCAACCTTGGAAACCATGAAAAACGCACACGAAACGATGGAAATAACATAAAATTGTCAATTAATTGGTGGAATTTGGATATAATATGGTCTTATGAGGTAGTATAAACACGATTATCCTTCATTAATAAATTAATAACACTCATTAAAACACTATATAGTATGTTTGAATTCGTTTGTAGCTAGAAAAACCCAAGGTAGGGGACTTTTATTTATAAATCCACTTTCAATTTTTTTCAAATAACTCAAACAGAATGTTTTTATGAATAAATAATTCATGTTTTATTATTATGTTTTGGGTTTTGGTCATTTATTATCATGACTAGTCGGACCTATATCTCTCCCTAATTCATTTAGTATGTTTATTTTCAAAATTGACTGTAATGGTTATTCGATGTGTAATTGTGACGGATACACCATAATGTTGATATGAGGGCTACGTCATAAAGTAGATGTCTGGGTTACATTGTATGGTATCTATTAGGGTTACAAATCATATGTTATCCATGAGGGTTACAAACATATGTATGTAATTCACTAGGGTAACTATATGGTTTTAAATATGTTTTCTTTGTTTTATAGAAATCTCTTCTTTTAACAAAGTATATGATACTTTAAGGGTGGGAAGTATGTATTTGTGAAAATTATTTCATAGGATTTTATGTATTGATGGAAATATGGTTCCTTAACATTCAATTTCACATAATATGTATTTCAACTCAATTAATTTTTTAGAAAATCACATATTTTTTGTATGGGTAAGAGAAAATAAGAATAAAAGATGAATATTATGAATTATTTTCCTGTTTTATTAAAGAATTTTAACTATGGATGAAATGGATAATATTTTAGTTGTGTCCACCATGTATTATCATGAGTTTCCACGTATTTTTCAAAACTAATTCTCGAATACTCTAAACAAAAAAGATCATTACGAATATAATAATGATGATTATATTTCAATTTACTATTTTATAAAATTTTATTGTCAGGTATCGTAGTTGGTATTAAGTGAATGGTTTAGATAACATTCGGGGTTAGGATGATGTTAATTGAAAACCATAAATTATTTTACCTTATGGATATGTTTAAAAGATATAGAATTCCAATATTACCATGTTTCTTTATACAAGATATTGATGTTCATAATGGGTTTCCACATAAGAAACCTGAATGGTAAAGTATGAAGGCACCGAGAAGATGATATCATTTTAGATCTCCAAACCAGAATTATGGGAATTGGAACAGAGTTGTTTTTAAAAATAATGTCAAAATTTTCTCAGGATGTGAATGGTGGTCTTATACATCAAATAGAACAACCATATCTATAACAATGTAACATGATGATAGCAGAAAATTTTATGAGGAAACACCCCCTACATTCAGTGGATCTTCTGATAGAGAGGTGGTTGATGGGTGGATTAAAGCCCTTGAAACGATATTTGATGTCATAGGGTGTCCAAATAATCAAAAAGATTTTATTTCTAGAATTTTTAAGGTGAATTAGACTAGTGTAGGTCAATGGTCATGAATATTAGGGATATCGATGATATTAATGCCTTGGAATGGGATGAATTTAAAAAAACCATAGAATTTACTATAGTGGTTCAACGTAGGTTGGAAAATAAATTCAAAAAACTAACCCAAAAGTTGGATGTTTTAGTGGATGTTTATAAATAAAATTTTACTTTATTGGTAAGGTACTCTCCAAATCATATTCAAGATTTTGACAGAATCATTTTTTCTATAGATTCAAAATATGATATCAAAGGGAATTAGTCTCCTATTAATTCATGTTTTGAGAAACTTGAACAATGTTCCTAGAGGGTACAAATGTAGTTTTTTGTGGATCATAGATACATTGAAAAAAATTACAATAAAACTTCCATATGGAAAGAAATTTGTATGAACTAATCAAATACACTTGAGGGTAAGAAATTCAAATTTCTAGTTTTGTGGAAATGTGTAAACAAGAATCATGGGGATTTCCTTAACAAATCTGGTAAGTTTTTTTCATGTTTTATGATTGTAAATATGGATCTATATTGAAATGAAATATATATTGGTGATGGTATGATTGATTCTGATAAGAAAACTATAATGTGTTTTAAATGTTTTAAGATGGGGCATTATGAATATACCTGCCCAAGGAAAGATTTGAATGATGGAAAGGATCTTGATTATAAGAAAAAAGGTCAAGTGAACGCCTTTTTGACTATGTCTTCAAATGTAGGGATATCCAATGAATTGGTATCATGTATGTTGTTTTTTTGCTCAATTTTTTCTAATGTATTGTTTGATGCAGGTACAATACATTCCAATATTTCTGAAATTGTTTTTATTCAATAATGAACCCACACCATTGAGAAAAAAATAAAGAAACTAAAAAACTGTTAAAATATGAAAATGAATCTTATAATTAACATCTTGTTGATTACAAAGGAACTATTAAAATTAATGATGTTCCAGTATTAATTGAATACCAATATTTTTTATAATGAGTTACCTTGTGTTAGACCAAATCATATGGTTGAATTTATTATTGAATTAATTCCTGATGTCTAACTAATATCAAAACCCCCTTACTGAATTTATCAAGTACAACATTTGGAATTGATGAACCAGGTTTAGGAGTTTATTAGTAAAGGTTTCATAGTTTCTATCATTTCACCTTTGGGTGCTCCTATTTTTCTGTTAAAATGAAATATGGTTCCATGAGCCTGTTCATTGATTAAAGAGATTTGAATAAACTTAATGTTAACAATATTTATCGAATACCTCATATTAATGACTTCTTTTACCAGTTCCAGGGATCTAATTATTTTTCAATGATTGACACGAGATCCGGGTACAATCAGCAGATAATGAAGGAGGATGACATTATAAAAAACATTCTAAACTCTATAAGGGCATTATGAGTTTATTTCACTTTGAATATACAAATTCCCCCACTATATTTATATATCGTATTAATAAAATCTTCCTTGAATATTTAGATATATTTTTTAATATATTTATTAATGATATTCTAGTGTTTTTTTAAAGTTATGACAATCATGAAAAACATCCTAGGATTGTTCTAAAAAATGTTAATGAAAATAAGTTATGTGTGAGATTCAGGAAATGTTATTTTTGGTTTTAACATATTTTTTTTAGGATAACATTGTATATAATTATGGTATAATAGATGATCATATGAAAAAAGTTATTGATGATAGGATAATCCATATAAATGATACTTATATTTTTAATTTACTTGGATTAGTAGTATATAAATGATTTATCTTAGGAAAATGTCAGGGTTATCTATTCCACTAAAGAAATTAAGATAAAATGGGGTTAAAATTATTTTTAAATAAATTGAGACGTTTTTTTATAGAAAAAATACAATTATTGAATGCTCAATTTGGGGCTCTGCCGTTCAGAAATGGTGATTGTTTCATTTATACCAATGCTTCATTTAGGGGACTTAGTTGAATTCTACTACAGAATCATTAAGTAATTTCTTATTCCATAAGTAAAATAAAACCTCAAAAGGTGAATTATATTACATATGATTTGGAATTATCATATTTGGTTTTTGATTTAATAAAATAAAGAAATAATTTGTATGGATACAAATATAAAATATATACTAATCATAAAGGTTTTAAATTTATATTCACTGAGAAGGAATTGAATATGATTCAAAGAAGATGGACTAAACTAATAAAGGATTATGATTTAACAGTCAATTAACTTCTAGAAGATGAAAATAATGTGGAGGATTCTCTGCGTTGAATACATCATCCTACATCAGTCCTGTTCAGTTTTGAACATGACCCATTGAATATTGTTTTGAGGAATTTTGGATTTTAATTGGTTGGTGAACGAAGTTCATCTTTTTTTAGGTGTTGGTTTGGTTTCCTCTATCAGATAGAATTAAGCTAGTGTAAAAGGAAGACTCTAAGTTAATAAAAATGTAAAAATGGTTATGGAAGGTATGTTTGATGAATTTAATGTCTACAGATATTATATCTTGAGAGTTGGAATGTTATTATGTGGGTATTATTATTCACAATTGATGAAATAGTTTTTAAGGGATGTTCAATGTTATTTTTTTTTTCATTTTATCGTGGTAGCACTATGATGTATAGTGAACTTTGGGTGTATTACAGGTGGGATGGAATAAACTTATATATTTCCGATCTTACCATTAAATTATCAACATGTCTATAGGATAATATAGATGAAAAATACCAAAGGGAATTCTTCATACTTTTCCAGTTCTATTGTGGAAAAGGGAAAATATATTTATGGAATTTGTGGTGGGGCTACAAAACAATTCTTGAGATACTAATGTGATTTGGGATATTATGGATCAACAGACTAAACATGATCATTTTATTATTATTTTTGACACTTATTACCTAGATTATCTTTCATGACTAAACCTCAAATATATTTTCATGTTACATGGATTCCATATCCATAATGTACATGACTTTGACCACAGGTTCAATTCTAAATTTTAGAACAGCCATCAAAATTCATTAGGAACTAAATTAAATTTCAGTATAACTTTTCATCCAAAATCTGATAGACAGACCTAGTGAATAATTCAGACATTATAAGATATGTAACATGATTTTTGAATTGATTAATAAGGATGTCAGGATCAACATATTTCATTATTTGAGTTTATTATAATAAAAATTTCATTGAATTACACATATGGATCCTATTAAAAATTTATATGGAATTCGGTGCTAAAATCAAGAATTACGGGATGAATTCCTGGAAATTAATTTGATGGGTATTGAATTAGTAAAGGAGGTGTCAGAGGAAGTAAAGAGGATCTAGAAACACATGCGTATAGAGCATAGTAGGGATAAACAAATTTAGATAATAGGAGGAAATAATTTTCTTTATATATAGGTGATCATTCCATTCACAATGTTTCTCCATGAAAAAGTGTGATATGTTTTACAAATCAATAAATTTAAGTCCATAGTTCATTGTACATTATGAAATCCTGGAGAAATTTGGACCATTTTAACACACATTATCTTTTCCTATATGTTTATCCAAAGTACAAAATATTTTTCATATTTCTATGTTGATAAATTATATTGTTTATTCATCTCAAATTTTGATCCAAGAAGTAATTCAGAATGAAGATAAATATTCTTATCAGAAAAGGCCTCTTCAGATTCTTGATCATGGAGAGTATGTATTTTGGAATATGGTACTTCACAAGGATAAGGTTCTGTAGAGACACCACATGGTTTAAGAAGAAACATACGAATATGAAAATGCAATGAGGGAAATGTATCCAAACTTTTTTAGTAAGTGAATAAGAACATAATTAATTTAATTTCCAAAAGGATGGGAGAATGTAACAACCAAGGTACTCATAATTTTTTTTTTCTCAAATTAAATAGATAAAATTCCATTAAAATGTAAAATGTAGAAATTTGTTTTTAATGAAATTAGAGAATATATAAAAATTGATTAGTAAAATAATATATGAATTTATAAAAAACAATTATTTATCTTATAAGTAAAAAATGATATATTTATATCATGTAATATGTAAATAATTTTTTTTGAAAATGATAAATTAAGTGTTAGTATTTTATTGGCACAAAAATTTTAATTTTCAATTTTTTAATTAATATAATGAATTAAAAGAATGTTTATTTCCATAAAATGTATTGATAAATTAATATTTTGTATTCATGATAATATTATAGTTTTATAATACCTTAATTATTTATTCAAAGTGTCATTAAATCATTTATTATTTTCAAATCATTATTTTTTGAATAAATGTTGATTATATTTAAAAATTAAATATTTCAAGTTTATAAAATTATTTTCAAAATATGGATTCCATTATAAAAATTTAGATTTTGATAAATTTTTTTGGGTGAATTTTGGGGACTTTTATAAAAGAGGTGAATTTTTGGGGAATATTGAAATATGATAATTTTTCTATAAGCTATATAATGAGTTATTGAGTCATATATGATGTGTGGATGAGGTAAGACCATAATATCGAAGAATCCTTTATTATATGAATATATTTACATACAATTATAGTACTATTGGTAGTCATAAGAGAAAATAATAAACCAATGTAAAAATAATGATAAAACACTAATCTCATCCACTATAAATACCTCTATTGACCACATCTTCTCTTCACATGTCAGAGCCTTGTAACTTGTTTAAATTGTAAAAAATTATTGTCCCATGCCTCTTACCCATGTAAAATACCTACCAGTATCATCAAAAGGCCAAAACCATGGCCCTTAAGGAGTTTTTAAATGAGAATAATTCAAGGGATAAAATCCTCTTTCATTTTTTTTTAATTTTCTTTTTAATTTCTATTATTTTGTTTTTTCATCTTAAAAACCCATTTTCGATGGGGAATGAAAAATCTACTATCATATATATAATGTAATTCTATCATGAAGGTGTAAAAATTCGTCATCAAACTCCTTCTCATATCCCTTTTATTCTAAAAATGAGAACATCATCTATGATGGGTTAATTTACCACCATCGTGGATGATACACTTTCCATTTCCCTTAACACCTTAAATTATGGCCATAAAACTATTATTATGGTTAAATGAAATTTTATTATAAATATTATATTTTATATAATGTTTTAGAACAATTATATATTCATGATATTAAATATAATGATATATGTTCATGATGGTCGTAAAAAATGCCAAAAAAATTAAATCATTTCATTAATGTTTTTTCCAAGGAATAGTCCTCATATCATAAAATCCAATATATGGAATCATTTAAAATTATTTATATATATTAATCCAATTTCATTCTATATATTTAGTTATTCTTCCATTCAATAAGAAAATTCTTAAGGTATTAATAAATGGGTCAAAATATGAATATATATTTCATTCTATATATTTATTAATAAATGGGTCAAAATATATTATTATATGGTCATATAAGGTATTATAAATATTAATATAGTTCACTAATAAATTAATTACACTCTTTAAACCATTATATATATGTTTTGAACATGTTTTAAGTAAGATGAACCAGTGGTAAAAGACATTTCTTTAAAATCTTCTTTCAAATGACTATTTTTAAAAAAAATAAAAAGGAATGTTTTTATGATTAAATTGTTCATGATTTATGATTATTATTTTATTATCGGGTATTTTATACTATCAAGGGTGGGACATATATCACCGTTTAATGCATGGGGTATGTTTATGTTTGTATTTGATAGTTATTGTTATTCAATGTGTAAATGTAATGGTTATACCATAAGGTATTCATGAGGGATACATCATAAAGTATATGTTAGGGTAATATTGTAAGATATATGTGAGGGTGAACAATCACATGGTGTCCATGAGGGTTCAAATAATAATTGAGTAATTCCCCAAGTTACCTATATGGGTTTTTATGTTTTTTATGTTTGTTATAAATCTATTCTTTTCAGAAAGTATCAATATGATAATTTTTGGGTGAGAAACATGTATATGTGAAAACTATTTCATATTTTTATTAGTATTATGGGACATAGGGTTACTTTACTTATTAATTTCCCACACTAATCTTTTTGTGCTCATCTAATTCTATAAAAAAAATCACAGGGATGGAGGTTGTGTAAGAGGAAATAAAAATCCTAGTTAAATAGTATAAATATTATTAATGTTTTATTAAAAATAATAATATTATGGAAGAAATGGAAACTATTTAATATTGTAAACATTGTATTCTTGTTGGTTTCCATGTATGTTTTATGCAAAAATATCTAAAACTATAAACAAAAAATATCTTTATGAATTTAACAATTTGTATTGTATTTTAATTTAAAATTTGATGAAATATTTATAGTCGGGACCTTATTGGGTGGAAGGATACTATTATATATTTGTAGCTTATTTCTATAGGATGTGATCTCCCTAAAAATCTTTGATATTAATGGTGGATATTTGCATGAGGGAAAAGAGGTTGGAATTTAATTTCCAAGTGTTTAAAAATGTATTGATGAAGGCCTGAATTTTGAGACTTATAGAGGAGGATCATGAGTATGTAGTATTTTTTGATGCATCAGGTACTAGTCATGCTTGTGTTTAGATTTAGATTTAGGTAGTGATTTAATATTTTTCATGAAAGCTGAGACATCATGATTAGAACCATTCAATCCACTATGTTCTGTTAGAAGTGGTTGTCGTTTCACTAAAGATACGACAACACTTACATATGGTTGAGTGATTTATATTAAATTATAACCATAAAATTCTCAAGTATATATTCTCCAAAATGGATCATTAATTGATATAGAGGAAATTTATATAGATACTCTAGAATTATGACATTAAAATGATCTACAATAATAACAAGGGGAACACGGTTTCATATTCCCATTTTAGCATCCTGACACATGTACATTTATATCCTATTAAAATATTCATTTATATTTTTTGTGAATAAAACGAAAAATAAACAGTCCACTATACATCTAAATATCATTTTTGTTCCAGGATTTGGAGGAAAATGTCTAACCATTGCAAAATATTAGAGTTTAAAAAATAAAAAAATGTAATACTTTTTAATTTATTCATGAAAACTCTTCATCAAAGCTAAACTCCTTTCAAACTACATAATTATCCATAATTTTTTTATAAAACATAAGGTGAGTATAATTTCCCAATAACGGGTTTTTAATAAAAAATATTAAAATAAATTTATGATAATAATATTATGAAAACTCATTTGAATAAATTATTTATTATTCCCAAATAAATAATTTGATATTTTTTAGAGACATTAAATTCTATTATTTTCAATATATGTTATTGAAAAAAATTATTAAATCTATTGAAAACACATATAATTATGAAAATATTGTCCTCAATATAATAAACATTGAAAATAATTTCCACAATAATAATTTCATTAAAAAAAATTTATAATGTGATATTATTTTAAAATAATTGCAGATTTGAAAACATTATTCTAAAAAAACTATTTGAAAATATAATATCATTAATAATACTTAACATAAGAATCCTTTTTTATAGAATATATTAAGCAATTAGAAAACAAAATCATGTCGCATCTTGCAACATCGAAGGATAATGAGGGCCTACCCGTCTTGGATGACTGGGTTTACTCCTCAGTTCCCTATGATGTTTACAATATCCAAGTATTGAATTCCTATAAAACACTTTAATCTCACCTTTATATTTATTTATTCCTCTCGTGTCTTCACTTTAAAAACCTGAAAATGTAATTACACAAACAATGAAATAAATATATTAATACACATAGTCATAAACAAATATGAATATGAATATACATATAATTTTATAATAAATCATTTGATATTTTTTTTGAAAAGAAATTGATTGAAAAATATAATTTTCCTACATGCATGTTATATTAATGATGGAATTACTAACATCCATGTATTCAAAATTTCATTAATAAACAAAAAAATAAAATATAATTTACTCAAATAGATCATAATATTATAATATTTATTATTTAAAATTCTTCCCTGAGTAATGAAATTTGAAACCCATTTTCTATGGTCTTTGGAAACATTGTTTTGATTCATAAAATGATAACTTTGAAGTATAAATATTCCATATCAAATATTAATTTTTATTCTAAAACCATCATAACAACATTTATTATAAAATAAATTATTCTCCAAACATATAATTTTGAAAAAAATTATATTAAACAATTAATATTTTAATAATTAATATTTTTTATTTATTATTATACCCTTTCATAAAAATATTTTTATAAAATTTTTTCTTTCTTGGGTTTGACACAAACATTGAATAAATAATAAATTAGAATTAGGATAAATTTATAAAAAAAATAATACAAGTTTATTTCAGGAAAATAAGAATTATATCACAATAGTGTACCATATATGTAGTTATATATATATATACATATTTTACAAAATTAATTTATTAAGGGGATAATCAATTTTATAATTATTTGACTAAATAAATATCCATTCCCAAAATTTTAGTTTGAAAAATAATTCCTTAAATAGATAGACTAAATATAAATCAAAATTTAAAACAATATAACCAAATATATTCACTAAAATTATATAATAAATACATATCATAGCTTTTAAGTAGAGTTATTTACCCTTATAAAAAGGTTTTTCAATAAGAAATAACATTTTTCTATAAAATAATACATACATATTAGAGTTTAAAAATATTATAAATCCCCTTGAACAATTTAAAACAAATCCATTATAGTGAATACATAAGAAAATTATATAATTGAATGTAATGAAATTTTAGAAAAAAAGATTCTGGTTATATATATATTAGTCTGAAAATAAATATTTCATAATTATAATAAAAAAATGTAATTTGAAAATAATACAAATATATATATATATATATATATATATTCCATTACCCATTTTAATATGAAACGATTATAGTGCATCTATATGGAAAATCATAATTCAAATTAAGTGGTTACTGGAAAATATTATATTTTCCCTAATATAACTATTGGTTTAAAAATAATTATTTCATATTTAGAGTAAATAAACTTGTACTTTTAAAATAATACAGATATATATATCCCCTTACCCATTTTAAGCTTACTACTTATAGTGCATTTATATGAAAATATAATAATTTAAACAAAGGGGATTCCCAAAAATAATATGTTTCCCAATAATATAATTATTAGTCATGAAATACTTCATGAATAATTCGAATAAATAAACATATAATTTGAATGTAAAAAATATATTTATCCCCTTATAGTAATCGGTGAATTGAGGGGCAAAAAAACCACCTTCTGTTGAGTTGGATGGTAAATCTGGGAAAAAATAGAGGGAAAATGGAAGAGAATTTTGTTAGGGATTCTTCTTCAAATGAATATAGGAGTTCCCACAGAAAGTTGATTCATATATTTCTTTATGAACATGGGGTTGAATACACACTTTATTGTTTTTATCAAAATTAATAGGGTAGATACATATAAAAAACAATATATCAACATATCGTGGAACTCAACAAGGCGTTTAAAACCACTAATGTCGTGTACCTATAACTTGATGGAATGAGGGTTTTTGAATGAACTAATTTTCTTTGAAACTAAAAAACTTGATTAAAAATTATGTCGATATATATATTTGTGTATCTATATATATCTTCATATGAATGTGTGTGTACACTCCATCCATGTTTCTTTGTGATGTATGATTCATTATGGGTTGATTTTGGGTTTTCTTGGCCAAACACCTGCAGTTGTTAGAAGGCATGATTTATGGTTTTTCTGTGATGGAAAATGGAAGTGGAGTAGGGTACTGTGAGCAGGTCAGTTAGGATGGACCAACCTAGCACTAGAATAATATGGAGATGTCGGTGACCGATGATGAAGAAGGTGAGGATCACTTTGTGATTTCATGCGGGAGATGCCGATGAAAAGTGAGGGAGGGTTGCGAGGATGGAAATGATCAATAGAGACTGAACGACTGAGGGGTGTTCAATCAAAAATATATGTTCTATTTTGTGTGTTCTGAAAAATATTAATAGTAACTTAACAGTACATCCCACATCAGTCCTTTTATTATTCGTGTATTTTTTTAATAAACAAATTTACAGTTACAGTTTTTCTAGCTGATAGTGGGGACTTAACCCCTTACACCACACAGACCACTCACACAGGTTTCATCCCAACATGGTGTTTAGACCATACTATGCACAATATAAGGGCCTTATACATGGGACATGGGGGATTATTCCTAATATATGATACCTCAATGTGTGGAGACCTAACTTTCAAATATCCAAACCAGGTTGGATGGAGCTCTATATGGGTTGATCTTAATCCCCATTGGTTGTAGGGATGGCTGAGAATTATTGGTTGGACACTTTTGAAATCTAAATTGAAAATAAATTATGTTATTTTTGTTTTATTATATAAAAATATATATACATTTTTTGTTTCCTCATTATAATTACAATAACAGACATACGAATTGTTTTATTTATAAAAATAAATATAGTAATTTTTTATTAACTCTTCATTAATAGTACAAGTATTAAATAATCAGTGTTTTATAAAATAAGTTATTTAATAAAAATAAATATTAGAATATAAAACATCTTCAATAAAAATATTATATTATGTCCTTTTTTAAAACAAATTAATGTTTCAATTGGTTTTGAAATAGTATTTTAATCAATAGTAAAAGACAAATTCATAGTTAGATTATTTTTAAATACCCCTTGATATAATAAAAGGATATAATTCAAAAGGGAATATAATATTTAATATTTTTAAAATAATATAAGAAACACGTGCATTTTAATATTTTTAAAATGACTTGTAATATCATTAAAAAGCTCTCACAAATTACTTGCGTAAATAGATGTATCAATAGCATTGGTCCTTGATTGTTATTTATATTTTTTATATTCACATCAAATAATGTTTATTCTAATATAGAAATATGTACACTTTATATAGGACTATATTTTCAGTGGAAACATATTCTTATTTCTCCTAAAATTGTACACAAGTAATTAATTTTAAATATAATAAACATTATAGGTTTGAGTATTATTTTTCTGTAATGATGGTTCCTATTTACCTACTTATATGTATTCTTTTCATCATAATCTTTGGAGGCCTCCTACTTTTTATGGATCTAAATGAAGGGAGATACAATCATGGTTTGGATTGACTTCATTATATTTCCCATCATTTTTACTAATATTGGTTATATATTTAATGTTACCAGATCATTAGACATATGGTTTTCCTTCTACTAGGTCATAATATGTTATCAATATTTTTAATAAATTTACTTCTCCATTGTTTTTAGATGACTTATTTATAATATTAAATAAAAGATAAATTTAATTTAATGTTTCATATGATACATTTAACCAACCATAAAATGAATTTCATTCCTTAAATTCAATCATTGTAATAACCAAAACATTTACATTCCATTTTCTGAATTTGGGAAACTAAATTCACCAAAATTATATATTCATAGGATTCCAATAAAATTTAATTACATAAAACATGGAAATAAAGATCTATTTCATTGATTTTTCTTAATTGAAAATGTTGAATTTCTAATTTTTTATAAATAGTCCATTTTATAAAATGTTTTGTGTCTCAATACTCATGCTTCTGGATCCAGTCCAAAATAAATCTATATTTTTTTTATAAAAGAAAACAAAAATATATAGTCCTTTATAAATATAATATTATTTCCTAGCCTAGGATTTGGAGGAAAGGGGATAACCATTAAAAAATATTATATCTAAACAATAAATGTGATGCCTCGAACCCATAATGTATTTTGGGATGAATTATTTTTTTATAATTATTATTGTGGCACAACTAATGATACTCAAATCAAATGAATTAATGTAAAAAAACAAACATTTATTTATTATAACACTGAAACGTTACCTTATAATAAGGTTTTCAAGTGACTGTTGTCTTAATATGACCTTCTATTTTTGTAAGGGGCATAAAATTGAATAATCTTTAAGTATTTTTATTATTTTAACTATTTTATGTATATAAGTATTTTTAGAATTTAAAATGTTTTAAAAATGCATTAAATATTTTAAATTTATATCACTGGTTAAATAATGACATAGTTTTAATTAAATATATATTTAAAATTTTGATTTTAAAAATATAATAAACATGATGTTTATTATTAATTTTTTTTATAAAAGTAAATATATGGTTTTTAGTTGAGGTTGTATTTATATTTTGAACATATAATGCTACAAAACTCAAAAATGTATAAAAAGATACCAAAAAATGATATTTAGATTTTTTTAACCATAATAAAGAATATATATATTGAAATTGTTATGTTTTATTTTTCATAAACATTTCTGTGTAATAAATTTATTGGTAAAACATTTAGGTGAGTACCCACACAACTAAGGGAAGCCTTGAAGGCCAAGCCATTGAGGTCTGAGTGGAATTCTATCATAGGCATCAGAGGTCAGAGAAACCCTAAAGCAGTGCATGCATGGTGCCTGCTAAGTCACGCACACATCATGCATGGTGAGGCCTAAGCATGTGTAGACCCGTGTATTGGTCTTGTTCAGGCATGAGTAGGGTGTCAGATAGGTCACAAACCATTATGATTGAGGGTTGGGTAAGGCCTTCGAAATGGGGGTCTCGTGTTTAAGGACCCCATGGTGAGTGATTGTGTAATTGGTATATGGCCGATACATCGAGCCTTATTAGGAAACCATGATCTATCCCCATTTTGATGTGGGATGTGGTTTTTTATAGGTGACCTAATCTGATCCATTCGATCTCACCACACGATATTTTCACCGTTTTATCCAATATATCCTTCATACTCCACCAAATACATCTTCTTCCATGATTCTCGCCAATCGTCTGATTGGGACGCATTAGATCTCAACCGCACATCCATTTTTTTCTTTCTTTTTCCCTATGACCATCTGGTCAAAGCCACATTATATTCTCATCAGTTCATCGATTTTTAAAACCACATAAATCGCCTCATCCATCCGATCGATCCATGCCTAATCGAAACCATCAATTTCATTTCCTTTCTTCATCTTCCTCGAGCCCCACCAGTTGATGTCGCCCTATCCTCTCCATAGTTTCTTCCTCCTCTCATGAGTCCTTCCATTGCACTCTACCGACCCATCATTTTTCATATTTCAACATGTCCACCAAGGGTGCATTAGTTTAATGAAAACCCATTTGTTTAATCATGAATGTTCTGTATAAAAAAATATTTTTTTAGACAACCGATCCATATATGATATTCATTGATTTCGGTTATTGTTTTTTATAAATAGTTATATTCGGTTAAATTTAGGTTTATTTTTTTATTTGTATATGTTTAACTATAGAATATAAAATTATCTATATACAATTTATATAAACCCATTATATAAACCTCTATTTTTCATCTTAACCCTATAGGTTTTTATCCGCCCAACACTTCATCATATTTTTCTCATCTCGGCCTCACTTTTAAAGATAGGTAAGGGTTTATTTAGTTTCTATTTTGTTAAAAAATATATAATTATATGTTTTTATACATTTATATATAATAATCCTAATATATTTTACATATTACAAATGATGAATATTTGTGTTTTAAATGATGTTTGTTATTCATGTAATTCATGTAATGGTTAATCTAGCATCATTTTTTATATGAAAAAACCCATATATACACTTTTTTTATATATGGTCATATGTATATATATATATATATAGATTTTATTCTGAATTCGGTTTTCATATAATTGGTATTAAGTGATAAAATAATGTTTTTGAAGTGTATGATAATTATAATGACTTATCAAACCTTGTTTTGGTTATGAAAATCCCTTGTATACACCTTGTATATGTATGATTTTATATAATTTTCAAAACCAAATCTATTTTTGGTTTTTAGGTTATAATTATCTATAATTAACTGATGTTTTTATTCATGTATTACTTGTAAAACAGTTTAATAATAGAGGTTTTTGATTTTCAATACCAATACATATATTTATATATGTGTGTGTATAATGTTTTAAGTCTAATTCGATTGGGCTTCATTTATTAAGCAATTAATTTTAATGGTGAACCCAATCCTTATACTTATTCGTTGAATTATGATTTTCAAACCCACATGTATATATATATAAGTACCAAAAACACAATTTGATATTTGAAAACAATAACAATCATTGTTTTGTTATTGTGTAACCAAATATTTTAAAACAAGTCATTGCATTTTTTTTTCAATTGACATTACATAAATCTCAATTTAGAATTATAGGATAAATAGTTGGAAGTATCTATTGTTTATTACATATACATATACATTCATAAACAAATATAATGAAGTGTGTTTAATTATTCTTGAAAAAATATCTCACATGAAATGAATGTTATACGTTTACAAGAATTATATTTGAATTCATGATAAATATGCCACGAAGAAAACTATTAATTATTAATGTTTATGATTTAATTGAAACTCCTATTTAATAGTGTATGGTAAATGTTAATTAACATTATATTTAATTCAAAAACATGTATTTTAGTATATAAACTGTTAATTTCCATGAAACAAGGGTCGTGAATTTAAGAGTTATTATCTTATGTGAAAACCATGAAATCAATTATTTTATCTTCACTAGTTATCAACTCATGTATAAATGTATGTCTATTTATCATTTCATTTCATTGATAAATTTGATTTAGACATTTCCTAATGTATAACTAAAAAACCATGCAATTTTTAGATTAATGTTTACATTTAATGCACGTTTCACTATATTTATAAATGTAAACAGTAATTGAAAAATGAAATTTATCCCTTATGATAACTTGTGAATTAAGATTTTAATTTTTCAAAGTGGTGTTGTATACTTTTAGTATGATACATAATTTAATTATTCAAATTTTTATGGAAAACATTTAATAAATGACATAACTTAATTATTAAAAGTGGTATGAGACATTTATAATAAAATACATAGCTTAATAAATAAAAATGGTTTGGGAAACATTGATTTAAAGACTTATTAGACATATAAGTAATTAATTGGACTTATTATGTGATAGGTGAGGCCCTCTATACCCTCTTGATGTATCGGTATGTCTCATTAGACAAACTAGTATTGGTATGAGGCCTTTAAATATTGATTATGTATAGTCTTGGCATGGGGCCCTGAAAAAATGTTATGATTGTATTGTATTATGAATTCCCTCATTATATGATTAATATTTAACCAACCATGTGATTATTCTATTAGTATAATATCCTTGGTTAATAATATTTTTCTAATTATAATGGTAATAAATTCACATGGAATAATAATAAATATACACGGAAATTCATTTATAAAGAATGTGTAGCATGTATTTTCCAAACTATGATACATAAGTTAGAAATAAATTTTCCATTTCATGAATTTCATTTTCTAAGTTATGTGAATTATTATATAGTTTCTCATGATGTTCTAATAGAGTATTAATTCATATGTTAATTTTTACTAGCTCCCTTACGTGTCTCCCCTAATTTAGTTTCATCAACTCCGGGATTATATAAATCATTTAATGCATTTTTACTAGTATGAATATTTTGAAATGTTTTTTATTTGTTGATTTTAAATAAATATATAAATTCTTGTGTAATAGATTTCCCTAAAAATTATTTCTAGTAACCTTTGAAAAATGACAATGGCATGCAAAAAGAAATGTTGATTCCTTAATGTAAATGTTTTATAATTATTATAAAGGGATGTTTTTAAAAAGAAATTATTTAATTTATTTTAAACCCCCTATCTGGGCATTCATGTGCTCACCCTAAATTTTTAATTTACTTTTATAGGATTAGTATGTCAATAACATTTGAGTTTTTCTATTTGGTGGATGCATTATGAAGCTTATCATATTCAGTTTTGACAAAAATTATGAATTGTATATGGTTTTCCAGAACCTAGACCGAGAAGATTTAATGTGATGGAATGTGATGTGTAATATTATTAGAATAATTTATAAAAAAAATTACACACCTAGTTTTAGGCAACGAATCTGAACTTATAGGGTCAGTTTTTTACAATTGGTATCAGAGGATTGGTCTAGACAATCCTGAAAAATTAGAAAAACATTAAAAGTTTTGGTATGCTTTGCGGAGTAGATATTTTTCATAAAATTTTCATATGGAAGGTGAGGGTTCATAAAAAACCTCTTTTATCTACCAACTAAATTACATGAGAAAATAATTGTGAACATGTGTTCAGAATTATAACAGCCTTTTGCAAACCTGCATCTGACATACAAACAACTCTTCCATGTGTCAAACAACCTAAATGTACTTCGTCTTCACCAAGGATTGAGTCATGTCTACTACCATTTTTCACAAGAGAAACATGTATATTATTCAAATAAAGGTATGTACTATGAGGGCCTCTTTCTATATTTCACCCTATCTGAGACTTATTGGGTTCTAGAAATGTTCTGAGAAGCTTTAGTGTTGGGTGAACCAATGCAACCAATCTATTTCATGTTTTGAGCTTTATTTGGTATGAAATAAATTATAATATCTGGTTTGTAGAAAACCATGTTTTCCAAATAGCCTATCTAAACCATGTCCATTTCGATATCCTTGAACTCTACACCTCTCATGCCACCGTCTCAAGGATATACTGTTGTCTGCTTGAGTTTGAATCTAGTTTCTCAAGGTGCATCTGTAAAAATGAAATTTATGAATTTAAAAATATTTTGGGGATCAACCTAACTTGAAGAACTTACCTGGAAAGTCTCTGATAATTGTGGGCCTAGTGAAGGTATAAATTAAATACTTTTTTCACTCAAAAAATAATTTAGTTATTAATGATTAAGAAACATTTTGTAGGTTTATCAATGGTGATGTTTGTAGGTTGGTTCTGAGGAAGCATAAGAGTACAATGGAATTCTGAGCAATCATTTCTTTTGAGGGGGGGATAATGTGATGCCCCAAACCCATAATGTATTTTGGGATGAATGAATTTTTTCAAATTATTATCTTCGTGTAAATAAATAAACTCAAATCAAAAAAATTAAAGACAAAAGAGAAACAGTTATTTATTAAAACACTGAAATGTTACCTTGTAAAAAGTTTTTCAAGTGACCATTATTTTAATATGACCATCTTTTTTGGTAATTCTCATAAAATTGTATAATGATTAATTATTTTTTTTATTTTATGAATTCTATATTTACAAGGTTTTTAGGTATTTCAATTATTCTAAAATTTATTTAAATATTTTAAAGTTATATAATTTTTTAAATAATAAAATAGTTTTAATGAATGATATATTTTACATTTGGTTTTTAAAAATATAATAACCCTTGATGTTTATTTTAAACTAAACATATATTTTAAAAATTAATTACACTATTTTTAATTGATGTTGAATTTATATTTTGAAGTTATAATTATTTATAACTCATAAATGTATACAAACATATGAAAACAATGGTATTTAGAATGTTTTTTACCCATAGAAAAGAATATATAAATGGAAATTATTTTTTTTTCATTTCAAACTTTTCTGTTTAATACAATTTTTGGTGAAAAATTTAGGTGATTACCCAACCAACTGAGGGAATCCGTGAAGGCCAAGCCCTCATGGTCTGAGTGGGTTCTCACATAGACATCTGAGGTTAGAGAACCCCCAGAGCAGTGCACGCATGGTTTATGGTGAGTTGTGCACATGTCGTGCATGGTGATGCCTAAGTGTGCGTAGACCTGTGTATAGGGCCTAGTCTGGCCTGAGCAGGGGGTGAGATAGGTCACACACTGGTGAGGGGTGGGTGGGCCAAGTCCTATGGGGTGTGGGTCACTTGTGTAAGGATTATGGGGTGTGTTCTACTGTTATTGGCATATGGCTTATACGTCAATCCTTATAACTCGGTCTTGGATCTCTCCCTATTTCGATGTGGGTTTCGGTTTTTTTGGGAGATCTAATCTGTGTTTTTCAATCACACCACATGAGATCCTCACTAATCTATCTATTATAGCCTTTTAACTCCAACGAACACTTCTTCTTCCATAATGTTAAACAATTTTTCTATCAGGGCATGTTGGATCTCCATCAAACATGCCTTTTTAACCTCACAGTTTCCCCGTAACCATCCAATCAAATCCACTTTATAATATTGATCCTTCATCTATTTTAATATCATAGAAATCACCACAATCATCTAATAAATCCATTCCCAATATGAACAATAAATTTCTCTTTTCTTATTATTTCTTCTTCTTCTTACTCATGCCGCACTATTAGATGTCACCCCATCCTTCTCCATTATTTTTTCCTCCTCCTATGATTTCATCCATCGCTCACCACAGAACCAACCATTTTCATCTTTCTAGAAGTGCGCCATGGGTGAGTTATTTTAATCAAAACCCCTATGGTGTATCATTCATGTTTTAAATAACACATATATATATATATTATTAGACAACTGATCCATTTAATATATGCATTGATTATAGTTTTTGTTTTGTCTGAAAATTTAGATTCAGTTTTCTTTAGGTTTCCTTGTTTATATTTTTAGGTCTAACTGTAGAATATAAAATTATCTATTTAATGTTTATATAAACCCTTTATATAAACCTCCTTTTAATCCTTAACCCTACGGGGTTTCCTCCTCTCAACTCTTTTTCGACTTCTTCTCGCATCAACCTCAATTTTAAAGATAGGAAGGGGTTCGTTTAGTTTTTTTTGATTAACTAGTATATACTTATATATGTATATACCTATGTATATGACAAACCTATTTTAATTTATATTTTTCTAATGATGAATATTTCTGTTTAAAATGATGTTCTTTATTCATTTAATATATGTAATGGTTAATCTAGCATTTTTTTTACATGAAAAATCATATATATACACATTGGGTATATATGGTTATATATATATATATGTGTTAATATAATTAGGTATTCATATAATTGAAATTAAGGGATGAAATAATGTTTTTGAAGGGTATGATACCTATAAGGATTTATCAAACCTTTTTTGGGTTTTTATATCCCATGTATACACCTTGTATATATATAGTTTTATAAAATCATCAAAACATAATCTATTTTCGTTTTTGAAGTGAATATTATATGTAATTAACTGATATTTGTTTGCATGTGTTACTTCTAAAAGGGTTTACTAATAGTTATTCTGAGTTTATAAACTAGTACATATATGTATATATATATATAATGTTTCAAATCCTAATCTGATTGAGTTTCATCACAGAATCATTTATTTTTTAAAGGTGAACCCTATCCTTATATTTTTCTTTTAATTCTGATTTTCAAACCCATATGTATATATATAAGTATCGCAAATATAATTTTATATTGGAAAAACAAATTTAAAAAACTTTTTTTGTTATTGTGTGCCCCAAAAAATAAAATTAGTCATCACCTTGTTATTTAAATTGACATTACATGATTCTCAATTTAAAATTTTAGGATAAATATATGGATGTATGTCTTTTCTAATACAAAACCATATAAATGCATAAACACATATAATGTAGTGTGTTTAATAATTTTTTCATAAATATCTCACAAGAAATAAATGTTTTACATTTAAAAATATTATATTTTAATTCTTGTTCAATATTCCATGAATAACACTATTAATAATTAATGTTTATGATTTAATTTACACTCTTAATTATCAGTGTGTGGTAAATATGAATGATACTTATCATTAATTCATAAAAATAAATTTTAGTATATAAAATGTTTATTTCACTGAAATAAGGGTTTTGAATTTAAGGGTTATTATCTTATGTGACAAACCATGAAATAAATAATTTTTTGTGCGCCAGTTATCATCTCATGAATAAATGTTTTACTTTATGTCTATTCATGTCATTGTTAAATTTTATTTACCCATATCATAATGTATAAAAGAAAAAACTGTTTAGTTTTTAGATTAATGTTTACATTTAATGCATGTTTCACTTTATTAATGAAGGTAAATAGTAATTGAAAAATGAAATTTATCCCATATGAAAACTTATGGATTAAGAATTTAATTATTCAAAGTGGAATGGGACACATTTAATAAGAGAAATAATATAATTTTTTAAAGTGTAATGGGACACATTAAATAAAAGACTTCATTTAATTATTCAAATTGGTATGGGAAATTTTGAATAAAATACAAAATTTAATAAAACAAAGTGGAATGGGACACTTTGACTTAAAGACTTATTAGAAATATAGGAATTAATATGTCTTATTATGTTACATGTGAGGCCTATTATATCCACTTGATGCATTGGTAGGTGACATGAGAAAAACTAGGCCATGGCATTAGGTATTGACAGAATGATTATGTATGGTCCTAGCATTAGGACTCAACAGAATGTTAGGATTATTCTATATTAGGCAGTCCCTCAATATGTGATTATTATTTAAAAAACCATGCGATTATTCAACATGTATAATATCCTTTATTTATAATATTTTACCTATGACAATGGTAATAAATGCACTTGGAATAATGATGTATATACGTAACAATTTGTTTATAAATAAGGGGTAGCATCTATTTTCAGAACTATAATACAAACGTTTGAAATGCATTTTTCATTTCATGAATTGAATTTTATGTATTAAGTGAATTATTATATTTTTTCACATGATATTATAATTGAATATTAATTCATGTGTTAATTTGTACATACACCCATGCATGTCACTCCTAATTTAGTTTGATCAACTATTGTCTTATAAAAAACATTCACTACATTTTTTACTAGTATTTATATTATAAAATACGATTTATTTGTATCATTTAAATAAATATATAATTTCTTTTAGAAGAAATTTCCTAGAAAAAATATTTCTAGTAACCTTTGAAGAATGACGTTGACGGGCAATAAGAAATTTTTTTCCCTTAAAGTAAATGTTTTATAATTATTTTAAAGGGATTATTTTAAAAAACATAATTAATTTGTTTTAAAACACCTTAATGGGCCTTCTTATACTCACCCTGGGTTTTTAAATTACTTATAGAGGATTATTATATTGGTTATATTTGAGTTATTCTATGTGGTGGTTTCATTACGAAGCTTATCTTGTCCAGCTTTGAATAAAGGTTTTAGTTGTATTTGTGTCTCTAGAACCTAGACCGAGATGATTCTCTATGATATAAAGTTATGTGTAATTTTATCAGCACATTTAAAAAAAACAATTTACACACCATGTTTTAGGCATCAACTTCGGGCAACTGGGGTCGGTTATTCATAATAAATAAATTGAAAACATATTTATTTTTTATCATGTTACTCATCAACAAAACTAAACTCCATTGAATCATGTAGATGATCCTGAATAATTTTTATAAAAAATATTGTTACCGTATTTTCCTAGTAAGCGTTAAAAATTATAGTGAAAAACTTGTTGAAAAAACATTTTGAAATCACATGTGGAAACATATTTCATTACTCCAAAATAAAGATTTCTGATATGATTTTATAAAACTATAACTTTTATGTTTATCAAAATATAGCTATGGAAAACACCTTTAAAATATTTCATTTTAAACTCATATAAATTTGAAAATAATTTCCAAAATATAATACACTTTAGACTTATTGTTTCAAAAAAATATTTGTAAAATACTTTTTAGAATATAATATAATTTGAACAGACTTATATCATTAAAATTAATATTTTGAAAGAACTTTTTTGAAATATAATTGATTTCAAAATACTTAATGATAGTATACATTGATTTCTCAGAAAATGTTATAGGTGAATGGAAAAAACCATGTGGCCACATGAAATATTAAATACTATCTTGGGGCTTACCATTATAGAGGGTTGGGTTCACTCCTTGGATCCAAATCATGTTTACAATTTCTAAGTGATAAATTTTTAAAAAATACATTTAATATGAATAATTATATATATATATATATATATCTTCCACTCATGTTTTTCAGTAAACATGACCATGTATTATTAAATATATATTTGTATATATATTCATACACTTGAATTTATATAATTATTTATATGCAATTCTATGTGAATTAATTAGATAAAATTATTTCACCCAGTTATTAAGACAAATAGACATTGTATACACGTAAAGACCCGTAAAATTCAAGGGAATGTTTTTCATAATTTTCTTTGGGATTTTACAAGAACACAGTTTCTGACGACACCTAATTTAGAGGCCCGGTGTGCCAGGAATCTTTTTCCGAAGTTTAGCTCGGGTACATTCAGTGAACGAATGAGTGAGTATTTCTAACTTTTGAACCGGTGCTCGGAATCTAATTCCAAGGGCACCAATGGAATCGCAGCGCCGATAATTTCTTAGAAAGACCTTTTCCGGAGTTGCGTTTGCTCGGGTGTGGTTTTTAAATTTTTTGGTTAAGTAAAGGAATAAAATAAAAATGGTGCGACCAATTTTTATTTTACTTAAAGTTGTTTAACCTAAGCTAAGTGATTGGAGTGGGACCCACAATATCCTACCCACTAGGTAGGATATTTGTGAGGTGGGGCCCACACGAGACCCACCATTTCTTTCAACTTCCTCAACCCCCTTTTAATTAAGGTAACACACATGCACCCCTATTAAGTGGAAGTCAACCCTTGTGTTTTTTTGTTTATGAAACGCCTCAATTAAATTGGGCGGTTTAAACGTTGCAATTAATTCATTTAATTGATTGTTTCGTTTTTGATTTTGAAAACGCATGGCTTGAGAAATAAAATAAGGCAAATTCTTATTTTATTAAGGGTTTTTGGGTTGTGAGAGGCTTGAGAGAATTTGCTTGAAGTCTCGAAGTTCTTCCCCCTCGACGAAGAATGCGAAGAACGCGAAGAATGCAGACCTCCGACGAAGGTTGACAAGAACGCCGGATCCTCGGAGATCGATGACGCAACACCGATGAATCCTTTCTCCACGACGCGACGATCCTCTTTCTGCGACGCCTTCATCCACGATGATCAATTCCACGACGTCCCTTTCTGTGACAACCTCGTTCGAAGACTATGCTCAAGGTAGGGGGATTATTATTTCATTTGTTCCTGATTACTTTCATCATTGACTTATCATCTTATTTGGGCCGCCTGTTATCGCAATAATGGGAGGAGGTCGGACCGCACAGACACGGCCGACCCTCCTATCCCCTTTAGTTGTTTGATATTGTTTGTGGCACGAGCAAGGCAATGCGGTGCCGAAGCACCGCACTGAAAATATTAACGAAATGGGGAGAAGCATAGTGCCATCGTGCCGCGCCATTTAAGACGAACCAAAGACACAGCGCCATCGCGCCACGCCGGAGAACCACAAAAGCACCGTGGCCGGAGCGGGGCCGCGGCAGAGGGGCGCGGCGCCGACGTGCTATTTTGGACGGACCAAGGCCACGGAGAAGCAGTGAACGACGGCCGGTTTCCAGCCCCCAGCATTGGAGTAGGGGGACGAGACTTCCCCGATCCTGTGGCGGTAGCAACTGGCCGGCCGAAGCGGGCCGGCCGGTCAGGGGGAAAACTGGGGGTTCGTAACCCCCAGTTGGCCAGCAGATGCGGTGCCCCACATGGGGGCTGTGATTTCACTACGTGGGGGGCAATGCACCCCCCCCCTCTTCGTAAAACTGATAAAACATACACATTTTATACAAATTGGAATCTTATACTCAGTACCCATTTTACCATATTGAAATACATTTAATATAAATCATGACATCATTTCATGAAAAAATTTACAACATGAAAAATGGATTCTTCCTTTCGTATATGCATCCTTAAACATTGTGAAATCTATTATAATATGGGATGACCATAACAATCTCAGAAAGGGACCAATAAAGAAAAAATATGAAATCCCAGTGAAAATCATAATAACCCATGAAAAGTACCTTTTTATAAAATCATACGATTTATCTAAAAAGGAAATATTTTTTAAATAATATCTTTATCTTACCATTTGAAATCAATTTATTTCCATAAAAAATCAATATAAAATATTGAAAGGTCATTTAGGATCCTTGCAACATCATCATCATTGAACCCTATGAGAACCCTTATAAGAAAAATTATATTTTGAATGACCATAGAAATGACATTCATTATTATTACCTATAAAACAAAATCATAACACACAGCATTAGAAAATAATATAGGTGTATCGAAAAAATAACATACAATGGGATGAACCATGATCCATAATTTGTATTATCCATTTTTAATCATTTTTCATAAACCACATCATTAATAAAATCGTTGAAAACTCCTCTAAACCTAGGTATAAAACACTTTTAGATATTGAAATTTCCTTTTTCAATAAAATATCATTTTAAATACTACTATACATATAAAAAATGGAAAGTGGGTTTTTCTTTGAAAAAAATAATTAATCTAGAGTAATAAAAACATCAAAATTATTGTTTAATAGGATATAATTTCATTGTTATTGTATACCTTAAAAGAAAACAATCATTTTTTAGTTGAAAATAATGTCAAAATATTCCTTAGAGAAAAAGTAAATTTATTCCATTTTAAATACTTGGAAATAAAATCAAAGGAGAAATAACATTTCATTTATAAATTATTCAGAGTAATATAAATACATCAATTATATAATATTCAAAAAACATTACAAGGAAGAAAAAAATATTCATGGGAACTTTAAAATAGGATTTTACAAAAATAAAGTCTCCAGCCTTGTGTCCAAGTAATCATGTATATTTGTTATCTTCCTAGAGAAAAAAATGTTAATTATTTATTTTAATAAGCACAAATTTTAGCTTCATTTGTCGTTTTATTTCACCTCTTACCATGATATACACAATTAGTTAATCATTTATGTTCACTTTGGATGTTTTGACGGTATTAAGATTATGTCTTAAAAATGAATTTGGTGGGTTGAGTATGGTCAAATGGTTCTTTATTCCATCAACACCAGAAATATAATCATGAAATAATTTTCATTATCATAAAACAATTATAATTTTGAAACTAATCATGAAATAAGGTTATCGTAAATTGACTTCGTTACAATCAAAGAGACTGTAGGACATACATACGCATGGGAAAGGTTTCTATTTTTCAATGATCCTTATGGGAAGAAGGTAAGTACTGATTTTAATTTATATAATTTTCCTAATATCATAAATAAAATATTATTTCTTTCAATATATATATATATATATCATCCATGAGAGATGGTGTTGAAAATTAAACATAATTGTTTCATTGATGTTGTACTCCACACAAATCCATGAATGTTGTTATCATTTTTTAATGAGTTGAAAGGAAAAAAATAAATGTATATATTATATTTAAATGATTATAAATATTTCATAAATATCATAAATATTCCATATATATCACATATCTTCTATAAATGTATCTTTATTACATGTCATGTAAAGCAGTAGTGAAAAACAATCACATCGCAATGTGGGGTGATAGTCTGCCATAAACGCATGTGGTGTTATAGTACCCCCAAATAATTGTAAGTACGAATGAATATGGGATATTAAAATTAATTAAGTATAATAATTTATGAAAATTTTATATTTATAATTTAAATACATCATTATAACTAGTCGTAAGAGTTGGTGATAGAAAATGAATTACATCAGTTTTTGTGGCGATAGTTTGTCGTACACTTGAATGATGGTTTTATTTACCCATAGATGTAAGTGGTGCTAAATATAGGTTATTAAATAAACATAATGACATCTTATTTTTTGGAGGATAAATTTTTTATTATTAAATCATAGTTTTATATCATTTTATGGAGGTTTGGGAATAAATAAAACAAACATTTTTTGCTACAATTGATACCTCTTTTTTAGAAAACCTATACATTTTTTCCCCAAAAGCGTTAATAGATTGGTTTTATCATAAAATAGATTCCAATAGGATGTTAGGAGGGAAATAGAGAAGTGATTTGGGTTGGTTTTGGTCTAAATAAATGGCCTCATATATGTTAATAGAAGAGGAGTGTGGGTGGAATCTTATATGTGGGGAAGATGAAACACTTGGAATTTTAAAAAATATATTGTAATACCCATGTTTTTCACATGACTCAAGGATAAAAATGAACCCTTACCATGATTAAGATGAGATAAAGTCAATATATAGACAAAAATAATATTTAATATTGTTTTAGGTCATTTTTTCCTTTATAATGTTTTTATAACCCCTGGTAAAACAATTGATACCTTTACTATTGTAAAAGTTATTTATAGTTTCCGCTATTCATTATGACCCAAATATATGTTGAAATAATTATATAACATAAATTATGATGATATATATATATTAACCTATGATTATCATACATATATATTGAGTAATTGTTCACTAAAAGTATAAGAATTGCAAAAATACATTCCTGGGATTGTAATAATTTTTTTAACATCGCGAACATGGAAACACAAACCAATACACCATAAGTATACTACCCCATCTTCCAATCTGATATTCAAAACTACCTCCCTTCATCGACATATAATATAAAATAAATTCCCCATAAACTGGGGAAATGAAACATATGAAAGGGAAATATCACATTCTTTGTAAGGGTAAGAAAAAGATATACTTAAGAATATCAAGAAAATAATGGCGTGGGAACATAAACTTGAAATTTTATAACCACATATTGCAGATCATGATCATAATGATGATTTATGTAATAATGATTGGAAGTTCACTAGACATGAATCACAAGGGATTCAAATAATATGATCCATGAGAGAATAACATTGGCATAATACATAGATTTTTTACATACATATAATCATATCAAATCCATTATATAATATTGAAGTCTTACTTCCAAGGATATCTTAGTGGAATGGGTTTACTCCCTATAACATAATAGTGATAATCTAAACTCCCAAGACCATCATAGAAGATAAATTATCTTACTAAACCTATTTCACCCATTTTCTAATCATATTTAAAACACGATATATAAATTATTACCTAATGCATTGTATAGAGATATTGTCCCTCTATTCTCATAAATCAAACTATATTAATGTTTTCAACAAGATCAAAAAAACATTATCACATCATAACCCCTGAAATGAAATGTTATTCATAATCATATCATCATATCATAAAATATATAAAATACATAGGATTCATAATCATTTCATAATTCCATTACATAACAAACTATAGAAAAGGAGTGGGTTTTAAAATAACATTTTTGTGGTGTAACTCCTAGAAGAGAAACAGGTTCCATAAGGAACATTCTATCAAAAGTATAAACCATTTATAAAAGAATAAGAATTGTATCCTTAGATCATATACCCAATATAGTCTAGATAACATATATATAAGTTGTTATTGATATAAAAGTATTTTAAAAGACTACATAGGTAATTTTATGCTGAAAATAACAATTCCACCAAGAAAAAATACATTTTAAAATAAAAAATATTGAAAAACATTATTTATATACCCTTGAATATTTTTAACTTAATCTTCCATGAATATAATTTTCATGATTACAAGATATTTTACCTTTAACATACATGTTAATAAAATTCCCTTTACATTTTTGGTAAATGAAAAACACGCATTTTGTGGAAAATAATATCAATAATCCTTTAAAATAATTTTAAATAATTTAAAAAATAAAAAACTATAATTTTAAGAAACATTACACAATAATAAAAATATTTTTAAATAATTTTATAAAAACTTGGTTTTGGTAGAAAATTTATTTTTAGCCATAGATAAAGAATAAGGTTAGATTTTCATAAAAATATTTGTTTGAAATCATGAGAACCAAAATATAGGAAAATTTGGGAAACCATTATTTTTTATAAATGATAATATTTCCATAAATGTTATTATTTTCTTGAGATATTTATAAAATGATATTATCATTGGAAGCATATTCATCCAAAACCACCAAAAATGATGAGATTGAAAAAAATCATTACCACTTTAGACCCCTTAAATCAAATCCCTTTGAATGATAACATGAAATGGAATAAAAAATATAATTAGGATGAATAAATTAAGGATATTACATGTAATGGGGTCTTTATATACACCTTGTTAAATATTATTGGTACATAAGCATCAAAGAATGAAAATTGAGATAAAATCCCTTACAGTTTCGTTACTTTTTAACTATAAACCATATGAAAGAGATTTAATCAATTAGATATGTAAATAAAAAAATTTCATATAGATTCCACATTAAATAAAATCATTTTCACTATATACACCACATTTGATAAACATGTGGTGAATATGGATTTTTTCTCATGGAAAGATAAATTGAGAGGGACATGCATTACATTAATTCTATACACCCATCATAAACATTCAAATATCTTGTATAATAATTCTAAGTTTATTATAAATTTAATAAAGAAATTTGTTAACATATATCATACATTATATTATTTTACAATAATCATTAATTATGTTATTATTAACAACAATATGTCAAAGTCCCTTTTGGAGCAATAACAACTTCATATTTCATGTAAGTACTGATTTATAATTTTTTGTACCTATTACATTGATAATAGTGTCATTATATAATGAATTTCAACAATGGTATAAATAATATATTTTTTCATTATATATTTATTTATAGTAGTCTAGAGAATTTATTTAGGGAAAGTGAAATAAAGCATTTTTTTTGAGATAGTAGGCTATACGTACGCCTGAACATTGTTTCTATTTTCTCATCTAATAGACTGAATGAATGATAATTTATATATAATAATTACATAATAATTTTTATGTTATATATATATATATATATCATAGTAACATTGAAAACACAATTATTACATTCTATGTAATGCATGAACGAATTACATCGCTTTGTGAGGTGGTAGTCTACCGCACACACAAGCGATGTTATTGAATTGTAAAAAATCATAAAACATGATGTTATGTGTGATATAATAATTCAATAATAATAATAATAATATCATAAAAATAATTTATATATAATTAATCCATCATTATGTAAATCATCGACATGTGGTAGTGTGAAAAGTAATTACATCGATTCAGGAGGTTGTTTTCCACCATTCACAATTATGATTGTTTAATTACCCATTTGATATAAGTGTAGATTGTTGTATGTAAAAAACCATAATATTATCAACGGAACTCCCATATAATTATTACATAATATTGTGTAAATCACATAAAATTACACAATACAATCTATATAATTGAATAATGAAGGTAATGAGAGAAATTATAGAACCTATACCAGTGAACTATTAACTTGACATTTCTAATAGTAATGTGTCCCTTATGAGTAGTAATCATTCCAATAAAAAAGATTCATTACTGAGGAAAATATTATCACAAAATTTTCATCTTATAAATGAATATATTATATAATTATATCATATTAGAAGTAAAAAAATATTTTTAAAATGATAAATTAAGTGTTTGTATTTTTTTATAAAATATAAAGAATTCATTGTAATTATATAATTGTTACAATTATTTAAAAGAGAATTAATCTTCATAAACATTACTACTAAATTATTATTCGATTTTATTCTAATTTTAGGATAATTTTATGATACCATAATAAAATTTTTAAAGTGCTTCAAAATCAGTTATAATATTAATATCATTATTTTTCAAATAAATTATTATTTCAATTAAAATTCTCATTATGATATTTAAAAAATTATTATCATAAAATGGAGATTATTTTTTAATTCTACACATTGATAAATATTTGTGGTGATTTTTTTGGATATTTCTAAAATAGTGGATTTTTTTGTGAATAGTGAAATATAGTGATTTATGGTATATAACAAATACATGATTTATTGAGTCATAGATGGTATATATATAATTTAAAACCATAATATTATACAATCCTTCTATATTTTTTATATTTAGTCATGTTAAGAAAAACTATTCATAGTCTTGAGAAATAATACAAAAATTAATAAAAAATACCCCAATCCTCCCCTATATATTCCACCCTTCACCACCTCTAATCCTCACACCATTCAATCCTGGAATCTTTTCAAATTTGTCCCCAATATTCTTACCAATCCCCGAATCCAATTTAATGATCCTTTGGTCATAAAAGTAGTAGTAAAACCAATTTCTAAAAGGAGGTTCCCATGGAGAATAATACAAGATGTAAAATAGTCTTTAATTTTCTTAAATTTCATTTTGATTTATTTTATATTCTTATTATCCTTATCACATCCCCTCATACAAGTTGAATATTGACTATATTATCTTATTTATACATTAATTTTTTAATTTTAATGGAATAATCGATTATCAAACCAATTCTAATAACCCTTTTATTCTAAAAATTTTAAATCATGGTCTGGGAGGTGTTAATATATCATCAAAGAGGATGACCTATTTTCACTGTCCTTAACTACTATAATGTCTTGTCCCAAAACCATTATAATGGTTGAAAAATATTTTAATATATATTTTTTAACATTATTTTGGTTTTTTTATCTAACTTCAGTACATAATATTAATTAATAATATAAAACAATTTCGTTGTTATCAAAAACTGACAAAGTTAATCTATACAATTACCATTAAATAGTTATCTATTGCAACAACCTCTTATAAAAAACATAACATATAATACCATTAAAACTTCATTCTCTTCTCTAAAAAATATAATTTCAATTTTTTACAATTAAACTCATTTTACATAATCTTCTATACATCTATACAAGTGAACTATTGATGAAAACAAGAAAAAAATGATCGAGAATGATGAAATTAAAATATATATCTCGTAAAAAGGTCATAAATGAATATAATAACGTCATAATAAATAAAATAAATGTATAATTGGTTATCCATTTTTTAATTAAATAAAATAATATAATTATCTTGTATATTTATGTGAAGAATGAATTCAGATAAAAGGTAAGGGGATTCTTGAACCCAAATTCCATTCATAATGATATTACTCTTTCAATCCAAAGTTTAGTGTTTCAGTTCTTTTAAAATTCCTAAAATATAATTTCATTGTTATTAATTTTTCAATTATTTTATATACATGTTTCACATCTGATTTTATGACAAATACAATGATTTTCCAAAAAAAAACTCTTCCTTCCAAAACATGTTTTCACTCCAATTGAGATTATATATTCTTCACTCAAGATATATTATTCCTTTAACTATAAGATATTAACTTATTTGAACCCCAAATTATATTCATGAATCTATTCTCCTGAAAACCATTCCATTCCATTCCATGGGTTATTTATGTCCTGATTAATATATGATCTATGTCGGCTGTGTGATTATTTAAATGTTAGGATGTGATAGGTATGCCAAATATTATATAGAAATCCAATGAAATGGGTAACGTTATTTATCTCTTTAGACATGGTGAATTATGTGTTGACATGTCCCTAGATTTTTTCACAATTAATATTTTATTATTATTAACACATGTTATTCACGAACATGATGCAATATTTGTTCACAACTATGTGTGGCATTTGACAACTAAGATATGATGTTAAATTTCAATGCATTTCCATATTCCATTCCTTTTTCAAATGTTTCATCTCCTGGTTATGATTATGATCCCATAATAATGTTATGACTATAATTATTAGACTCACCCATGTCATGATGGTTCTTGTTCTTATTTATCCTCTTACTAGGATTTTACCTATCCTCTTTCATTGATGTATATCTTCAGGTTACTACATATACTAAAGGGTATATGACGGAAAATAATATTCTAAAGAAGAAGGAATTAAATAATATTTATCTTTTATCATGGAAATATTATGTATAATCCTAATTTTCACAATAAAATGAACATTTGGATTATTATTTTGTATCACTATTATATTATTTAACTATAAAATGATGAAATAGTAAAATAAGAAAAATTAGGGTTATTATAGTTAGTAATAGAATATGGTATAGTTAATCTTTGAATTAGGATAAGAAAAATTAATGAAACCCTATATTAAGAGGCAATATATATGTTATCATACAAGATGATTTTTTAAAAAAATTCTAAACATAGGGTCCCATAATTTATGCCTTTAGATTTAATTTCACAATAGAATTAATTATTTATTATTTGCTTATTGACTTCTATTTTGTTGAAACATTTTCTATTTTAGAAAATGGTGGGAGTGCTGAAAATCGTGGACAACAAACTATGTGAGGTACAATGTAGTGATTTCACAAACAAAATACCTATTGCCTTGGAGGTGGAGTTCATAATTTTAGGGTGATTCTTACCCATCTCTCTTAGGATATGAACAATAATCTGAATAACGTGGAATGTTCCCTTCACCTAAGTGGGAGTTACTATGTATCAATTATTTTATGTTTAGATGACCACCAATGTTTAGTGGATCTTATGAGCCACTAGTCAATGAATAGTGGGATAACTCAATGGAGAAGAAACTTTTAGTAATTCATTGTTCTGAGAACGATAATGTGATTATTTCTATTTATCATTTAGATGGAGAGGATGACCAATGGTTGGTGTTGATTATGAACACCATGTCGAAGGATGGAATTCAAGATATGGAGTAGTTATAATTTAATAGAATATTTCATAACTTGTATTTACCTTAAACACTTTATATAATTATAGAGAGGGATTTATTTGAAATGTAGTAAAAGGAAAGAGAATTTGTCAAGGATTTTGAAGAAAATTTTACATTTCTTCCAAGGTGAACCTTAGGTTTTTTTAAAAAATGATATAAAAATAGACATATTCTTTAGTGGTATAAAATAAAACCATTTAAAAGATCCACAATTTTTTGAATATGGGAGTTATGAAGATATTGTTTGATGTTCTCTCAAAGTGGTGATTGATTTTCGATAGTGGTCACATGGATATGATTATTGTAAATTAAAGATGGAATTTTAATCTGGTCGATCTAATGAAAATTTTTTAATGAAAACTCATCCACACACATGTCAAAAATGTGGGAAGAAACATCATGTGAATTTCCTCAAAGGGATGACTAAATACTTCTAGTGTGGGATTGAGTCCTCCAAAATCATCAATTATGAAGAGATACGATGAAGCTAGGGAATTATATTGAGGAAAGGATTGTCCCACCCTCAGATCAATTCTATAATTGTAGGGATAAAGGTAACTATGAAATTGAGTTCCCTAAACATTTAATCCTTAAATTAAATCACCATTATCAGCCACCAAATCCAAAAGAGTAATGGAAGTCATATTTTATCACTACTGCTATAGTAGAGCCCCAAAAATATGTGGTGATAGGATTTTTGGTCATTCATTATAGAATAGATAACATGCTATTTTATTATGGTTCTATGAACTCATTCATAGCATTAATGTTTTGTAGAACTATTCAAACATCACTGGAAAATATAAAGGCTTTGTTATCTATGAGAACAAACAGTAGGGAAATTATTTCATCGAGAATATATAACTTCTACATGGTTATTTTTTATGAACTGAACCTTTCACAAAATCATGTAATTATTACATAGGTGGAGTTTTATTATATATTTTTAATTAACTAGAAAAAATTATTCAAAGCCAATATCAACTGCCGAGAAACAAATATCACTCTTCACATCCTAAAACATCCACCAATTTTTTTCAAGTCTAAGGATAATGATGAATCTTATTCAAATTCATCATCTCATTTGTGGAAATTATTATCCTATGACACTGAATATCAGAATAAAATGATTGAGATGAAGGATAGAATCATTATTAAGGACATTCCCATATTGAGGGACTACACTTATAATTTCCCGAAAGAATTATCTGGCCTTCCTCCTAACTGAGGGGTTATGTTCTCAATTTATCATATTCTTGGATATTTTCCGATTTCAATGAAATCATATAGAACAACCTCCATTGAGTTAGAATTACTGATGAAGTTGTCGCTTGTTCGATCAACTGTGTGGCTCAAAGTATTTCTGTAAAGTTGACCATTAGTCTAGATATCATCAATTAAAGGTGAGGAAGGAATATGTTCCCAATACTTACTTTTTAATGAGGTATAGAAAATATGAGTTCTTAATGATTCCCTTAGGAATCATTGATGCTCCGAAAATATACATTAACTAAATTAATAGTGTCTTTAGAAATTAACTCGAAGAATTTGGGGTATTATTTATTATTTATATTTTGATTTACTCTAATATAATTGGAGAACATTAGGAGAATTTAAATACTATTCTAAATACATTTTAATGGGGGAAAATTTTTGAAATATAAACAAATGTGATTTCAAGATGGTGGATGTATCATTCTTGGGGTTTTTTATCTTCATCAATGGAATATCATTGGACCCTTCAATGAAAATTTCTATCTAATAGTGTCCAAATACTTCATTTTTAATTGACATCCATAGTTTCCCTAGTATAGATTTATATTACCATCTATTATTGATGAACTTCTCTTCATATTCTATCCCAAAAACCATGATGAATATGGGGGGAGAAATGAATTTATGGACTACTGAATTTGATGAATGCTTCAAAGAAATAAAAAAAGAGACTCATCACCATTCCAGTACACACACTTCTTAAAATTGGGGAACTCTTTCTCTTGTACATCGATTTATCAATGAAGGGATTTTGTTGGGTAATGTTTCAAGTTGATATTTTTTTAGCCTAAATGTAAAGGATGTTGAGAATTCGTGATAAAAGTTGTCCCATGCATGATATGGAGTAGGTGGTTGTGATCTTGGTGACAAGAATCTTCTAGAATAGCCTATTGGGGAGAATTGTGACATATATATTGATAATAAGAGCTTAAAATATATATTCACATAAAAGGAGTGTATTATTCTATATTGAATATGGTTAGAGACCATAATAAATTATCACTTCTCAATACACTACCATCCTAGAAAAGTTATTAAACTGGAAAATGATATAAGTTGAAATGATCCTACAAAATTATCAGTGATGAGAATTGGGAAGGATCCAATATTATTATATTTTCAAATTATTGACATGGGAATCATGAAGGATGGAATATCTCTAATAAATTCTCAAATTATTTCTCAACAATCCCTTATGGAGAAAAAAAAGCATTCTCAATGAAATAATGTGGAAATTTAAAAGAAAGTTAAAGCTATAAGAAAGGGTAAAAATTGGGAGGATATAATTTATGAAGAAGGAGTTGTATGATTTGAGAAATGAATTTTTTTACCTTTCAATACAGCGATAAAGAAAGATTTTATGAGTGAAGCACATAGCTTAACCATCTCTATTCACTCAGACTGTACAAAGATATATCGATATCGCTGATAGAATGATTGGTGGGATGATATGTAGAAGGATATTGATAAATATATATCAATGTTCATAGTACGTAAGCAAGTGAAGGATGAAAGAAGAAATTCATTATGGATGATGCAACCATTACACATACCACCATAGATATTTGAAAATATCACCATGGATCATTTAATGGTATGTCCAAGTATGTCTGGAGGAATCAATACTACATGGGTTGTTTTGGATCATATTACAATGATAGCTCAATTTATATCAATTTGATAGTAATTCTCACTTGTTAAACATACACAGATATACATCATAGATGTGGAATGGCTGTATGAAGAACCAATATCGATTGGTTTTTGTTGTGATCTGATATTCAAATCTATGTTTTGGAAATGTCTCCAACATTATTTAAACACTGAGATGAACATTAGAACAATTTATTATCCTAAAAATGATGTCTATTCTGAGTGGACTGTTCATATGCTAAAATAAATGTTGATCGCATGTTATATGAACAGTGAAGAAGGATGGGTAAAACATCTACCTATTTATGAGTTCACGTACAATTGCAATTTCCACCCATTCATCAAAATGGAACCGTATAAAACCCTTTATGGGAAAATATGCAGAACACCATCATGTTGGGATGTAGTCAGTGAATATAAGCTGATAGGGCATGAAATGGTCGAAGATACAATAGAAAAATTGAAAACCACTAAGAAAAACATCAAGGAAGGACAAATATAATAGTAGATCCATGCATAAAATCATTAATGGGACCTAGAGTTTAAGGTCGGAAACATGGTATTCCTCCACATATATCTATATGGAAGAAGACCATGATGTTTGGGAAGAAAATAATGTTGATTCCATGGTACATCGACCCCATTGAGATTCTTGATCAAGTCAAATTGGTGGCCTATCGACTGAAACTTTATTAATCAATGTTACAAGTACATGATGAATTTCACATATAGATCATGAGGAAGTATGTAAAAGATTACTCACATGTACTAAATTTAGAGGTGGTACATTTAGAAAATGAAATCCATATTAGGAGTAGTTGGGGAAGATCTTGGACTATAGGGAGAATGTAATATGAAATAAGAATACTCACCTGGTTAAAGTACAAAGGATGAACCATATGTACGAATAGTCAACATGGGAACCAGAGGAAACAAATTAGAAAAAACCAACCTCAATTGTTTCACCATTGTTTGTAAAATTAAATTTTTAGGGAAATGTTTCATAAGGGGGAAGAATTTAACAACCCATAATTTTATCAAAGGGAAATACCTTCTTATAATTTTTTTATTGTTTATAAATCATTTAATATCACAAAATAAAAACATTATATGTTAATAACAAATAATAAAAGATAAATTAAGGAACCTTTACCAATGGAATTGTAATTTGACATTTCAAATAGTAATATGGCCCTTAGGAATAGTAATTAGACTAACAAAACTGTAAACTAACTTATGCAAGTATAAATAAAATTTAGTCTTCTAAAGAATAAAAGTATGATATAACTATATCATATTATATGTAAATATATATTATAAAAATAACAAATTATGTGATCTCACTTTTTATAAAACATAAATATTTATTTACAATTTTTTTGTTAATATAATCTTATAAAATTAAATTTATTTTCATAAAATTTATTTATATGTATATTTATATGCGTCTCAATATTGTATGATAATTTTATGATACCTTTACTAATTTTTCAATGGTTTGTAAAATAGATTTTAATATTAAAATCTATATTTTTAAAATAAATTATCATTTTAATTAAAAATAAAATTTTTCATATTTTTGAAAATCAATATCATATTAGAGATTTTATTTTTTATTTTAAAACATTGAGAATTGTTAGGGTGATTTTTTTTATTTTTATAAAATAGTTGATTTTTTTGTTAAAATTGAAATACAATAATTTATAATATTTAACAAATACATGATTTATTGGGTTGTATATGATGTATTGATGATATATTCTAGTAATTTCAAAACATAATCATCTCTCTACATTATTTAATCCTAGGACTAAAAATAATTAATATTAAAATTGAAAAAATAAATTAACTAATGAATGAATAAATAAAAACAACTCATCTCCTCCTCTATTAATACCCCCTCACCACCTCTTATTTTCACACCATACAAGAATTGATGTTTTCCCAATTTATACCTAATAATCATCCCAACACCCTAAACTGAATCTTTAAGCCATTTTTCTCGACAAAATAAAAAAACAAATTCTTCTATGGATATTCTCAAGGGGAAGAATTCAAGAGGTAAAATCTTCTTTATTTTTTTAAATTTCATGTCTATTTGTTTTCTTTTCTTATTATCGCCTCACTACACCTCATAAAAGTGGAATGATAACTCCAATATCTTTTATGTACTATTATTTGATTACTTTAATGGAATAACCAATCCTAAAAAATATTCCCTCTCCCTTTTTTTCAAAAAATGAATATATCATCTGTGACATGTAAATTTATCACCTTTAAGGATTAAAAGTTACTATTTTCCATTACCACATTGAAGCCTGGTCCTAAACCTTTTATAATTGATGAAAAAATATTTTTTTAATTTATTTTATAACCTTTCTTAGGCTTTATAACTAACATTTATACCTAATATAAAATAATAAAACAAAACGAGTTTGATGTGATCGAAAACCGCCAAAATTAATTAAAACTATTATTATTAACATGTTATCCAATGAATCATCAACATATTATGAAAAAAATAATATGTATGTCCTATTAAAATTATTTATTTTCACTAATTATATATAATTTTAATTCTTGACAATTAATCTCATATTACGTGATCTTCTATATATGTAATCAAGTGAACTGAAAATGAAAACCAAGAAAATAGATACCCTAGAACTATGAAATTAAACACTATAAGAAATCATAATGTCCATAAATAAACATAATAAATTTAAATAAGTGAAATAAATGTGTAATGGGTTCTATAATTAATGATTAATGAATATAATTTTATTATCAAATATATTATAGTAAGAAATAAATCAGACATATGGTAAGGGGATTCTCAAACCCAAATTCCTTTCATTAGGTTATTCCTCTATCGCGTAAAATTATAGTTTGGATGTTCCTTTAAAATACATAAAATATAATTTCATTGTTCTTAAATTTTCTCTTCTTGGATATAAATGTTTACACTATGATTTTATGAAAAATAAAATGATCTTCCAAAATAACTATTCTTTCTAAAATACATTTTGAATCATCTTCTTATTGTTTATTCTTCACTCAAGATTGATGATTCTAATACCATAGGTTAATACATTCTTGGGACTAAAAATTTTAATAACAATTTTATTTTAATGAAACTCGTTCATTCCAAGGGTTTATTAGTATACATGATTGATATACATTCTATGTGGCATGTGTGATTAAGTAAATGTTTTGATATGATGGGTGTGCCTATAATTATATAGCAATCCAATGAATTATGTATTTTAATTTTTCTCATGTGATAAGGTGACATATGTTTGAACATGATTCTATATTTATTAGCACTAATTTTCCTATGATTATTCACATATGTTATGTGTGAACATGATGTAATATGTTTTCATAACTATGTGTTATATTTGACAACTAAGACATTTTTTTTCATTTTTATGATTTTCCACATTACAATCTTTTTTCTAATGAATACTCTCATGATTATGATGATGATTCCATAAATTTGGTATGGTGATTATTATTTTACACACCCATGTTATATTGATTCATGTTCTAATTAATCATATTACTTGGCTTCTAGTTCACCCCTTTGTTTGATATATATCCTTAGGTGACTACATATATTAAGAAGTGCATAAGGGACACTAAGAAACAATTGAAAAAATAATTAAATAATAATTTTTATGTATTTATTATGTATGGTCCTAATTTTACAAAAACATTCAACCTTTGGATCCTGGTTTTGTAACACTATTATATTATTTTCCATCAAAATGATATAATAGTAATATAATAGTAGGTAGGGTAACTATATTGATCTTCGAGTAATTAACATAAAAATATCTATGTATATGTCTGATAATGAGGTTAATATATCAGCATGGAATAATAATAATCTAAAATATAACGGAAGAAGTTAATCAAAAAATTATTGTTGATGAACATCACCTCTTCTTCGGGTATCCTCCTTAATTTTACACCAAAATTCATCCTTTTTTGGATTTATTTCAATATGATGACTTATATTGTTATGGGTCTGAATTTTGAAATTTATTTTCATATTTATTTGATGAAACATATTGGTTTTAATGTGTGGAGATGATATGAGAGGGGGTGGACTTTTATATTTGAGTTTAGGGGCATAGTTATAATTTTTTAGAAGGAGACAATTCAATCCAAGTGTTTTTATGGAAATACGCTTACATAATGGTCCATTATATAAAATAGAATATATAACATTGAAATATAGATATCAAGTGGGTTTTAGCTTTTTAATGTGTTATTTTTAACCCAAATATTTTTATTGTAACCCCTCTCAGTAAACCCAACATTACCATAACTATGGTATATATTTTTTTCTTTTTAGTATTAATTTTGGTAAAATATTATGTTAACCTAGTTATATAATTTAAAAAATTTCAATTACAAATATAGAATTAAATTTTCCAAATTCCATTAACATAGGTGGAACATTATAATTTCAAATTAATTTTTTAGATGTGGTGGGAATGTGATTTTTTAAGGGAAATTATTAAAAATTTAAAAATTTTTTATATACAAAGATAATATGAAATTGATTACAATTACCAAAATTGAATTAACGGATGTATAATTAGACTATTTTAAAATTATGAAACATTTACAATGTTACTTATCATTATAAATTAATTAAATTAAATGGTTTTTTTAGTTAAAATTCAATATTTTTCACTATACCTCACAAAATTAGTCATTTAAGAGAAATCCCAAAAACTCAACCTAAAACAATATAAACATCGTTATTTTAAAAATAAGAACTTATTTTATCAAATTAAATCCCAAAAACTAAGAAAATTTAATTAATTGTTGTTCTCAAAAATAAATACAATACTTTTTTAGAAAAAATAGCACTTTCAAAACAATTAATGACATTACCAAAAAGGGATTTCTTTTTATTAATATGATTCATTTATATAAATCAATTATATTTAATATTGAAAAGTTATTCCTTACTATTCATATCACTGTTTTTTATTTTCTTGGATTTAATGGCCACTTATATATATATGTATTAATAATATTTCATGGTATTATTAATACTCAGTTTTGTGTATAATTAAAGATAACCATGTGTTTCAGGTAGTTCAAGCATAACTTGTTGTTTCGTGTAATGGAATATCAACATGTTTTTTCATCTGATTCAGGCTATTAAATATATATAACTCGCTTCAAAAAATAATAATTCATATAAAAATAAGGTTTTAGAATCTACCAATATTAAAATATATTTTTGTCCTTGAAATTCGTACTCAAATAAAAACAAACAAGGATACTTTTGTCTCATCATTTCCTAATGTTTACATTTAGATTTCTCAAACTAGTTGTTTTTAGATAAAAACTCTATACAATTACAGGTCTCTATTTTTATATAACGTTATCTATATTATATAGAATCTTTATCGGTATTTACTTATAATAATGATATTTATCTAATGGTATAACCTCTATGTATTGTAGATGTGAAGGATAGGGTATGTAATTACTCAGGATAATTAAAGGATCATATCTTATACTTGAGAGAGGCCTTGTGGAATCAACATGAAATAGGATACAATTCTCATATGATCATGAATTTCAAAGGGACAGATATATGAAGGGCTTAAATTCCCTTTCATCCCATATCTAATAACATTAATCCATGATAACATTCTTAGAAACATCTAATGAACAACATTAAAATTCAAGATCATGTTGAAGATTATTGGTATAAACATTACACTGACACTAACGTTCCTTGATGTGTTATTTAATGGTGTTAAACTTCATTGCTATTTATTTACCTATCTCAGTTTCTTATAGATTTCGTTATCCAACTTCATAATAGTGTGTTGCAGTTGTTCATTTCTTTCAATAGAGGGCTTCATAAGGATCCATATAAATGTTTTAGTGAAATAAATTTTTGTATGAAAAATAAACTAGAATAATGTTTTTATCTTATAAACATTTAAAATCCAAACAAAAATATGTTAAAGTATCCTCTAGGGTTTGAATTATTCCCTTTGATAGACTATATTTTTTAGGATGATAAATAGTTCTAAAAATCAACACTGTATCAATATCCTAATCAAAGCTTATCCATAACATCATGGTAATCCTAAAAGCCTACTCATACATATTATGATGTGGTACTCCATGAAACCATACCAATTACTTAATTTATATCCTATACATATGATCTATAGAGAATTCATCTTAGATATATATTATGTGTGATGACATGATACGATGATCAACTACAACACAGGTAAAATTATTCATTTTAGTTGTTTTGGGGAGTCTAATTAAATAATCCATGGTGTTTCTTCATGTTTTAATTATGTAATATATAATGGATTTAAAATAGCCATATACTTTTGACTCATATGCTTAAAATCATGACGTACCATGTATCAGGGTAGAATTAATGTGATATCTACATTCATGGAATACTAGAAGAAATATTATATCAAATCTCTATATATCATTATACATCATTGATTAATATATAATGATGAAATGTGAGATTTTAATAAAAAATTCTTCAACAAATATGGAATGGTAAAAAAGAATACACGATTCTTGAAGCATATCATTCTGTAATGATCAAGGTTGAAATTAGTAACCTTTATATCCTTATTTTTTTGTAATACTACATTCTTCTACTCCATATTAATCATCACAAAGATAGGTGGTGTAACATTAAATTGAGAAATAAATAATTTTACTCTATCCTTTATGATTTCTAGATTCATCCATGGAAAATCGAGAAATACCGAATGTTTTATAATCCTCATAATAGATAAGGTAGAATGATCCTTTTCTCTCAATGCATCTGTCAACTTTTTTTTATTCATATGGTTGTAATGTATTGAGAAGTCACAATCAAAAATCATCTTGAACTATCATATTTGGTTCTTATTCAACTCATTCTATGTGAATATATACTTTAAAAATTTATAATCGGTATATATCTCAGACATTAATCTATAATGATAATGCCTCTATATATTAAATGAAAAAATTATTATGGCTAACTGAAAATCATTATTTGTGTAATATTACTCCTGAATGTTTTATTTTCATGAAGAGTAAGATACAACCATTAAATTAATAATAAAATACATCACAATCCATTCGTAAAATTATCATTATATATTGAAACCCCTTCTCCACTATAGGGTAATGTAAAGATATGTACACTGACTAACCATCTATTCAGTTCATTGAAATTTTCCTCTCATTTTACTCTCTAGAAGAACATGGATCTATTTTGAGAAAAAAAATTCAGAGTATTAGATAATTAGGTGATATTATCCCAAAAACAAAAATAATATCAATCTAAACCATGAAAACTATAAATCCCGGTCTCCATGGTAAGTATAGACCAACATTCAATATCCTCCACATTGAAGGATTTACCGATATACCCCCTCTTTAGATAATATGAACCATAAATGAAAACTTGTGTTGAAAATAAATTACACTTTTAAAATTTTACATAGATATTATCCTTCCATAGTTACATATGTATAATTATTATATGGTATTAATACCATTCCATATTATTTGAATAGATAATAAAATCTTCTTTTTAAGACTATCAAAACCTTATCAATGTAATATCTAATGAATATATTAATTAAATCCATGAATATAGTGGTGGAATTTGTAAGACGAAATGAAGTAACTATATCTTTTACTATCCATGCATTGTAAAAAATGTTGTCTTGTTCATATCATCTTTCTAGAACTCTAATCGATGATATCCATAATTATGTTCAATCGTGTAAAAGTATTGATCTCCATAAAATTTTTCAAATAAGTCATAAATATAGGGAAGATGATACATGTTCATTATTGTGATCTCATTAATCTATTGATAATCATTACAGAGTTTCATTTATCAATAATTCTTTTTAACAAAATTAATATTGGAAACCCATGGTGTTATAATTTGTTTAATGAATCCCTTTTAAACGTTTTACTAGAGTTTGTTTTCTAATTACTACAACTCAATCTGGGACAACCTAGAGGGTGTTTTTGAATTTTTTGGGATATGGGTAAGATTTATATTGAGAAATAAACATCATTTTTGTGGATTTATTGGTAACATTTTAGTAATGACAAAAACATAGAAACACATAAAATTAGTCCATATGCAAACTACATAATCTCCCACTATTATTGTCATAATTGTATCCCCTCTTATACATAACTTATATAATACATTGCTCGTTAAAATAAGGAAATGAAGCATAATAAAGGGTGAGATCATATGATATGTAATGGAAAACAAGGGTGATATATAATAATAATATTAACCTAAGGGTATTAGAACTTGATAAATACAATTAAAAAATCATTCCATGATTTTAAAGATCATAAAAATAATTAATGGAATAATTATTTAAATTTCATAAGACATGAATAATAAGAGAATCAGGTACAATGATCCAAGGGAGCATAACATTGGAATAATACATATATTTTTGGAATAAACAATAGCATATAAAATTATTTCCAAAGTAATCATGTCTCACTACCAAGGCTATCAAAGAAGAGTGGGTTAACTCCCCAAACCACTAATGTTTTCATGGGTTACTCTCTAGGCCATCATAGTAGGAAGTTTCCCTTACTAAATAGGGTTCACTCCCTATTCCAGACTTATTAGTCTCATGATAGATAAATATTTACCCAATTCATTGGTTAGAGATAAATGTACCACCCACATCATAATTATGAACATATTTATGAGAGAATAAATATCATTAAACATTCATCATAACACAAACCATGATATAAAATGTGTTTCATAGTCATTTAATCATATGAAGACCAATATTAAAGAAATAGTTTTCATACTAATTTCATCATTGAATCATAGAATAACCAATATTAAATAGAGATGTTTTCCTAATATCATTTTCATAGTATAACCAATGGAAGAGAGACTAGTTTAACATGAATCATGCATTCATAAAAAAACCATTCCTAGAAATAATAATATTGGAATACATGGACCATATCCCCATTTTTTCATAGGTATCATCAATGGATGTCATTATATATGTAATATGATTTTGAAAGATTATATTGTACATTTCATGAGGGAAAAAACATTATATATATATATATTAAAATATATATCATTTTGAAAATACTTTTCATTGAATATACATTTCATTGAAAATAGCTTTCAAAACATATACAGGAGGCTTTAAATAAATTAACGGTCCAGAAATCAATATTGTAAATTCATGACATACATCTTTAAAAAAATATTCCTTTCACATTTTTGGATAAAATGGAAATGGTAATTGTTTGGAAATCCAATAAATATTAAATAAAATTTTAAATAAGTTAATAAATAGAAAAAATAAATTTTCAAAATTATAGGAGGACAATAAATAAATTAAAATCATTTTTCGAAATCTCAATTTATGATTAAAATAGATTTCCAATCAAAGAGAAACATATTTTTATAAATTTATAAAAATGTAATGTTGAACTGTTGAGTACATTTAGGATGTAAAATGATGGAAAAACATGAAATCTACAAAAAGATTTGGTGCAGATGAGAATATATGAGTTTATTATGTCACTGATCATATCCTTTTATTCAATGGAAGAATAATCATGGGAAAAGCTAATAAATGATGAGATTGTAACATAAAATAATTACCACTTCATTAACATTAAATCATAATACCCATGGAGAAATAACATAAAATGGAATTTAAATTGTAATGAGGATAAATAAATTCATTATATAAAATTTAAAAGGGGATGTATATATATTTGTTAAGAAATATAGGTGCACACATCTCAAAGTGGTAAAATTGAGATAAATCCCCTTATCGATTTGGTAACTTTTGAACTATAAACCCCAAGAAATAGATATCCTTAATTTGATATTTAAATAAAAATAATTATAATTATAGTAATCATAAAATACATTCATGGAAATTATAAACAAAACATAAAATAATCATTTTGTGATTATGAAATTTTTCGAACATAAAGTAAAAGTAAGAAGGACATCCCTTACTATATGTCATGAATTCCATGATACACATTCAGTACTACTATAATATAAAGAAAATATTAGTTTAAAACCATTAGATAAAAAACTTTAAATACATCATACCATGTATTCTAGAGTTATGGATTTTTATTACCAGTTTATTATCAATTCCTCATTAGAGTCACATTTCAGGGAAAAACTGGTTTCTATCATGTATGTTTCGATTTATTATTTATTGGTACTATTAATTTGATCATGTATTAATCATGTCAATAATATTAAACATGTAATAAATATCATATATATGAATTATATTTTTTTAGTGCATAAATTTTATTTATAAATATGAAATATATAGTTTTTAGAGATAGTATGTTGTATGTATTCATGAAAATTGCTTCCATTTTCTTAATCAATTTATAGAAAGAAAGTAAAATGATATATAATAATTCAATAATAATGTTTATATAATATATATAACATATTTTCATTGAACCCATCCTTAATACCCTCATTGTAATGTGTGAATGAATCACATCGCTTCGTGAGGCGGTAGTTCGTTGAACACAGAAGTGATGTTATTGTATTCCCAAAAATTTAAAATAATGAATGAATGGGTGTTATAATATCTCTGCAAGAAAGAAAATCCTAATATTCATGTATAAATAATTAATTAGAATTATTCCCTGCTTGGAGAAGTGTTAATAGAAAAATTAATGGCATGGGGTTACGAGACAGTAGTCCACCGTACACATGAATGAGGATTTCATAACCCATTTGATGGAAGTAGAAATTATTGTAGGAAGATACATTATCATAAAAGCAACTAATTATATATACATTGTATAATATTTTACACCTTAATTATATATTTTGTTTTTTGGAGATGGAGGGAGAAATAAAACCAAAATGCTAGTTGGTGAATTTTACATCTTCTTCAGGTATCCATCTTCGTTATGCACTAAAATCCTTCCATGGTTAGATTTTTTTCCCAAATATGTATTATATAATGAGATGTATGATTTTATGAAGTTAAAATATTTTGTATTTATAGAACTAAAATGGTTTTAATATTTTATGTGGAGAGTTGAGTGGGTGGCCTTTAATAAGTGAGGTGACTTGGAACACTTTTAATTTTTATGAAAGAAAGAATTTCACCACTATTTTCTCGATTCATAGGGCTCCAAAAGCTGACCAATACCAATAATAGAATTTATAAGTTATAAATATTTCCATAAAATGTTTTTTTAATAGTGTTTTATTATATTTTAACCTTATTTTTCAGTTTATCCGCTAGTAAACATATTTTAACCTTAACGAGGGTAAATAATTTATTTTGTTTTTAATAATAATATTGTTCAAAAATTAATTTGATCGTATTTAATATTATATAATATTATGATTTAAAATATGGAACATATTTTTTAAAATTACATTTAGATAGATGTAAAAAAATATTTAAAAATTGATCTCATAGTCCCGGCAAGAAATATGGGTTTTAATGTGAAAATGTTCAAATGATTGCAATGTTTTTATATCATAATTAAATATGAAAATGATTTCAAAGCCCTAAATTGGATGAATGGGTATATAATTGAACTAAATTTACATAATATCCAATTAATCATAGAATTTATCATTATAGATAATTTAAATAGATATTCAATCATTAATTAAAATACGTTAATTTTCACAATAAATCATAAAATGAAATGTTTCGAAAAAAATTAAATATTTCAACCTAAGATAAACATGAAATTTTTATTTTAAAAATGAATAACTTTTTATAAAATTAATATAATAAAAAGGGAAATTTATTTTTATTAAATTTTTCCAAAAATAAATTAAAATTGTTTTTTGAGAAAATTTTATTATTGACACATATAAAGGATTTACATAATATTAAGTAATTTATTTAAAAATATGTATTATTTATATAACAAATGTTAATTAATAAAAAAATATTACATACTTCAATTAATTTAAATAGTTTTTCAAATATAATATAACAATAATTTTTAAATAACCATATTAAACATATATTGTGGTTTTATAAATAAAGTATCGTGTATAACAAAGCATAACCTGATGTTGCATGCAGTGCAAGCTTAACTTGGTTTTTCATATAACAAAAGCATAATTTGTTTTTGTAACATAATACATCAATTAAATTTTACTAGTTTGAAGTAAAATAATTCAAAAATACTTATGGGGATGAAATTAATATTATTGAATCCATTTTATTAAATTCAATTCATATAAGTGACAAAATTTATTTTTATTGTAAACCCTAATGCAAGAAGAAAAACCAGTTTATCAAGAAATTTACTACTCAAGCATGAATTGATTTTATATTAAATCTATGAATTTTAGTCATCATTATTTTAATTAAAAGTCATATTTATAGATATTTATTATATAAATTTTATTAAAAAATTCCATATTATCGAATTTTCTAATTAATAAAATGGAGAAACATTATAAACATTATAAATGTTTAAAAAAAATTGATTTTAGATACCCAAGAAAAAATTATAAAAAATTCAAATATAGTATTTATTAAAATGTAATTAATTTGAATAAATAAAACTAAAAATAATTATTTCTCTTAAAATATAATTAAAAAATATAAATTCATTTTAAATTAACAAATTTATGGAACGAAAATGACAGTATTACAAAAAACTATATTTAATTAGTCATTGATATGAAAATATTTCCAAAAATATCCATAAATATATTTCAAATAAAGGATTTAAAATATGACTTACATGGTGAAATTAATTTTAAAAAATTCAAATTCTAAAATATAAAAATTACATTTTTAAATAAAAACCATATAAAAGGTGTTTATTTAGAACTATTTCCTTTTTAATTTAAACATTACATTATATATTTTTAAGTTAATATTACTATCTAATTAATATTAATAAAGATGGAAATAATCTATTCTATCATTACCTGGGTTTTAAAATTCTCCTTCCCTTTTGGTTACTTCAAACTCCAAATTTTATTCACTTATTAAATAAGTGGGAATATCTTCCCTCATAGCATTTAATGATTCCAATGTTATTTCATCAACCATATGGTTTTCATAAATCCTTAAACTATAGAATAACATTATTATACAAAATATTCTCAATAAAGTCAATTACATGAATAATTTGTCCTGTATACAAAATATTCTATTCCATATAAACTATTTTCTGAATAAAACATGAAATTAATACGACAAATAATTTCATAACATTGAAAAATAAAAACAGCATGAACATAGGATAAACTCAGAGGAATGGATACATGAATCGAAACCGATACATAATTATAATGGATTTAATCTTGTCCAATGATCTATGGAATTAAATTACAATATTTAAAATATGGAATAACAGTTTTCTTTGGAGATAATTTAAAAAAAATGTGATCACTAACATCAAAAGTAATATCTTTCCCATAGTTATTAATTTATCTTTTCTTCCGTCTTGACGATTTCATCATATATTTTGAATGAAATTAAACATCTCAACCCTTTACTCTAAAACGATAGTACCATAAACATCATTTCTCTTACATCATCCTACAAATCAGGAGTACGAAACCTATTTACATAAAATTCATCCAATTGGACCATCTGTATCCCAGAATGTAATCTTTTTTTATAATAAATCTCATCCAAATAAAGTTGATTATCTAAAATAACCATGTATTCTATTTAAAAAATTAATATCATATTTCATAACAATAATATTTTACTCAATCTAACAATTTTAGTGGGGTAAAATCAATTATGAATATTTAATGTAGTACACAGTGACTTCTAACGTCCATACGATAAAATAAAAGTAAATATTACAAGAAGATTATTCAAAATGGAGAGAGGAAATCTATGTAACCTAACTATCCATTTGAGATATAATTTATAAATCTAATCCAAATACATATTATCATAAATTTTAAGTAAGTAGGAATATTTTTTTTCAATAATAACACAAATTCTGTTACAACCATTAGATTTATTTGTCAATCCCAGCATGCAATCCATTGATATATTTTACCATTTCCAATCTGATAATAAAAAAGGATTAAGAATTCCCTTAAATAACATTCATTATTATTTAAACTACAACAATGTTTCACATTTCATGGTAAACTAAGAAATATCAAATTTAATAGAATCTCACCAATAATAATAAAAAAGGTATTGGTGCATGTATGTATTTTTCTCGATAAATGGAAACTGGTGAATATTGAATTTCTCTCAAAAACTCTCTTTTAAACTATATTTCACATTGAATAGATAATCATTTTCAAAATTTTATAAAACCTTAATCATTGGTATTACACTTAGGAAATATACCCTTATTGACATATTTTACCTTTTATAACAATCCTTGATCCACCTTAAGAGCATGCTTAATTATTTAAGTGAAATTTGAGCACAATGAAACCTGAAAAAATGTGGGATTTCAATGTATCCCAAACCTATAGGAAAAATTAATTTAATAAATATTAAAAATATTTGGTTAAAAATATAATGTTGTTTTTTGGGAATTATTTTACTCACTAAACGCATCAATAATTTTCTCTTATTTTACATTATAGTAAAGAATCTTGCAATCAAAATAGTTGATCAGTTCCTACCATCTCATTTGAATCATATTAAATTCTTTTTTAGTGAATATGTACTTAAACTTTTTATGATAATTATAAATTTCTCACTTTAATACATAAAAATTAGACCTCTAAATTTTTGAATAAAAAACCAATTAAGTTACTCTATAATCATTTGTACAGTAATTTTACTCCCAAGGATTGAATTTAAATGAAGGAAATGAGATAAAAAACATTTAATAGGTTAAATAAAAATTACTTTTAAATAATAATCACTCTTGATAAAAAATTAACCACTTTGATAATTCAAGGGATAATTAAGACAATTCACAAATCTTTTTTAAGATTCTAAAAATAAACTTAACATTATTTTGATGATATTATATTAACTCCATTTTTAGATATCATAGTAAGTGGGATAAGAAACCAAGAAATGTTTTAAAATAGTCTCCTATGATAACATTCTAATCTAAAAAATTACTCTACATTTATTGATCTCATATATTATTCAATAACATTATTTTTATCAAGGTCATCTGATATTCAATTTATAGAAACAATACATAGAATGAAATTTATTATAACCAAAATTTACGGACACTAAATTTTAAATATAGTTTATTTTCATTTATGGTATGAAACATAATCCTTGGGTATATTTCACTATCATAATGTGTGTCGTCCCTTCCAGGGAGCCACTAAGGGTTCCTCGAGCCAGTTGGACACATGCCCTCAAACGTACCTCCTCGTATAATAGAGGGTGATAACTAGCAGTGAGGGTCTGGTAAGTTAGTCATGGTGATACTATACAAACTTATATCAGAGTAACACAACAATAGAATAAAAAAATAATGAAAAAATTGAAGCGGCATATAAATAACTAGAATAATACCATGTCACATGATATTAAAAAGAGGAAATACAATACTCAAGTAAAAGGGAAAATATATTATGACAATGGAAGTGTCATGTGATGATAATGAAACTAAAAGTAAAGACCCAATGGCACCATAGAGGGTCTCACACCATGTCTGGTTCCCTCACCCATACTCTATTCCCAAACATCAACCTATCGCAGGTCCATGACCTTATCCTATCCTACAACATAAAAGTATAATTAGGTGCCAATCAGGCATGCCAAATTGGGTATGAGTATAACTCAGTATGCCACCACCAACAATGTCTTAAATAGGTTTAGTCAAAATATAGTGTATGAAATTCTATGAAGCAATAAATACAATTCATAATCAAAGAGTTATCACATTGTCATTTAATCATTAATCATCACATTATAACCATTTCCAATTCATGTCTCCCATTTTAATCATAATTAATTATGTTCATTCATTTGCTGTTGGACGTCATGTCAAGCACCCCCAATCTCATTCAGTGTGGAAATCCATGTCAAGCACCCAAAATCTCATCTGGTGTTGAACACCATGTTAAGCACCCCAAATCCCGTATGGGGTGTATCTCTATGTCTAGCACCCCACATACTAAGATTGGAAATCTATTTGGGAGGAACTCCATGTCCATGTCCCAACAAAAAACTGGTCTGGAAATCCAAATCTAGCAACCACATTCACAATAATTTGAATCATTCATTAATTCACAATAATTAACAAGATCATTCACTTACAAAAACAATGACTATTTAAACATATCAAAGCCCATTTTTTAACTGAAAAATTAACTAAGCACATATCCCATAAATTAATTTATCAATTAATTAGTCAATCAACACAAATATTACTCCATAATTAATTCAACACAATTAATTATCCAAATCAAATATCAAATTATTATAATTAAATCCCATAATTAATTATCTTTAATCAACATTATGGCACATAGTTAATTCACCATGAATTATCCTACATAACCAAACATCATATCATTATTAATTTCCCCCAATTAATTATCTTAACAAAACTAATTCAATATATCCATGACAACATCACAACCAATAAAAAATTTCCAAATTAAATATCTAATTCGACAGCCTTCTTTGATCAATGATTAAATCTTCAATTAATCATTTATATCTTCAAATCATCAAAAATTTAAGTTATCACTCAAAATTACTCCAATTGAGGAAATAAATTATCAAGTGATGCGAGCCGATTAATAATATCACATGAACATATCAAATACAAGACTATTGGATTTTTATTTATACCACCTACCTTGGTATGTTGATAGATGTTAGCCTGAAAAAAATCCCAAAAATCCTAGCAGCACAACGACGTCGATAATAATATGGATCTAAATACCAGAACCCAAAATTAAGATCAAAAGAATCAAGATATTGCAGATCTGGATCTAGATCCACAATAGTAGATCTAGATCTCAACCCATAGGTTGAGATCCATGGAAACATTGGATATCGTCTATGAAAATATCAATGAATTATATTGGAAAGAACTGAAGAAGCAATGGGAAGAAATACACATACCTAGAAGAGAGTGGATCTTCAATCCAGGCTTTAGATCTTGATGAACAGTGTTCAAATCAACTTGGAATCACTCCATAAGGCTCTAGGATCTCCAGGAATTTGTCAATCCCAAGCCTAGGTTAAAATAGAGGGATCTTGAGGGTATGGCTGATTTAAGAACTAATTTTTGCATAAAAAACCCCCAAGCATAGTTTCCTAGGCTCGAGCACACTATTAGGGTAAACTGTGCACCAAACGTGTAGACCTCTCTGTCCAGCTTCTCACAATTAATAGGTTAGGTGTGCATGGTAAGTGTAGACCATGCACCAATCATTCATACCTCTCTATCAAGGTACTCACAGTAACCTAGGTTTAGGAACATAGTTTGTCAAATCGTGCGCAAAACGTCTATAGCCTTATGTTCGTTAATATTTCATAAAAATTCACCCAAACGCATCACATGCCATAACTCTAAATCAGAGGTAAATAAAAACCTCAAAATTTCCCAAAAAATGTGCCTGATATATCTCCATAAAAAGGCCAAGATCAAACAATCTCCCCACTTTATAATAGATAGTCCTCGAGCTTCACTATTAAACATCACTAGGATTCCATGCAAAAAATATTTGGCCATTGATTCTTCATGTATAATTATCATTTTCATGTTTCCTTTTGAAAACATCCTTGTTTCATAACACATGATCTATCAGCACGGTCTTTCCCTGCAACAAATTCTCACTACGATCCAACACACAAATCATGTTCTCCTCACAGGATACACCTATTTCTATGTCAACCATATACATATAGATCACATGAGACGGGGTGAGGTGATATCACCATAGTTGTGACACATTTAGAATATCATTCATAGAGCTAAATATATGTGGAATAGTCAATCAGTAAGACATAGGCCCAATTCTCTCCCCTACCTCAAATGGTCCAACAAACTTGGGAGATAACTTTACCTACCTCTGTATCCTATGGTGACCCAACCTAGGAAAAACCTGAAGGAAAAAATGATCACCATATGTAAACTCAAGGGGACTTCTCTGTCTATCATCATATGACTTCTTCCTACACTAATCTATATCCATACATTTTCAAATAAGCTGCACCATCTCTGAAAACTCTTGCATGAGACATGACCCCCAAAACACTAACTCACCCGCCACTATACAACATAGTGGAGATCTTCAATATCTAAAATAATGATCCACATATGGTTTCATATGTATAGATTCTTGATAATTGTTGTTATATAAAACTCCACTAAATCCATGTGCTTCTCCCAAGAACCGCCAATGTTAAGTACACTTTCCTGCAACATATCCTCTAACAACTATATGGTACGCTCCAACTGCCCATCTTTCTGTGGGAGGAAATCCATACTTAACAAAAAATTTCTGTCAAGAACATTCTATAAGACCTGACAAAAGCATGAAGTAAAGTGTGAATCGCAATCCGAAACTATAGTTTGTGGCACCCCATGAAAATGGACTATCTATCAAACAAACAATTCTCATATCTATTCTACTGTAATGGTTTCCATTATAGGTATGAAATGTGCTACCTTCATCAGTCAATCATTAATGACCAAAATATAATCATTCTTCCTTCGTTTCCTAGGATAAACTACCACAAAATCCATAGTTATTTTGTCCCACGTCCATTTTATAATTGGAAACAGCAGTAATAGACCTCCAGGATGTTGATGCTCTTCCTTCACCTGTTGAGAGGTGAAACATATTGTTATCAACCCTGCTATCTAATTTTTTTGTCCTGGCCACCAAAACTATCATTGTTGGACATGGTAAATTTTTGTCACCCTAGTAAGTAATTCCCACTTCGAGGAATGAAATTCCACCATGATTTCACCTCACACACTCATAAGCATAATAACTAGCTTTTTCACATGGATGATGTCATCCTTATCTATCAACCAGTATGAAGGTGTCTTCCCACCTTCTAGGCATTACCTTAAGGATAAAAAAAATGGTTCTTCGTGCATCATATCCTTGATCCGTCTCATGATTGTAGACCCTAGTACTACCAAAACGAAAGTCATCTTCTCCGGAATCTCCTGAACCACCACATGAATTTTAGTCAGCAAATTCATCATCTTCCACTCTGTACTCGACTCCAAAACCAATTGTGTATGAGTTTTCCTACTCAAGGAATCAGTAAAATTATTCACCTTTCTAGGAGTATATGTTAGTTCAAAATAAATGGACTTCATATATTATACCCATCATCACAGATGTTGATTCATGTCGCACTTTGAAAAAATATACTTCAAGATTTTTTGATCTGTAAAATCTATAAAATTTCACCCAAAATAGATTGTCACCAACATATAAAAGCATAATCCACCGCTTCCATCTTGAGGTCATACATAGGGTAATTCCATTCATGTGGCTAAACTACCAATACCAATATGTAAATACATGATCCCCTTGCATCAACACAGCTCTGAGTCCAATCCTAGAATCATCAAAACACATTGTTTACACCTCACCTGACTCAAGTAAGATCCAAATTGGTGTTGTTATCAAGGGATTCTTTAACACATGGAATGAATTATCACATGCTTCCATCTAATAAAAAATGTTCCCTTTCTTTTTACAACCAAAAAATGGTGCTAACAATCGGGAAAACATTTTGATGAACCTTATATAATTTCTAGATAATCAAAAAATTCTTCGGATATTAAAAAATGGGCTGCTTCCAAGATGTCACAACCAGAACATTCTCAAGGCCCACATCAACACATTATTCTGAGATGATGTTCCCAAAAAAATGTACCCTATCAATCCGAAACCAACACTTAGATAACCTTCCATAAAGCTGATTCTCTCTCTGTGTACCTAGGACAATTTCAGGATGTTGGGCATAATCATCATGAGTCTTAGAGTACACCAAGATGTCATCCACAAGCACCACCACAAACTAATCTAGGTATGGATAAAAGATCATGTTCATCATGGCTGTAAAAAATGCTAGATATTTTTTAAACCAAAATGGAATTACAAAAAAAACATAAAGGTCATACCTATATTTGAATGTGGTTCATGGTATATCAGAAGTCTGAACCCTCACATGATGATTCCTAGATCTCATATCAATCTTTGAGAACACATAAGACCCCTTCAATTGGTCATACAAATCATTGATATGGGTAAGAGGATATTAGATATTCATGGTCATTTTATTTAACTTATGATAATAGAAAAAAACTATAAACCCGCATTAGCATTAATTTCAAACGGGACAGGTGATCCCCAAGGCGACGTACTTGGACAGGTAAACCCTTTATCATCCAAATCCTCCAACTGTGTTTTGATCTCTTGAATAATAGTCGATGCCATTCTTTAGGGTGTATAAGATACTAGATCAGTATATAGCATGAGTTATATATAAAATTCCACATCTCTCTTATGTGTAAACACCAAGAAGTCATCAGGAAAGACATCTTGGAACTGTTCCACAACTGGTGGAAGGATGTCTTCCTTACCACCCCATCATTAAAAAAAGACTTGTAAAATGGTCTGTGAGTTCTCCTTAATGATGAGTATTTTCTGTATGTCCTCTTACATTGAATCCCACTCTCCACAACAAACATATTGGTCCCCATTAGAGAAAAAATTAACTAACATGTGGTAACAATCGATGTGGGCTCGGTATGCGACTAACTAGTCCATACCCATAATTAGGTCAAATCCCATTATATTAAGGAAAAATATAACCCAATGAAAATTATACTCTCTGATATCTAGTAAATATCCATTATATAAATAGATTTATCTAGACATAATTCCTAACGGTGTATTGATATTCATCACTCCACATAAAGACTCTACCCCTAAGCTCAAAACATTAAAAATATTTGTAGATATAAATGAATGATTTAAACCATTATCAAATAAATTCACTTTCTAAAGTAGAATCTATTATAATAGTGTCTCCCACTGTCAATGGACCAGACTCTCCCTCGTCATGTGTAGGGTAAACTAAATATAATTTTACTTCTTCTCTTCCATGTGGTTCTGTCTGACTCCCCTATGTAGCTCCAGTTTTCTGATACTGGAACACATACCTTGATGAACCATGTCCACTACCTCTACCACATCTCCCATTATAACTCTAGCTGCCACGCCTATATGGTGTAAAAGACCTCATTCCCACACTATGAATCCGAGCAGCTTCTCCCTCAATACTACCATGTCCGTACATCCTATATAACTTCTCTAGGTTCGACATAATTCCAAAAAACCGACTCTCCACTGGTGTTTGAGGAAAATGTGTGTGATAGTGTCACAACCTACTTAATTGGTGGAATAAATCATGAGTAAGATCATGTGAAATATTTCCTTCTAACTATCTACCTTTATTTCCACTATCCTGACTATGGTTCTAATAATGGCACTTCCTACTCTCAGAAGGCACACTCTCAGATCATCCAGTGATAGATACATATCCAGTACTAGAAGCATCCTTCCGGAACCCATTTGAAATGAGTGCCTGGTTCACCACATCTAAGAATCTAATCAGCCTGAATATATTCTTATTTCAATTAATGTCACACTTAAGTCTATCCTTAAAATGTTTTTTCGAAGAAGCCTCATATACTTCCAATGCTGGAGAAAAACACTATTAATCTATGAAACACTCAGCATAATCTGTTTGGAAATTATTCCCTAGTTCAAATGCATAAATTATAATTCCTTATATTATATTGGTGTCTCTGGATAGAAGTTCTCTAAGAAATTCTCTAGAAATCCCTTCCCTAACATATCATTATTTTTTCCAGATCGTACCAGAATTTTCCACTAGTGCTTCGCTGATCCCCATAGAATATGAGAAGCTAACTTGACCCTCCTATCTTCCAGAGTATCCAAAAGGTAAAGTATCATCTATATGGATTCAATACCAAATTAATCCTTCTTAGGTCCACCCTCTCTAATAATAGTTTGAGGGATTTATAGCTGAATCTCCCTTGTCAACTCAAGAATTTGTTTTTCGGAACCTACATCGGGTCTCCCTCTATAAATTGAATGAAACGAGCAAAGTTCTCTTGAATCTTCTCCCCTACCTCCTATTCTTAAACCAACAGTGCCGCAAGTTCCCTGTCTTGAAGCTCATTCTGAGCCATAACCATCAGTATCCCTCTCAACAAGTGTCCTGGAGGCATAACTCAACAAGTCTAAACACATGTCTTTGGTCTCATAATGAAACCTTATAACATTTATATAGGAGGAGAATGAAGAACCAAAAGTTTTAACATGCCCTTTCCCATTTTTTTCTCTATATATTCAACACCGAGGCCTTAAAACTACCCTTAACCATCATACTCATAGGTCTTGGTTAACAAGGGAATGCACATTCTCATTAATTAATTCCTAAAATTTATTAATTAAATCATTTCAATTTAATTATTTCATCAATTAATTAATAAAATTTATCACATTATTCATGTTTCTCATTATACAACAATTTATTCTTATTTTGCATCATTTTCTTCAATCTCACTAACAGGAAAAACAATACATGTTCAATAATATTCCCATAACCAATTATCCCATGAGTTCCTAGAATGATGCATTCCATAACAAACCTGAGTGCCTAAAATGATGCATGAAGACTAAAAACTCATGCCTCTTTAGGCCATTAATCAAAATTCGACAATTTTCAAAAATAAATATCACATAACAACACAAGTGTGTCACCCAAGGTGAAATAATATCCAATTATATCAATGAACATCAATCCCATCGATCCTACCCTAAGTACCTGATTCTTCCCCAGTATACAGGTTTCCAACGCCCATGCATGAGCTAATTACCAAGACCTGACTCTTCCTAGTAAACTACCTACCATTCCCAAAACAATAATACAAAAATAATAAGGAATAATATGAAACTCCTTTGATACTAATTTGTGATGACCTAACCTGGGTTCCACTAACGGGTGCCCGAGATGGTAGGTCAAAAGACTTCAAGCTCACATACTCATAAACTAGAGGGTGTTAACTATAATTTAGGGTCTGGTAAGTCAGTAATGGGGAGACTATATCATCTTTTATCACAACAACACACAAATGGAAGAAAACAACAACAAACAAGTCCAGAATCATATAAATAACCAGAATAATACCATGTCACATGATAGTTAAAACAAAAAAAAAATCAATAATCAAATGAAAGGGAAAACATGCTATGACAATGAAAGTGTCAAATTTATACTATGTAACTAAAATTAAAGATAAAAACTCCAAAGAGGTTCCTGAACCACATCTGGTTACCTGCCCAATGCTCCATCCAAAAACAGCAGTATATCCCATGGCCTTACCCTTATCCTATCCTGCAACAACAAGGTTTACTCGGGTGCTGATCATGTATCCTGAATTGGGTGTGATTATAACTTAGTAGGACACCACCAATGATGTCTAAAACAATCCCTGTAAAAATAATGAGTATTCAATTCAATGAAGTAATATATAGAATGCATAATTAAACAACTATCACATTGTCATTTAATCATTAATCATCACATTAAACCTTGTTTTAATTCATGTCTACCATTTGAATCATAATTCATTATTGTCATTAATTTGTTGTTGAAATCCATTTCAATAACCCTAAATCTAATTCTATGTTGAACACCATGTCAGGCACCCCAAATATCATTCGGTATTGAACACCATGTTAAACACCCCAAATCTCATTCAGTGTGGATCGCCATGTCTAACACCCCACATCCCAAGCATGGATAACTATTGGGGGGAGGAACACCATATCCATGTACCAACATCTAAATTGTTCTAGAACACCATGTCTAGAACCCACATTATCAATGATTTAAATTTTTAATTAATTCACAAAAATTACCCACATCATTCTCTTTTTAATCTAGTGATTATTTAATCATATCAAAGCCCATTATTTACCCCAACAATTAACTAACCACATAACCCATTAATTAATTCCTCAATTACATTATAAATAAACACAAATCTTTTTCCATAATCAATTATTCACAATTAGTTATCCAAATAAAATATCAACTTATCAAAATGAATTTTCCCTATTAATTATCTTTAATCAAAATTGTACCATATAATTAATTCACTATTAATTATCCTATATAGCCAAACATCATATCATAATTAATTTCCATCAATTAATTATCTTAATATAACCAATTCAATATCTCAATTACAATATATCAACCCATAAACAAAATATCTAAATCAAATATCTAATTGGGTAGCCCCCTTTGTTCCTTGATTAAATCAACAATTAATCATTTATGTCTCCAATGCATCAAAAAGTGAAATTAACACTCCTAATTAATCTAATTCAAGAAATCAATTATCAAGGGATGCTAGAAAATCAACAATCTCACTTACACATATTGAATGCATGCCTATTGGATTTCTATTTAGTCCACCTACCTTAGTTTTTTAGTGGATGTTAACCCAACAAGAAAACCCAAAATCCAAGGGGTACAACGATGGCGATCAAGATCCGGCTCTAAATCCCTGAACCCCAAATGAAGATCTAAATCATCAAGATGTTGAAAATAATGATCTAGATCCACAATCTTAGATCTAGATCTAAACCCCAAGATTTAGACACATGGAAACAGTGGAGATCTTACCTAAAAATATCAAAGAATGATATAGGAAAGAACAGAAGAAGCATTGGGAAGAAACCCACATACCGTGATGATAGAGGATCTTCAATCCCGACATTTGATCTCAAAGAAAAGTGTTGGAATCACCTTGGAATCCCACCAAAAGGATTTGGGATCAACTAGAATTCATCAATCCTGATCCTATGTCCATATTATGGGGTCATGGGGGTTTAGGGGATTTGAAAACTAATTTAATAAAAAAAACTTCATGCACACATTATCTTGTTAAGGGGTACATGGTAAAGGTAAACCATTCTCCAAATGTGAGGACCTTTATCTCTAGGTTCGTACAGTTACCTGGGCTGGTGAACATGGTTAGGTTAAACCTTGTGACAACTTTTTAGACCTCTTTATTCAGGTTTACACGGTATCCTATTTTTCGTGCACGATTAGTTAAACACTGAGCAAACCGTGCACATCCCTCTGTCCATTTAATTTTCTTAAAAACTCACCAAAATTCTCCCTATGACACAAATCCCAAGAAAAGATACCTAAAACCTTAAAAGTACATGCAAAATACTCCAGTGATGACTCCATGAAAATGTCAGGATCTTACATCCTGAATTTTATAATATAACAACAAAACATAAATTAACACACCCATTCACTTAATTAAATATACACAGAATACACTATCAATGAGATCTATAAAAAGGTGTATTAGGAAACCCCAAATGAATAAATACAAAACCATATTTCATGTATCTAGTTTGGAATTTTATCATTCAAATTTCATCCTCCTCTACTTCAGCTAAAAACACCTTAACTTCATATCACCTTCTTGAAATACTGATCTCTTTTTAGATGATCAAACAAACCATGAATATGAGGGAAATTATAATCAGTTTTAATAAAATTGTTATTAAATCCACAATAAACATTGAAAATTATCATATAACAATATTTTTTGTTTAAAAAAGATCAGAATCTATTAGTCAAGGACTAGGAAATTTTTATTCTATGTTAGGAACGTTTTGAAACATCCTTTTTTTATAAGTTCTACTTGAGTCATTTTATTAGGGGTTTACACATATTTATATCATTAGGAACTATGTAAACAGTAAAATCAAAATCAGAATTCTGAATCAAACATGGTAAATCATCAGAAAAAATCGATTTATTCATTCACTACTTTCACATCACTAATTGAAATAGTGTCCTTACAATCTAAAAAAATGAGTTATGTAAAAATAGCCTCATCTTTGAACAATTTTATAGATTCTTTGTAGGTTATCCATAGTAATAAATCAAGAAATATAATTTAATTCATGTAAGAACCCAATTCTATTTGTAGGGTACATTTCCTTTTATTCTTTAACCATGAGTTGTTTTTGAGAAAACAAAGGAAAACTAGACAAGTATGGAAATAATGCTGTCACATGGTCTAATTTAGGTTTAAATTTCATGTAATTCTAAGTACACACTATTTAGTTTTTCCATGTATGAATGGAATACATGGTGTGTGGTAATGTCGACATGATAAAAAAGAAAAACCAACTATACATTGTGTATTTCTCAGTACACGTCGTGTAGTCTTGTCAACAGGCCCAGGAAAGTAAGGAAAAGGAAGTTAGCCAAAAAATAAATAGTAAAATGATATACATGCCAGTATATGGACATAAACATAGTGTATTTTTGTTTTTCTCTTAAAACAGGTAGTAGCCTCTCCATTCTACAGTTTGGACAGTGGGCTCGCTGGGTTAAAGAACAAGGAGCGTCAGAACATCAACCTTCTCCCAAATCATCATTCGGACTCTGATTTGACTGTCGTTAGTTGCGATTGAACCATATCGGTAATATTGTGATTATTAATTAGCCATTATTATTAATTTATATTCTAGATGATGTTATTTAAGGTTGAATGTTTACTCTTGTTTTATATATCTTTGTCATTCTAGCTTGAATTGGAGCTCGAGCATGGACGGGGAGAGTCATACAACGATGAGGTAGGTGGTCTCATGCCTCTCTTTAATTGACTTGATGTTTATATGTGTTTTTGTTCTGTGCTCAAATGTTTAGGGTGTCACCTTGAAGGGAACTCAATCCTTAAAATTACTTAACTCTTTTCTAGTAATTAATTCAATGCATTAAAGCATGTTCAACCTTTTTGTTTTATTAAGGGCCACCATGTGGGTGTATTTCCCTTAGATAACTATTATATAGCCATTTTGGCCAATGATGTCGATTTTCATGACTTCATTCACTTTTTAAGGTGGTTTAAAATTAACTTATTTGTTAAATGGTATTTCAATTGCATTATAATTGTATGTATTTTTTATTATGGATTTGGGAATGTGTTTTCCCTTTTTCCATGCAGTTTTTTACTTGTTAAAGCATGTTTTACGGATTTGTTTAATCTAAATGAGTAAATGGTAAATAGTTTCGAATGTTACATGGGTTCATCTTGGAACGACATGGAAAGAATCACATTACTATTGTACCTTTCACCTTGGGTGATACTTGGGTTTAATTTATAATGACATAGACAGACTCGAGAGGCTTTTGATTTATATGTCATCAGTGACACTTGGCCTCGCTAGTAGGACTTCTAGGGACAAACTAAATTGAAGGAATCTTATATTTCACCTAGAGTGATACCTTGGGCTCCCTAGTAGTACCACTGAGGATAGAATATCATGAGTCAATACCAACATCAAGAGTGATACTTGAGCTCCCTAATAGGACCACTGAGGTTAGACTCATAAGATGTTGGTAATATTACACCTATAGTGATACTTGAATTCCAAATCAGGAATCTCATAAACAAACTCAGGACATACATAAATTATGTAATTTAATGAATCATGACATGTCTGCCAAGCCAAAGAACAAACTTCGATTCATTATTTACTTCTTGAGTTTGATAGCCTGCCGAGGTATCTATTGTGTTTATATTATATAGGGGATAGATGGGTTTAAGATAGACCCCGAGGAATATATTATTCAATGAAATTTAATTTATTAAAGAACTTGATATTAATGAAAATGAATTCCAATAATTTTAGGAATGTTTACTTTTATGTGTCTTTTAGTTATTACATTTAACTATTGTACACTGTTGTTGCATATACTCACTAACAGATTAGAAAAAACCATTGGTGGTTGACTACTAGGATTTATATCTCACACCCTATTTGTGTCATTATTTTGGGACCAAAATAAACTATATTCTAGTAGGTGTCAATAAGAGAAAGGAACATTATATATGTACTTGATTTCTTCTTAGGAGCATGAGAGAAATGGACCATGCCAAGGCTTGTGATGCTGTTGTATTTCATTTTGTATTGTTGCACCTTAGTATCATATTTTTACTCGATTGAAGTGTGTATTTTTAACTATTTTATTAGAACATGTAACATGATACATCATTCTGATATGTTATTCCTCCTTGTAATCTTTACCTTGAAATCATTCGTTATTAACTTCAGTTGAATGCCGTTTATTTCTTCTTCTATTGTCATTATTTAATCCGATATGTGACACTCGAAAAATGAGGGGATAGTTTCACCACAATCACACCCTAGGACCTCTCTGTTATTTGACAGCCTCTATAGTTTGGGTAAATTATCTTGAGTCCATGTGGGGAACCAGGTACGGGGCACCAGTTCAGTGGCCTCCGGATCTGGGATGTTTCAAAGTGGTGTCACAGGGTCTTTATTTTCTACTTTTTTAACTATTTGGAAATGATATAATGGACATAGAATTTGGTAATTATTTATGCTCGGGAGTAGCTACCCCATGTACAAGGATAATCTAAATTGACTCAAATTACAGTGTGCTTTTGGATTTTGAGCTATTATAGTTGATTTTATTTCACCATTGGGAGAAACACTAATTTATTCTATATCTATTGATGCAATTGTAGGTTCTAGTTCAGTTGCAACCTGATGAGACAAGTGTGAGCCATCTCATTCATCATATTGGCACTTGTAACTATCACAAGCCTTGAATTGTGTTATAACATCTAGAATGTATTAGATATTTCATGTTGTTGTGATACATTTCATGCTAGAGATGCATATTGTTGTGATGGTACCTTGACAGAGGTGCCTACTATTGTGATAGGTGTATTGGTGTGTTCTATGGGTGGACTGAATGGATGCCATACTATTGTTCATAAGGTGTATGGGACCACTTGAAATGGAATTTAGTGGATCATGGTTTAGCTTTTTATAATTAATTGTGTTGTTATATGTTATTCTAGGGTTCCAATCATTGATTTTTGGGGAGTATAGGGTCTCACGGATTGAAATTTGAAATTCATCTGATTGGATTTTCTATAGAATATGGGTTTTTTGGGAAATATGTATTTTTGGTTCTAAAAAACTAGCTATACAAGATGTGTATTTTAGCCAAACACGCCATGTGTTCTTCGGTTTCGGGGAATATGGTGTTCCAAATTTTATGATGAACATGCCATGTAACTTTTTTACAATCATTGTAGTATTTGACCGTGTAACAAGAAATGTGAGAAGAAAAAAATGCAATTTAGTTTTGATCAATACACAGTATTTACCTTCAGTACACACCGTGTAGCCTACAATGGCAGAACCCATGTAGACCAGGTCATGTGGGAGAACTATGTAGTAGGATAGACCTGTGTACACTCCGTGTACTCATGGAACACGCTGTGTACTTGGGGTTTATAAATTGCAGGCTGGCAGTATAACACGCCCATATAAGAGCCTAAGGGTGAACATTGTGTATTCTTTCTACATGCCATGTGGTCCCTTTTTTCAAAGCAATGAGTGTATTCTCCTATTTTGTTTTGGCACAATTGAACAACAATCTGTGATGATGAGCTTGGACTTAGGAATTTTTTGTCCATAGAGAGTTATGTCTCCACGACGACCATGAGTTGTATGCCAGGAGAGCAGTGATGATCATACTATAGATATTGTAGTCCATGGGATACCAATGGATCCTCCAGTTATGCCAGCTATGACACTAGCTGTTATACCCGATGTTGGTGTAAATGCACTATTCCATGAAGGTTTTTTGATGTTCATGTAGACCATTCAGGGAGCACCACAAGCTCCCACATCTTTGGAAGAGCTGACACATATATTCTTACAGTAGCATCCACCTACTTCATCAGGGGATGGGGGACCAAAGGCTATGGAATCATGGCTAGAATCAGTGCTAACTATCTTTGAGCATCTAGTGAAGCCTCTCGATAGGAGGGTCAAGCCCGCAAAATATATCTTACGTGATTCTTCCAATAGATGATGGGATGTTATCACTCAGGTAGGGAGTCCTCGAGATAAGACATGGGAAGACTTTCAGGTGTCCTTCTATGTTTATTATTTTCCATAGATGATTAGGGCCGACCGAGCCTAAGAGTTCATGCACTTGGAGTAGGGCACACTGTCAGTTATGGACTATTCTTCCTATATTACATAGCTTTAGAGATTTGTAGCCATTCTGATGGGCGATGACGTATCGAAAGCTAGACAATTTTAGTATGGTCTCTGATTTTACATCTGATCTAAGGTGAATGTATTCATGTGGCCTTCGGTCTCTTATATTATGAATAAGGAACTGAACACCAAGAGCAATCTGTGGGAAGCAAGCAATGCGAGCCAGGTAAATTCAACCAAAATTTCTTGTATTGTCTCAAACAGAAAGAAGAAGTGTCATCTAGAGATCTCTCGCAGTGACAGTAATAGTCAGAACCTTTCATATGGTAAATAGGTGAGGTGCTACTATTGTGGAAGGCTAAGGCAAACGGGGCCGCTGTGCCCGAAGGACCCAATTGAGTGTTGAGATGGCAGTAGGATGGGCCATCTACAATGCTTATGCAGGAAATTTCCACCAGTGCCTAGTGAGAATAGTTCTGTACAGACTCCACATGTAAGAGCAGAGTCAGTTGATTCTCACCAGTCTGTAAACTAGAATATGTCAGGGAGTTCAGGCCATGGCGGTGGTCATGGTTGTGGTGATAAGACCCCAAGATCTCAGTGAAAACAGGGTGAGTCACCTCAGGGAAGCCATGTTGTGTCTCAAGGCTATGGTACTAGTCAGAATTATGCAATGAAGCAGACCCAATAAGAGCACGATCTCAGAACATCTACTATTTGAGGTACTATTCTATTCAACCATATTTTACCTTCTGCACTTTTTATACTTGTTCTACAAACAGTTTTATATTTGTGGTGGTTTTGTAAAGCTTGGGGCTCTTTTTTTATACTACTTCTAATGTTATGTTGTAGGACACTCCATTAGGGATTAGAACAACAGGTGTGTGTTAGTTCATGGTGTCCCCCTTGATATTGGTTGGTGTCACATTCAATGGAACCTCAATATATTAGATATGTTGAAAAATTTATGTCATTATCATAATGGAATGGTTGCTTTACCTTTGAGCATTTGTTGATTTCTTTCTCCGCAGGGTGTGTTTCACATCACCATAGGGAAGATTGTCTTTACATGAGTTTTAATGGGAAGTTCATGCAAGCCAAGATGGACTTGAGCATTATGGGTTGGGTAGAATTACATCCCAGATTGTGAGTTTATATCCAGATGATCTGGGAACCTGTCTGATATATTTCCCTCCAGTCATTGATCGTTTCAAGGAGGTTTTCCCAAATGACTTTTTAGGCTTACCTATAGTCAGAGAGGTAGAGATAACTATTCGTATAGTTCATGGAGTTTCACCAATATCCATTCCTCCTTACGGGATGGATATGACAGAGTTTCAAGATCTCAAGAGGTATTTGGGAGATCTAGAAGATTTGGGTTATATATGACCCAATAATTCTTCATGGGGATCAGCAGTCCTTATCACAAAAAAGGAGAACTGTACCCTTATGATATGCATGGACTGCCTGAAATTGAACCATTTGGCGGTTAAAAATAGATATCCCTTGACGCTGATAGTATTCATTTTTTATCATATTTGAGGAGCATGAGTTTTATCAAAGATTTACATGAGGTACGTATAACATTAGGTATGTGTTTGACCTACATACATACCTCATACAGCCTTCGGTAGAAGGTATAGATTGTATGAGTACCTGGTTAAACCTTTTGGTCTCACAAACAAGCAAGTAGTTTTCATGGCACTGATGAATCAAATGTTCCATCATTACCTAGATTCCTTTGTGGTGGTATTTATGGATGATATGTTGGTGTATTCCCACAATCGACACAACCATTCCAAACACCTTAAGATCATCTTGAATACACTTGGAGAGAATCAGTTATATGCTAATCTCACTAAATTTACCTTTTGTATGGATTAGATTCACTTCCTGGGTCATGTTATCTCAGAGACTGGAGTATCAGTAGACCCAAAGAATTTAAAGAGCAGTAGTGACAAAGGAGAATCCCAAGAACGTTTTTTAGTTAAAGATCTTCTTGGGGATATCTGGTTACTATATGAGTTTTATAAAGGACTTCTCACACATAGAATCACCAATGACAAGATAGACCAAGAATGGTGTGATGTTTGAGTGGTTAGATTCTTGTGAAGTAGATTTTCAGGAGTAGAAAGTGCATGTTACTTCAGCGCCGATACTAATATATCTAAATCTGGGCAAGAGTTACAATGTGTATTGTGATGTAACTGGTATTGTTCTGGGAGTGGTGCTTATGCAGGGGGATCGATTTGCTGTGTATGGGTCTCAATAGTTGAGGCCACATGAGAGGAATTACCCGATATATGATATCAAATTAGTTGTAGTTGTTCATGAGTTGTGATGTTGGAGTCATTATTTATTGAGAGAGAATTTTTTGTTTTACATGGACCAAAAAAGTTTCAAATACATCTTTTCTTAGTGTGATTTGAATCTGAGACAATTAATGTTGGTGGAATACCTTCATTCATTCGATTTTGAGCTTTCCTATAGGCCTGGGAAAGGGAATGCAACGACTAATGCACTGAGCTGTAGGACTCAGATATAGGTAGTGCAGGAGGCCCATTGTGAGTGTAATCTTATGGATTTGTTCTCTAAAATTCATTTAGAGGTGAATTTATCTTTATGAATGACAGAATTATAACACGATAAAGAAATTTTCCGGTTCTCACTTTTCCATAACGTTATTTTATAAAATCAAAAAAATACTTGGTGGCATTTAGGGGTGAATGACTATTAGGTACATACTTATATTTCATCTTTGGATGTTACCTCTACCCTACTAAACATATTGAAAATGAGGCAACTATTAGATTCTAAAGGCCTAGTTTTATGGGAGAGTGTTGCAGGTGATGGGCCTTCTCCTGGATAGACGATGGGTGATGAAGAAGTTCTGTGTATCCATGGATGTTTGTAGGTTCTAGGGGGTATACTCAAGTAGCCGATTTTGTAGTTTCCGGCTTCATATTGGTCAGTGCATCTCGGAGTCACTGAGATGTACCGTGATTTTCATTGCCAGTATTGGTGTTCGGGTATGAAGCAAGATGTTGATGGTTTTGTTACAAGGTGCTCCACCAGTCAGCGGGTTAATGTGGAGCACCAGTGGATGGATGGGCTCAAATAGTAGCTACCAATTCATAAGTGGAAGTGGGGTGATTTCATGATAGATTTTGTGATGGGGTTACTGAGTTTTCCTAGATGCAATAATGTTGTGTGTGTCATAGATAAAAGTCTTACAAAGGTCACTAACTTCATGTCGATCAAAGAGTCATTCAGCGTCGATGAGATCATAAATCTATATATCCAAGAGGTCGTATGACATCATGGTGTACCTCATTATATTTTCTTAGAGAGGGATTCTGGATTTACACCTCATTTCTGGCATAATATTTTGAGGGCATTGGGCACATAGGTGCTCCTGAGCATAGCATACCACCCTCTGACCGATGGCCACTGTAATGCCCCTACAATAGTTTACCAGAGTCAGTTCATTATTACATAACATTGGCATGATCTCAAGAGATCATGTATCGAATGACCAATTAGTTTATTATACATAGAAGTACTAGATACATACATAAATTTTACATTACATAATGACATAATTGAAAACAACATTGTGCCCCCTTTGAACACACTAATATGCGTTGGCCAATCCCTATTGGTAAAACATAATATATTTCTCTAAATCCTGGTAAAAGAGAACCTAAGAAAGGAGTGAGCTCAGATTCTAAGTAGGGATAACAATATAGAGGAACTATCATAAATAAACATAAACATTTAAGGCAATGTATAAGACTAAAACACAGGCTTTTTGAACATAAAATTCACCATAATATGGAAAAAATAAATCAAATAATTCCATTTAATTTTTCACATATATATTCTATGAGTCAAATAACCACATGCTATATCAATAGCCAATTTCATAATGGTGGAATGCATAATGTTGGACATTATAATCACATAGTCAAGGCCCCGTGCCAAGACTAAAAATAATATTTTGTCGAGGACTTGTGTTGAGACAGTAGTTTATCTCATGATGCCTACTGATGCATCAAAGATCTACAGTAGGCTCCACTGGTCACTTGATAAGTTGAATTCATTCCTCATATGAAAAGGTTGAAAAATAATCTAAACATTTTTATTAAACTATCATACAAACTGTCAATATTTTAACCACAAACCATGAATGGTATTAAAATAGCACATCCACAGTCAATCATAAGTCATTATATACAATATAGAAGATTATATTATAAAAAATTAACCTCAATAGAGAATAACGAAGGATATTAACATTGATTAAAATATTCATCAAAACTATTTGAGATAAATATCCCCCTTTTTCTTAAAAACAATTAGAAGTCTTACAATTTATCATGAAGCCGTTTAAAATAGATTTTTCAATCAAAGTGTCCCATACCACTTTGAATATTTTAAAATGAATTTTAATTTTAAAACCTTAATTTCAAAATAAATAAATTCTTAAAACCATTCTTAAAACCTGGACATTAATGGGAAATATTTAGAATAAATAATTAACACATTTAAAATTATATTTTAGTTAGAGTACCTAATCAAATGAGACAGGCCTGAATAAAAATAATTGAGGTAATCAAAACATTATAATATCATGAGAATAAAGGGATTCATGATATACTATGTCAAATTATATTTTATTCACTACATAAAAATTAATTGGTGATTAACAAAAATGAAGTCCCAATTGAGTGTAAGTTGAGATAAAATCCCTTATAATGATCGTATCCTCAGGTTAAGGATAAATTAATGACATAATTATGTGCGAAAAAAATATACCAAATATGATTGGATATTCTGTGTAAATCAATCATAGTACATTCACACATATTCTTGTAAAAACAACACCAATTACTTGGAGGTTTAACTCAATGAATAGAAATTGAGATAAAATTACTCTTATCAAGTTCATATCGATACCTTGAGAATTTATCTGTGGTGTGATTATGTGTATAAAAAGTATATCCACACAAAATGGAGAGGAAATTACTACATAAGTAAATAAATAGTGATTTCACACATAATCTTTGAGTAAAATAATCAACAAAGTTTGCATAAAACCAAATGAGTAGAAATTGAAATTTGAAATTCCCTTACAGATTTGGTAACTTATGAAACATACACCCCATGAAAGAAGGATAATACAATGATGATTTAAATACCCATAAGTGAAATTATATGAAAAAAATAATACAATAATGGGTAGTACATACACAACAAAAAACGTAATAGTGGATTATATAACATGAATCTCAGGGGAATAAAAGTTAGATGAGAGATGAAAACCCCTTACCTTGTATTTTTCCATAGTATAGTGTAGGTTAAACTCATATATAATGGTGAAATAATTGTTATAAAATTATACAAGAACAATATGCATAAATATGATATCATATATGATATTCTAGTATTGCTTTGTTAATGATATTTCAGTAGTATCATTGTTTTGGGTGTTAACTGATTCGTTTTCCTTTATATGTTTTGTTACTTAAGTCATGTTTTTTATGTATATGATGTATTTTATTCATATACAGAATGATATTATGCTTTTAAACATTATTTTTATATCATGGAATGAAAATTATTATTTAATGGTTACAAGGGGGAATGAATCTTATCACATTTGTTGAGACGGTAATCCGTAAGTACGCACGAGCGACAATATCATCAAATTGATGATAAAATAATATGTAATTGGATGGTATATCATATATAAAGAATCATTAACACGTTATATTTATTATTTACAACAATTTAACTTATTATTATACCCATCCAAATAATGAAGTGTTGAATAACAAACTACACCATGATGTGGAGACGGTAAGTCGTACGTACGCACATATGGTGACTTTGTCATTCATAGGATGGACAGAATAATGAATATGGTTTTACCATATTTATAATAAAATCCTAGTATGTATAAGGTACTGGATTTATTATTTTGGTAGGAAAACTACAAAAAAAAAAGATGAAGTGGAAGAAGAAAAATCGTTGAAAGAAGTGGTGCAATTATTACCTCTTCTTCAAGTGCTTCCTTTTGATTTGATCAAAATGTCTCCAAAGTTCGGATTTATGATCAATTTAATGCATATAAGTTGATTTTAGGGTATTAGGGAGGATATATGGGCACGTTTGGGCCAAATAAAATTCTGTTGGAGGTGTGAAATTTAGATAATGGGAAGTACCCTTTTATAAGAGAGTTGAGGGACACTTTAAGAAATCCTTGAAATATTACTTTATTATATAATAATTTTTGGGTTATAATTTCACAAAATGGATTAAATTAGAGTATAAGGAGGTTATGGGTCGAAATAAATTCATCCAATAGGTTTTAGACAAGTTACGGTCACCATATTAACCTTATCTTTTAGATTAAACTCTTATTTAATTAGTTTAGCTTTTACCATGTCTTCATGTATTCTTACACTATATAGTTAATAAACTTACTATAAACTACCAATAGAACCTCAAGTGGTTAATTAATGATATATATATCATTATATAAGTCCTTTGGACGAAAATTATATTTTCTATGAATTTTATATAATTTAATAAAAATATATTTGTTTTAAAAAAGCATTTATGTCAATTTTGACACTATTTAGTATTTTGTTTTTTTGAAAGTCATAACAGGATGATTACATAGAAAATAATAATTTAATAAACTCTAAAATGAAATATTAAACTATAAAATTCTTTTAATGCATCAAAAGTGTCAATTTACATTTATTTTATATTTATAATTTTAACTATTTTAATATTTCATTAATAAGCTAATTACTTCATCATTGTTCTGTCATAAATAAAAATAATTATTTAATGAATAAAAAATTAAAATAAAATACCATGATGGAGGAAATTTTTATATATTTCTAATTAATATTTATAGTATAATTTATATTGTTTATAACCCAATATTAAAAATGTTCTATTTATGACAATTTAAATTTAACACTTTTAACTCTTCTTTAAGTAAAATAATAACACATGTCCAAATCTAACCCAATGGACCAAAGTGGATCATATTTTACTCCTATGGTTGATTTTGGATGAAAATAAATTATCCAATAGAATAAGGACATGTGTTAGGGTAATTATAATATCATTTTTACCTTCAGTTACCATACTTACTTTTAACCGTGGTAAATGAAATTCAAAAGTTACTATTGACAAGAAATTATTTTCATCTTGTTGAACCAAATATTACTTACTGATTCCAACCATGTCTCTATTATTTTTAAAATTCTATTTATAGAATCGATAAAATTACACTTTTTGTAAATTTTACAACATGCCTAGAAGTTGGGTAAAAACGTTAAAAAAATTCCATAAAATTTTATACATCTAATTTTATTATAAATTAACTCCAATGAATATCATTGAAATAATATAGGTATTATGTATCTATTTTTAATTAAAAATAATTTAAATAAAATAAATAATTATTTAAATAAAAATTTGTTTTTTAAACAATAATACTGTGTTTTCACTATTCATCAAAAATTGAAAGTTGTCAGAAAAATACCAAAAATTCACCCTAAGATAATTTTGATTTTCTGAATCAAAAAACGATGTCTATTTTACCAAATAGAAACCATATAAGTGGAATTACTTAATTTAAAATTAATTCCCTTTGTCAAAACTAGAAAGTGGGTTTTTGATAAGTAAAAACTATCAAAATATTGATATGTGTTTATGTTCAATTTAAATGTGAAATTACATCCAATGGCCAACATTGGATTAAATGATAAAAATATAATATAATTATACGTTAAAACCATTAAAATTTATAATTTAACACAATAAATTATTTTGATAAAAAATGTTGTTTTCTATTAAAATTTAGTATCTTTCACTATTCATCAAAATATGAAAATTATCAAAAAAACCAAAAAATTATCCAAATTAAATTTTTATGTCCCGCTTCTAAAAAAGAATTTAATTTCATCAAATTGAATATATTAAAGTTTCAAATATTGGAATTGAAATGGATCACCATTAAAAGGTGAAAAAACTATATTTTTTGAAAAAAACATCTCTTATCTGTAAATTTGAATTTGTCCATATAATATGTCTAAGAAACACAAAAGATGAATTTTAGACTTATATGGGATGTATATAAAATTAAAAATGTGGTTATTACTATTCATACCCATTTTTTAAATGGCTAGTTTGATAGGTTATGGTGCGCTTGAACTCGGTGTTGCGTACATTACACGCTATTGTATTATTAAAAGAGAATCATATCGTGGAAGCTTGGAATGTTACACTCTTCCATCCTTCAATAAATTGTGTCCTCTCAATTTAAAGTTTTTCTTATGAAATAAAAGGTAAAAAATAGAAAATACCTTTGTGTAAAACCCACATAAGAAATAGGGTTAATAAATTTTTAACTTAATAAGAGGGAAATGGAAATGAAAAAGTCCCCACCATATAAGGATTTCAAATAGGAGAACATTAGTGGTAATTATAATTGGAGGAAAACGATAATATTTATAAGGAGTGATTGAGTTAATCAATCAAAAAAATTGAATGAAATATTAAGGGCCTCAATGTCGTAAAACATTTATGAATAACATAAGGAATTAGGATAACACATTTTTCGGTTTATGATCCATTCCCCAATGATTAAGAATTAATTTCCTTATAGAATAAGAAAAATAATACTTGATAAGTATAGTTCTATCATTTAACTAATTTCGTCCATAAAGTCATATTTCACTCCAAGAAATGAGTATTCATGATGACTTTGTTACACCAGATGTGCTAGAATCAACTATTAGAGAATGAAATTATTCATAAAGGATGAACTATATATTTCCCATATCTTCTGAGATTAACGAAAACAAAGATGGTTAGTAAAAGATCAGATGATCCACAAAATGGATAATCCATTAGAGAAATAAACACCAATCTTAATTTCTAAAATAAAACCAACAATACCCAATGTTCATTAAATACCACTCAATAAAAAATTGTTTTTAAAATTATTCAATATAATCCAAAATGATATAGAAACCCATAACTCATATGAATTTGATTATGTATCCTTCCACGATAAATTGTATCTCAAAATATCATTGATTACTCTTAATGTCATATACATAAAAGTAATTAACGTAATCACATATTCTCTTTGATAGGTTAATATTTTCCCTAAATAACATAAATCACTATAAGTCTTCAATTAAAACATAGATAAAAATCCACAATTTCTCCTCAAATAAAATCACATAGTTTTCTATTTTCCTTCGGCATATAGTGTTCCCAATAGAGTGAACGTCATCCAAAATAACATTTATCACTTAATCACCAAATCATTTTCCTATACATAGGATATCTATTTGATAAAGCTATGATCACAAATCAACTTATTATTGATCAATAAAATCATTTAACTAAAAAGAATTAGCCACACTAACCAAGGACTTCACGTAGTCCATTGATAGTTGATGAATCCCAGTTTCAATTTAGATGTGGGTTTGATTCCCTCAGCTTAGTCTGACACGATGGGTTGTCACATGGTCTGTGTATTTTCCGTTTTCAAAAACTATATTTTAAATAATTCCTAAAATGATATAAATACTTTAAAATAACCATAAAATATTTTTACCAAAAATGATATCACATACCTCACATTTTCATCACAAAATTTAATGACATTTAATTTCCTTAAATTCAAGGATCATGTAAACCGAAATGGTTATTTATAAATATATCCACAATTTAAAGGATTATTATTCCTCAAATATAATTTTCACATAAAAAACAATAGGGTTAAACATACAAGAGAAAAATATCCCTAAGTAATCCCATCAATAAAGATCACTAATACTTTTTAACATTTCACCATCCATTTATTTAAACAACGGTTCTTCCATGACCAATAGGTTATCATATAGAATAGGGCAACCACTCAGGTAATGCCCAGGTCCCCTACATTTATAGAAAATGACTAGAAATGGATTCTTGGGATCATTTTTATTTTCTTCCATAGTACTTTTTATTTTTTCTCGGCAATTCTTTACATTATGTCATTCTTTCCCACACATAAATAATTCCATCGTTCCATTGAGACACTTTCTTGGGCATCTCCATCCACATTTCCTGCATGATGGAAATTGAGCTTCCTTTTCTCCGTAGTCTCCACTACTGGAGATCTTATCATTCACCACCTTTGTTTTCTTTGTTTAGTCTAAAAGATGTTTAATATATATGTTGTTGATCATATTTTTGGAAAAATGATTCTACATGAACATGATATCTTTTACGCTTGTTAACATTCCTTTTCATTGCATGTTTCCTCCATTACTCCCACCTTGTACATCAAGTTCAATGTTATTATGAGTTCCTTTGAATCCATCCATTTACTAAAACCAAAAATCATTGTATGAGTAACAATAGTCATAAAATCATTTAGGGAATATCATGACACCTTATTTTCAAACTAAAACACCTTAGGATTGAACAAGGTTATTTATTCTCATCTTATATTAAAATCTTTCAAATCTATTTTTAATGAAAATGTGAATTATATTAAGCATATCCTCTGAGAGTTTCATAACCAAGAGTGCTTCAAGCCTCATTGTCATGAACCAGTTCCCATTTTAGTCTAGATCAAAGAGGTGTTTTTAGGTTTTACCCCTACGTACAATGGTTTCCTAGCTACCTCTACCTACTCATATCCAGAAAGGGATGTATTGCTTTGAAAATACACATGATATTTACATTACCTAAAAATTTTGGCATTATTCTATACTAATCTCCAAAGTCTATCTTTGGGTAATGTTCTCTAATCAGAGATTTTTTAAATCTAGTTTCCATGGTTAGTACTAAACATCCTCTGATACCAACTTTAATTCCCCAAACCTAGTTACCTAGAGTTGGTGCATTATTACATAATATTGGCATGATCTCAAGAGATCATGTCTTGAAAGACCAATTAGTGTAGAAACCTTGGATGTACTAGATACATACATAAATTTTACAAAACATTATGAAATAAATAAAAAAAACATTGTGCGCCCTTTTAACACACTCATATCTGTTTCCCTATCCCTGCAAGTTAAACATAATATACTTTTTTACATCCTAGGAAAAGAAAACATAAGAGGAAGGGGTGAGCTCAGATTCTCAGTAGGGATAACAATATAGAGGGAATTATCATAAATAATCATAAACATGTAAGGCAATGTATAAGACTAAAAAACATGCCTTTTAAACATAACCATTAGCATAATATGGTAATTATAAATCAAATAACTCCATTTACATATTCACATGGATATTCTACTAGTCCAAAAATCATATGAAATATCAATAGCTAGTTTTATAATGATGGAATCAATAATGTTGGATATCCTAACCACATAGTCAAGACCTCGTGCCAAGACTATAAATAGGACTTTGTCATATCCTTGTTCGAAGACACTAGTTTGTCCCATGGGAACTATCGATTCATCGAGGAGCTATATCAGGATTCATCCGTCACTTACTAAGTCCAATTCATTCCTCATATGAAAAGGTTGAAACATAATCTAAACATTCATATTAAAACTAGCGTACAAACTATCTATATTTTCACCACAAACCAGGAATGGTATAAAAATAGCATATCCACAGTCAATCATAACTCATTAAATACAATATGTATGATTGTATTATAATAAATTAACCTCAATAGATAATAATGATGGGTAATGGTATAGATTGAGAAAATCATCAAAACTATTTGAGAGAAATATCCCCATATTTTATAAAAACATTTAAAAGTCACACTATTTTACAAGAAGATGTTTAAAATAGATTTCCAAATCAAATTTTTCCATACCTCTTTGAAAATTTTGGAAGAAATTTTAATTTCCAAACATTAATTTCCATATAAATAACTCTTTAAAACCATTTTTAAAACATGGACATTATTGATAATGATTTAGAATAAATCATCAAAACATTTAAAATGATATTTTAGTTACAATTCCTAACCAAATGAGAGAATCTTGATTACAAATAATTGCAGTAACCAAAACAATAAAATATAATGATAATAAAGGGATTCATGATATATTATTTCAATGTATATTATTTACACCATATAAAAGTTAATTGGCACATAACAACAAAAAAGTCTTAATAGAGTGTAAGTTGATATGAAATCCATTGTAAAGACTATATCCTTAGTTCAATGATAAATAAATTACATAATTATGTGTTAAAATTAAAAATACACTCAATATGATTTTATATTTATTGTAATTAAATCATAGAACATTCACACATATTCTTGTAAAAACAACACCAATGACATGCAGTTTTAACTCAATGAGTATAAATTGAGTTAAAATTACTCTTATCAGGTTTATATCAATGACTTAATAGTTTATCAGTGGTGTGATAATGTGAATCAAATGTATATCCACACAAAGGGGAGTGGAAATTACTATATAAGTAAATAAATATTTATTTCACACATGATCTTGGAGTAAAATAATCAGTGAAGCTTGCGTAAAACTGAATGAGTGGAAATTGAAATTTGATAATCCCTTACCAATTTGGAAACTTATGTAAGATACACACCATGATGGAACTATCATAAAATTATGATGTAAATACCCATAAATAAAATTATATGAAGCATATATTATAATTATGGGCAGTACATACACCATAGAAAATGTAATAGTGGAAAATATAGCATGAATATCACGGGAATAAATGTGAGATGAAAACCCATTACCTGTACTTTTCCTTAGTATAGGGTAGTTTAACCTCTTGTATAATGGTGAAATAATTACTATTAAATTATAAATGAACCAAATACATAAATATGTTGTCATATATTATCTTCTAATATTGCGTTGTTAATGATATTTTAGTAGTATCACTATTTTGGGTGTTAACTGATTCATTTTACCTTATATGTTTTGTTAATTAAGTCATATTTTTTATGTCTAGGATGTATTTGATTCATATACTTAATGATATTTTGTTCATAAAAATTATTTTTAAATTATCAAAATAAATTTTCTGAAGAATGGTTATGAAGGGGAATGAATCTTATCGCGTTTGTGGAGACAGTAATCCACATGTATGCACGAGCGACAATATCATTCAATTGATGGTAAAATTGTATGTAAGTGGATTATATATCATATATAAAAAATTATTACAATTTATTATTTATTATTTACATCATTTTTACTCATTATTATACCCATCTAGATAATGAAGTGTTGAATAACAAACGACACCACGGCGTGGAGACGGTAAACCGTACATATGCACATATGGTGACTTCGTCATTCATAGGATGGATAGAATAATGAATATGGTTGTACCATGTTTATAATAACATTAAATTATATAGAAGTTACTGGATTTATTATTTTGGTATGGAAACAACAAAGAAAGAGGAAGTGGAAGAAGAAAAGAACTTGGAAAAAGGTGGTGAAATTATTACCTCTTCTTCAGGTGCGTCCATTGGATTTGACAAAAGGGCTCCTTAGGTTGGCTTTATGATCAAAGTATGGCCTCTAAGATGAATTATGGGTAGTTGTGATGATATTTTATCTAGTTTTGGCCGAGAAAAATTGATTTGGAGGTTTGAAATTAAGATAAGGGGAAGTACCCTTTTATTAGAGAGGTGTGGGACACTTTAGGAAAAACATGAAATATAATTTTATTATATAATCATTTTCATTTTATAATGGATCCAAATGGATTTATTCAGAGTATAAGTTGGGTATTGGTCTAAATACCTTCATCCAATAGGTTTTAGAGAAGTTTAGGTCACCATATTAACCTTATCTTTTAGATTTAACTCTTAGTAAATTAGTTTAACTTTTACAATCTCTTCATGTATTCTTACACTATATGGTTAATAAACTAACTATAAACCTACAGGTGAACCTCAAGTAGTTTATTATTCATATATATATTATTATATAAGTCCTTTGGATGATCCATATATTCATTATTAATATTATATTATTTAATAATATAACATTTGTTTAAAAACACATTTTTGTCAATTTTGACACAATTTAGTATATGGTTTTTGTGAATGTCATAAAAACATGATTACTTCGAAAAAATTCATTGAATAAACCTGAACATGTAATATTAATCTATAAAATTAGATTAAGGCATAAAAAGTTTCAATTTACATTTCTTTGGATACTTATAATAACAATTATTTTAATATTTTATAAATAAAGTAATTACTCCATCATCATTATGTCCTGAATAAATTTATTTATTTAATGTATAAAAATTATAATTAAAATTCCATGATGTAGGAAATATTTTTATCTTTATAGTAAATATTTATAGTCAAATTTATATAATTTATAACCCTATATTAAAAATGTTTTAGTTATGAAAATTTGAAGTTAACACTTTTAATTCTTCTTGAAATAAAATAATAATAAATGTCCTAATCTAATCCAAGTGGACCAAAGATGATCATATTTTATTATAAAGGTTGATTTTGGACGAAAAAATCTTATCCAATAGAATTATGACATGTTTTAGAGTAATTATAAAAACATTTTTACCCTTAAATAACCTATTTACTTTTAACCGTGGTAAATAAATGTCAAATGCTACTATGCACCGAAAAAATATTTTCATCTTATTTAACCACATTTTACATTCTAATTACAATTGTGTCTCTTAGTTTTTTTAAATTTAATTCACAAAATTATTAAAATTACATTTTATGCAAATTTTCTAACACGCCTTGAAGGTGGGTAAAAAACGTTAAAAGAATTCAATAAAATTTTATACTTCTAATTTTATTATAAAATGACTCCAATGAGTTATATTTGAACTAATATAGGTATTATGTGCCTATTTGGAATTAAAATTAGTTTAAACAAAATAAATAATTATTTAAATAAAAAGTCTATTTTCAAACCATAATGTAGTGTTTTTCACTATTTTTCATAAATTGATTTTTTTTAGAAAAATACCAAAAATTCAACCTAAGATAATTTTGATATTCCAAATCCAAAAATTAAGTATAATATACCAAATTCAGAACATATAATTTTCATTAATTAATTTGAAATTAATTCCTATGGTCAAAACCAGAAAGTGGGTTTCTGAGAAGTAAAAACTATGAAAAGATTGATATGTGTTAAGTCCAATTTTAAAGTGAAATTACTTCCAATGACCAACATTGTATTAAATGATAAAAATATAATTTAATTATACATAAAAAATATTAAAATTTATAAATTAACACTATAAATTATTTTCATAAAAAAAGTTATTTTCAATTAAAATTTAGTATCTTTCACTATTCATCAAAATATAAAGGTTCTTATTAAAATAACAAAAATTTATCCAACCTAAATGTTTTATGTCCTTCTTCTAAAGAAAAATTTAATTTCTTCAAATTGAGTGTATAAATTTTTTAAATATTGGATTAGAAAGGGTTCGCCATTAAAAGGTTGAAAATTTTCATTTTTTTAAATACACTTCTTTTATTTGAAAAATTTAATTTGTCCTTATATTATTTCTAGGAAACACAAAATATAAATGTTAAAATTATATGGGATATATATAAAATTCAATGTCTAGTTCTTACTATTCATAAACGATATTAAAATGGATTGTTTTATAGGACTTTGGGTGCTTGAATTCTGTGTTGCGTACATCGCACGCTATTGTATTATTCAAAGAGAAGCATACCGTGAAGGATTCGGCTGTTATAACCAGTCAGAGCATACGATATATGTTCTACAGGACATGTTGGTTTCATGATTCCTAGACTTTGGGGGATATTGGGAGAAGCATATACCCCTGGTTGAGTTCCCATATAATAATATCTTCCATAATACTATTCAAATGGCTCAATATGAGGCTTTGTATGGTAGGTCATGCTGATCACCCCTATGTTGGGTGGAGAAAGGAGAGGCCGCCATGCTAGTATCTCGTCATGTCCTGGAGACTATTTAGCAGGTCCACTTGATTCAAAAAGGATGGTTAATGTGCAGTCACATCAGAAATTATACAATGATCACCGTAGATGACCTTTGGAGTTTGAGGATGGGGATCGAGTTTTCCTACATTTCACACTGATGTTAGGACACAAGAGGATTAGGAGACATGGTAAAAATTAACCAAGATATGTCTGATCATTTTAGATTCAGGAGAGGGTCATGTAGGTGGCCTATTGGTTACAATTAGCTCATAGGTATCGATCCATGCATGATGTCTTCCATATATCTCAACAATGTCACTATCACACAGAAAAATCTCACATTTTTCAGCCTGATGAGGTTGAGAATTGGGTTTATGCATCCATTCAGGAACATTTAATTTGTATAGTAGACTATAGCACGAAGGTTCTATGAGGCCAGTTAGTTCCTCTCTTATGGGTGCTAGGGTATCATAGACGAGTACATTACGAGACTTGGTAGAGGGAATGACGTACATGTTCAGTTTCCAATGTTATTCTCATATACTCCTTTACTACTCGTGGAAGGGAAATTCGGGGAAGTATTGATTCAAGGGAGGAAGTTTGTGAGAACATGGTTCTTCTTTTTGTGGAATGGTTTCTTTTATTCTTTTTACTTGAATTCTTTTTGAAAAAACACGGGAAAACTAGACAAGTACTAGAATCTTACTCTCACATGGGATGATATAGGGTTACATGCCATGTAATTCTATGTACACTCAACGTAGTGTGGATGTGTATGAAGGGAATACATGGCGTGTGGGAATGTCAGATTGAAAATGAAGAAAACCCATCTACACACCATGTACATCTTAGTACATAGAGTGTATTTATTTCGATTGGCCCTGGAAATTAAGGAGGCATAATTCAGCTACCAAATGAATAGTAAAAAGATATACACATTGGATGTATTGTATTACATGTCGTGTATTTATTTTTTCATTTAAAATGGGTTGTAGCCTCCCTATTATGTAGTTTGGATAATGGGATCTCTGGTTTGAAGAACAAGCACCGCTGGAAATTTTACCATCTCCGAAATCTTCATCCAAACATTGATTCGATCGCTGCCAATTGTGTTTGAACCATACTGGTAATCTCTCGAGTACACATGAGCCATTTTATCAGATTCTTTTTCTCGAGGATTTTATTTAAGGTTGAGTGTTTATCCATTTTTCTTATATCATTGTCTTTCTAGATCGAATAAGAACTCGAGGCTAGACAAAGAGATTCATACTATGATGAGCTAGGTTCTCTCATGCCTCTTATTAATTGTTGAGATGTTTATATGTCTTTTTTGTTCCATATAAACATGTTCAGGGTGTCTCCGTAAAGGAATTTTGATCATTAAAATTACATAATATTTTTCTAGTAATTAATTCCATGAATTTAATCATGATTAGCTTTTTGTTTGATTAAGGGCCACCTAGTGGGTGTGATTCCCTTGGAAAACTATTGTATAGCCATTTTGGACAAGGATGTTGATGGATATGACTTCATTCCCTTTTTAGGGTTGTTTAAAATGAACTAAGTTGTTAAATGGAATTTCAATTGCATTAGAATTATAATCTTTTTTTTATTATTTCTTGAGTATTGTGGTTGCCCATTTTCCTTGGAGTGTTTTTACAATTTAATGCAGATTGGAAGGGTTTTTGGAATATTTATGAGTAAATAGTAAATAGTGTTCTGTGATACATGGGTTCGGCTTAGAACGTCATATATGGACTGGCATGAAAATTATAACATGTTCCTTGGGTGATACAAGGATTCAGTTTATAATGCCATGGAAGAACTCGAGTGGCTTCTGATTTATATGTTATTAGTGACACATGGGCTCCCTAGTACGACTAGAAGGGATAGACTAAATTGAAATAATCTTATATTGCACATAGTGTGATACCTTGAGATCCCTAGTTAGACCGCGGAGGACAGACTCGCATGAACCTATACCAACATTGAGAGTGAAACTAGGGCTCCCTAGTATGACCACTGGGTATGGACTGGTATGATGTCGGTAAGATTACACATATAGTGATAATTGAATTCCAAATTAGGTATCTCAAGAACTGTCTCTAGTCATAATTAAATGATGGAATGTAATGAATCCTGATGTGTCAGCCAGGCCAAAGCACAAGCCTGGATTCTGTCATTACATCTTTTTTTAGATAGCCCGCTGATGTATCTATTGTATTTAACTTATATAAGAGATTTAAAGGATTAGGCCAGACCCCGAGACATATATAATTCTATGAAATTTAATTGATTTGAGAACGTGAAATGAATGTAAATGAATGCCAGTACTTGTAAAATTATTTACTTTTATGTGTATTTTAGTTACTGCATTTCACAATTGTACACAACTATTGCCTAAACTCATTGATTGATTAGAAAAGACCTTTGGTGGTTGTCTATTGGGATTTATTTCTCACACCTTGTTTGGGTCAGGATTTTGTGCCATAAAAGTATATATTTCTACATTTGTAGATTGGTGAGAGGCTTCTTATAAAGGTACTTGATTGATGCATAGAAGCTATAGAGAAAGTGACCAAACCAAGGCTTGTGATACTATTGTGTTTCATTTTGTATAGTTATACCTTAGTATTGTATTTTTACTTGATTGTAGTGTATATAGTTTTCGTTTTTTTCTTAGAACATGTAACATGATAGTTTATTGTGATATGTTATGCCTCTTGGTTGTCTTTACCTTGTAGTCTTCCATTATTCACTTCTGCTACATGTTGTTTACTGCTTCTGCTATTGTCATTATTTAATTCATTGTATCACAATCTAGCAATGAGGGAATCATTTCACCACTATAGAACACAAGACCCTCACTGCTAGTCGGAATCCTCTATCATTTAGTGAAATGTGTTTGGGTCCATGTGGCCAACCTAGTACAGGGCACCAGTCAAGTGGATTTCGGACCCAGGATATTAAAATTCCAATTGGAATCTATCATATCATGAAAAAGTAAAATAAAACCCACACATATAATTTTATAATACTCTATTATGTAAAACTAGTATTTTAGGAAATACCATCCCAATAATAACAATATGAAGGTGGCTAAAATTATTTTCTACTTTAATATTTCCATCATGATTTTTCACTAAATGTATTTTATTGCATTAATGAGAAAATATTTCAATATTTCAAAAAACGTTCATAAAATGAAGGAATTGAATGATATAGTGACAAATAGTGTATCGTAACAATTAGAAAAAAATAATCACATTCCTTTGAAAACATCACTTAATGACCCAAAATATACCATAGTAGTAGAAAAATATTCTCCCCTCCTTTTTCCTTTTGATCATTCGGATTTCCATTACGAGGAAATTTAATTTGACACATGTTAACATAATGACCCATATCATTGAAACTAAAACATATCAAAGATAAATGGATATCACGTACCCTATTTATTTATTGTTTAAGGCTCTTTTCTTTTTAGTTATTAGCCCAATAATCTTACATACTATATCGATAGCACTTCCATAATTTTCCAGTCACTTAAAAGAAATATTTTTACCACACTTATCAAAATACGGTTACATAATTTTCTAACATATATATTTATTTGATAAATTATTACAACTAATTTTCATCCATATATTTTTTCTAGGATTTATCCAAAGAAGTCATGACTATAAGTGATCTCCATTTCATCCTTTATGAAACACCAAACAAGTTTCTAACAAATTTTCTATTCATATGAAACTAAATATATTTTTAATTTTGTATTCAACCGTATGAAAAAATTATTAATATTACTATCATGATCATAGATAAACTCTTTTATATACTTGGGAAAAAATTTAAAATTTATTCACTTTAAATTAGTTCAAAAATAATTTCTTTTCCTAATTGAAAAATGAAATTTTACTAAAATACAATATAAAGTTGATTCAAATTTAAATAATTGGATTAAATATATATAAATAATACTTATATTATATAAAATATAATTTCAATATTAGTGGGGAATTTATATTACTTAATTTAATTAAAAGAAGTGAATGTTTAAAAAAATTGTATTATTTACTACTCACATAAAATTAAATATTTTTTCTTGAAAATATCTAAATATCCCATAAGTTAATTTTGAAATGTTTATTTCAAATATAATGTCCCAGTATAATCATACATGAATATTACATCTTTATAGGAATATTCATTACATTACATACACAAAAATCCAAAGAATTTAATAGTATTCTGTGAATGGAATAAAGGATCACTATCTCCTTAATTCAAGAAATATCTTCAACATCTCCCAAAAAGATATTCTTGCATAATTATCCTCTTAGTAATACAAAAAATACACAATTTTCATATCCTAGTAAATGAGGGATAATAAATTCTTGTCCTAAATGCTCCGTAGAGGGAAAACGATGATATGTCCATCTATGAACATATGATAAAAAAACATAATAATAAGGGTATGTGATCATTAACATGTGTATTGAAGTAAATACATATCATAGATAATAAAAAATAGTTATTTCATAAATATTTTAATTTAATAATATATAAATCATAAGAGAATCAAGGAACGTTATACATGAGAGAATAACCTTGGCATATGATGTTGTTTTTGGGAAAACAACATCTTATTATATTGTAAAAACATATAAATAGAAATAACTCATATCATTATGATACAGAAATGAAATATTGACCATGAATAAACATATGGACAAGAAACAAATTCCACACAAAGCATTATTGACATGAATTAATGTTCCATTAATATCACATTGAACATGTGATTAGGTTCATGCATAACATTATTAACATGTAATCAGGTTCACTAATAAAATTATGAACATGTAATGAGGTTCAATAATAACATTTTAAACATGTAATAAATTTCAAAAAAACATTTCTAATAGTTAATTAGGTGGAATCAAAACATTATGTACATGAATTATATGCACATAAATAACATCAATTTAGAAATGGTTCACCCTTGAAACAATAATCGTGGGGAATGTTCCCAAATAAAATGATTTCACTACCATTTACCTTCATGTATATATCATAATATATAAATCAATACTCAACTCATTGTATTTAGATCAATTTACCACCCATATTTGGTTATAATGTAACCACAATCATTGTTTATAACGTAACCGCTATAACTTAATGAAAACCATACATGCGTGTGACAGAACATCGTGACAGATTCATCCTATCATAACCCGTGAAATAAAATGTGTAACTTAATATTTTAATCATATCATCACCTATGGAAAATTTATTTGTTTTATAATCATTTACCCCTTTAATGATACATGTGTTGAATCATGTTTCATAATCTTATCATCATATTAAATTATATGCAAGAGAAATAGGATTCATAAAAATCATTATTTCAAAACATAAAATATTAAAAGAATAAATTTTAATGACAACCCTATACAAGAACCCTCATTAATTCATATGTAACATCAAAATATGTGACCTTAGATACAAAATAATTTGGAATGATCATTAGAAACATTTCATGAATAAATTATCCTTTCCACTTTGAAAAACAATTTTTAATATATAAAATTTTTTTAAGACCTATATTTTGAAAAATAACATATAAAAAAAATAAATGACTCTATAAAAGAAATTAAAAACTCGATGAGAAATATAACTTCACCTTTTTTAAAAATAAATTTTTAATTTTTTTTAAATTGTTCTTATAAAACATGGTTTTAAAAGAAAAAGTATTTTTCTGCCAAAAAGATGAAAAAATATTCCTTTGAACTTTTCAGTAGATCAATAGATGAAAATGAATGTAAAACATGTATTCTCATGAAATAAATAGAGGAAGTGCTAGTTCATAATATTTATTTAGGGGTGGGTCATAATATTTCAACATTGGATACATTATGGTCAATAGTATCGATAAACCATGAGATTGTAACATAAAATCCTTACCACGTTGGAACCCTTGAATTATAAGCCCCATGTAAGGTAAAATAAAATGAAGAAATAAAATATCATGAGAATAAATATATTAAATTTCACATAACATGTATACACACCTCAAAAATTATTATTGTTCCACAACATAACATACAACTACAAAGAATGAAATTGAGATAAAAATGCCTTACTGCTTGGGTGAATAACGAATCATAACCCTCATAAAAGATTGATAATAAAATAGATATGTAAATAACCATAATTTTAAGGATATGAATCATAAAGTACATTCATGGGTATTATATAAACCACATAATGAAAATATGTGGAGAATATGGCATGAGTCTCACAAAAGTAACAAGTGATACATAAATCCCTTAACAAAATCTTGACTAACATTGAAATAATTTGAACAACCATGCATAATAAATATATGTTTACTATAAATATATTAACGTACTATATTTATATATTTAATAAAATATATGTTTTTTATTTTTTTATTTTATTAAATTTTTTATCAATTCCATGTTAAAGTTGTGTTTGAAGGAAATAAATGTTTTCTTCATATATGTTTATAGTTGTAATATTTTTGTCCTCTTAAAATAATTATTGTTCTATAATCTCCTAAATAATAACCATTTTATATAGATCATATATACATAGTACATATTGATTTATCGTATTCCATAAAATTTAGTGATAGAAAATGAAATACACCCTTCATGGTCATGGTAGGGTATACATAAACATGAAATCTGTTTATTCGTTTTCATTTCAGTTTGAATGAAATAAAATAAAATGATATATGTTATCATTCTAAAATAATTTTTATTTCATATATATCACATATTCTTATTAATCCCTTCCTTAGTACATTCAATGTAAATCTTGAATGAATTACCTTACCACCTAAGGAGGAATTTCTCTGTACACTCGAAAGATGTTATCTTATAACCAAAAAATGTAATGTATGAAAGTTTTTTTGATTTAATAATTCTATAATCGTAATAAAATCATAAATAACCTAAATATCATATATAAAATATAAATAAGTCATTACAGTAGTACTTAAGAAGTGGTAATGAAAAAAATGGCATTGGTTCATGATGGGGAAGACAACATATAAAAGAACGATGATTTCGTAACCCATTTTATGGATATTGAGATGTGTATATGTCATTAACATAATGTAAAAACGCCAAATTATATGTATAATAATGATTTTTTATATAATCATGATTTAAAATAAATTTATAGGGTTAGAGGAAGAAATTCAAAAATTCTCATTGATGAATATTTCCTCTTCATCATGTATCCACCTTATGATTACTCTAAAATCCTTACTATGAAATACTTTTGAATGAAGTAAGGATTTTATGATGAGTTTTTGAAATTTTGGAATTTCATTAGGGAGTTATTTTATATGAAAAACGTTATTACAGTGTGATTTGGCTAGGGGAATGAGTACCTTTTTATATATGTGGATGAGTGTCATCTCTCTAAAAACCCAAAAGTATTCACTATTAGGAGTTCACCCTTACGTCATGTGCCAAAAAATAGAAAAATAATTAATGAGACGGTTGTTGTGCCCAGGAAGCACCTCACACATAGAAAAATATTCATACTTTTTAGTCTTTATATTCACCCAATTTTACCCATTTAGTTTTTTTATCACACTAAGTTGTACCTTTTTATTTATATAGGTAATTGACCATTTAAAATAAAAATTAAAACGATTTTTATTAGATAGTTTTTTTCCACTTATTCTCAATATGATGTAAAATTCATTAAAAAAGTCAAATTTTGGTGTAAAATTATTTTACATAAAAATGCATGTAATGTGGAAAATGTTATTTTAAGCATAATTTTGTTAATAGTTTTTTACTATTATCACAAATAAATTTGGTAAAAAATTATTTTTACCTTTATATATAATATAAATTACTATTATTCTATTTATGGAAACCATTTTTCTAAATTCTATGCTCATTACTATTAGAATTTTATATAATATCAATCATGTATGTGCAATGTGAGTGTGGGTTTTTGAAGAGAAATAATTCCACATTTTATAATGTTTTTATGTAAAATTTCAATTTCAAATTGATTATAATGACCTTAATTGGATTAATAGAATTAAAATAAAAATAATTATAAAATAAAAATAATTTAAAATATAAATTAAATTTAAAAATAAATTAAATGAAAAGGCAGTTTTCAAATACCAGTACATTTTCTTCATTATTCATTAAAAAAATTAAGCATTTAATAGAAATCCAAAAACATAACACTTTGATAATTTTAAATATTAAAATTGAATTTTTTTTTATAATATTAATTTTATAAATGAGTAAAATTTTCCCTTTAATGTATGGGAACCAAAAAAGGTGGAAAACCCTATTTTTAGAAAAGTACACTTTTTATGTATAAAATTGGATTTTTTATTCTACTTGTATACAAAAAATAATGTTATTTTGAAATATTTGATTGAATTTATAGTATATATATTTAATTAAAATAATTCAACCGAAGTAGGTTTTTATTTTTTTGATGTAAAACACCTTCGTTTGCATAAAAATTTGTTTTTTCATAATTATATTTCAATTATTTTCAAATAGTTATTATTTTCAATTCTATTTAATTACACTTCGAGAAAACAGTGTTTTAGCGGTGGTTTTAAAAACCGCCTTGAAGAAACCACCCCTAATTTTTATTAAAAAAATTATTTTAATATATTTTTTTAAAATATCATCTAAATAATTTTAAAAATTTTAATTTCTATTTTTAAAAAAACCACCATGAAATAGCGGCGGTTTTTTGGAAAACCGCCACAAAATTTAATAAAAACATTTTTGAAAAAATTTGAAAAATTATTTATTAATTATTATTTATTTGTTATTTACAATTAAATATCTTTTATTATTTATGAATTTATATATTTATTATGTTTCAATTAATTAATATATATAATTATTAGTTAATACTATTTTTAAATGGAAAGAAAATCTTAAATAAGTAGAGAAATAGACTTCGGCATGAAATGACAATATCTTCTGATCTGAGTCCTTTTCTTCTCCACAAGTCTAATTGAAGTTTATCAAATGAGAAAAAACCAAGTGATATTTAAATTGTGTGACAATCAAAGGAAAAAATTATATTCAAAATTCAAAAGTTGAAAATTAAACTCGAACTTCAAACAACCATAACTCTTAATTCCACCAGAAAGGCCTAGAAGGCCTCTAAAATAGAGGTTTTAGTTGCAGACACTGATTTCTTAAAATTCAAACGGTTATAACTTTTGATCCATGTGTCCATTCTCCCTATACCACATATCATATCGAAGCTCATTTCACGATCTTTGATTTGAATAGTTGTGGCACTTGAAAATGATTATCACATCATATTTTAGGTCCATTTTAGTGTTTTTAGGGTTTAGAGAGGTTCTTAACATTTTATGATTTATTTATTTATTTATTTATTTATGTATTTAATTATTTATTTTTTTAATATTAATTAATTAATTGATTGTTAATTTAATTAATAATTTTTTAATTTTATTTTTATATTATTTATAATTATATATTTATTTATTTATTTATTTATTTATTTATTTATTTATTATGTACACATTAATTATTAATTTATTTTTAATTCATCAATTATTTATTATTATTCTTTTATTATTTATTACTATATTATTAATTATTTTTTAATTATTTATTTATAATTTAATTATTTATTTGTTATTCATTATTTATTAATAAATTACTAATTATTAATTGATTCATTTTTATTTATTAATTATAAATTATAAATTATTAGTTATTAGTTATTAGTTATTATTTATTATTTATTATTTATTTATCTATTTATTTAGTTATGTATTTATTTCTTTATTATTTATTATTTGTTATTTATTATTTATTATTTATTCTTTATTATTTATTCTTTATTCTTTATTATTTATTATTTATTTTCAATTTACTAAATATTAATATATTACTAATTTATTATTCATTTATTAATTATTGTTTATTTATTATTTATGGATTATGTATTTATAATTATTTATTTATTTATTTATTTATTAAATATTAAATATTGCATATTGCATATTAAATATTAAAATTAATATATTAATTATTAATTTAGAATTGTTAATTTTATACTTAGCAAATATTAATTATTAGTGATTATTAATTATTAATTATTAATTATTTATTATTTATTTATCTATTTATTTAGGTATTAATTTATTTATTACTGATTATTTATTGATTATATATTAATTAATTATTGATTAATTATTAATTATTTATTAAATATTAAAATTAAAATATTAATTATTAATTAAGAATTATTCATTCTATAATTACCAATTTTTAATTATTAGTTATTATTAATTATTAATTTTTAATTAATTATATTTTATTTATCGATTTATTTATATTTTTATTTATTTATTTTTTATTTATTATTTCTTCTATATTATTTATTGTTTATTATTTATTAATTTATTTTTAATTTACTAAATATTAATTTATTATTAGTTGATTATTAATTTATTATTTATTTATTCATTATTAAATATTTATTAATTATTTGTTATTTATTTATTAATTATGTATTAATTATTTATAAATTTTTAAATATAAATTATTAATTATTAATTATTTATTGTTACTGAATAATTATTAATTATTAGTCATTATTAATTATTATTTATTAATTATTAATTATTAATTATTAATTATTAATTAATTACTATATACTATTTATTTTTTATTAATTACTAATTATTAATAATTTTCTATTTTTTATTATTATTTTTTATTATTTTATGTATTTATGTATTTATTTATTTTTTATTTATTAATTTTTTATTAATTTTTTTATGTATTATATATAAAATTATTTTTTAATTAATTTATTATTTATACATTACTTATATATATATTATGTTATATATTATATATTATATATTATCTATTATCTATTATCTATTATCTATTAACTATTATATGTTATCAATTATATATTATGTATTATATATTATCTATTATATAATACATAATATATAACATATAATATATAATACATTATATACTATATATTAGATATTAGACATTATATATTATATATTATGTAATATGTATTATTTTCTATATATTATATGTTATATATTATATTTTATATATTATATTTTATATTTTATATTTTATATATTATATATGATTAATTATTGATTATTGATTATTGATTAATAATTATTTAGTATGTATCTATTTGTTATGTATTACTTGTTTTTCCAATTAATATATATATATATATATATTTGTGTGTGTGTGTATAAATATATTAAACTCGATTTATGGACCACAAGAATAGCTTGCTGGAGTGGTAATGTTTTTGGAGAATAAGCACTACGTAAGGGGTTTAAATCTCACCCAACGTAGAATTTATATATATATGGCATGTGCATGTGCATGAGCATGTGCATGGACAAAGACTTATGCTTGGAGAATGATGGACATGTGCGTGGTAATATTAAATAAATAAAAAAATAAATTATGAAAATAAATAAATAAATTACGAAAATAAATAAATAAATTGTGAAAATAAATAATTAAGTAAGAAATAAACAAATAATAAACAAAAAAATTTTGAAATAAATAAATAAATAAATAACTTACTAATATAAAAAAAGAAATAAAAAATAAAAAAATAAAAAAAATAAAAAAAATAAAAAAAATTAAAACTGATTTAGCGATGGTTTAAGCTGCCGCTAAAAACTGCCGCTAATTAAAAAATGAAAAAATTTAAAAAAATTAAAAACAAAATTAAAAACGATTTAGCGGTGGTTTAAACCACCGCTAAAAAACTTCCTCTAATTATTTCCCGACACACGATTTAGCCGCGGTTTTCCAAAACCATCGTAGAATGATTTCACGGCGGTTTAAACCGCCGCCAAATACAAATTTTGACGTAATGTTAGTCTTCAAAGAATTCATTTAATATACACGCATAAAATAGATTTTATTATTCATATTCATACCATTCATTTTAATGTCTATGTGATAACTACCATAATAATATTTTAATTATATAAAATGTTGTGTTTAATCATAGTGTTGTGTGTAGTGAAAGAAAAACAATAAATTTTGTTTAAAACAATCAAAGCATACTAGTTCATGTAATACAATATAAACTCATTGATACTTGTTACACAAGAAAAATTAATGCTTCAAGTCACACCAAATGATGGAAAGATAAAATCTACTTGGAAAAAATAATTTCACAAAATATTGGGATGTTATATTATAGACCCCAAAAAGTGAATTTCTCCCTAAAAATTCATCTCTACCGTTACATTTTTAGAATATAATTTTTTTCATAGAAACCCACATCGTACAAATTAATAATAAAACTTAACATAAAATGTTAATGTTAGTAACATAAATGTTAGATAAATTACTCATTACATGGATTCCAAGTAGGACATCCTAGTTGGGAAGTGAATATTCGGACATGGAAGAAATACTTAAATAATTATATTGAGTGATATAAAACACTAATCATAAGAAAGTAAGTGGTCCAGATAGTGTAATCTACCTTAAAAACATAAGCCAAAATTTAATGAAAAAAATCATTGATATCATCAAAAAAAGATGATTACCAAACAACAATTTTTTCCAATATCCTTTTCCAAATGTTTTAGAATTATGATTAGAATATATACATAATTTATTTCACTCCATTTAAAAATAACACATTTAGCCCTGGGTTGTGAAAATACTAACATCTAGTTCTCCACTTATTCCTGGAATTGAAGGTGTATTTTTCATTCCCAAAGAACATGTAGATAACAAGATCCACAAATAAAATGATAATTTATTCATCAATTCTTTAGTTATCACCAAAAAAAATAATGAGAATAGGTTTTTCATAAATATTCATATAGTAAAATAATATATTTATCTAGAAGGACTTGTCTTGAGTTAAAATTAATCCATTTCATAAATGGTTATCCTTTTGACAAATAAATAATATGCACTTCAAAAACTTTATAAATAAGGTCTCTAAATATATCAAAATTATCATAACACTGACCCTCATATAGCATAAAGTATCTCTTGATATCAACATACCAAACATTTGAATACCTTCATCATGTATTTTCCTACAACATGGTAATAAAAACAATTACCAAAATAACTTATTGAAAGAATATATTATTCCATGATCTATAAATAAAACACATATTTTTGGTGAATTTTCATCAATATAAAAAATATAAAAACTCTATCAGTGATAGAATAAACCACTTTTTCAACAAATCATTAATCAGTTCTGGGGTAATCAATAATATCTTATTTACTTTATTCATATCCCACTTCAATTTATCCTCACATAATTATCTCATAATATGACTCATATTAATGCTTATCTGTCATTAATCCAAGTATCACTTTTCCATTCATAAGTACAATTTAACAAATTCATGAAAATCTGTAATTAAAAACACTTATAAAACGTACTTATATATTTTATGATTCCTTTATAAAATTCTAAAAGTACAATACTTTATCAAAGAAATTATTTCACCTCATCCTTATCAATACAATTACATATCATCATATCATTTTATAATGAATCATTCCTTTCATATTTCATTTATACTCATCTCATCATCATCAGTATAATCATTACTCATAACACCATTCCAATTCTCTTCATTATCATTACTATAAGGGAGTTTATATTCATAATTCTGATACATTCCGCATTTAAATCATTTAACCATCTATGATATCTTAGGGATACCTATTTCTCATACAACTTTTTAACTACACTTTTTCAATTTCCTTGGAAATTAATTTCTCTGGATCCTTTTACACGGATAAAACATATTCCTCTCTATATGAGACATTCCGTTGAATGCATGTTCCCTCTTTTTCAACATATAAGAAATTGAATCTTACTTCCACCATGGTCTACATTACCCGAACTCTCAGCAAACTATATCATTGTAATTCATGACACCTTATTTTATATATATGATTCCCTAGGTTTAACCAATGTCATCCATGATTATTATCAATTTAAAAAATTCATTATGGTTCTTAAGAAATTTTTGAAATTACAATGCATATCTATAAATAGTATCAAACCCGATCTATATGTAGGCATATTTTTATGTACCAAGTCACAATTGAGACTATCTCAATGCACGCTTTTGGAGTTATTACTGCATGGTATCTATGTTCCAGATCCGCATCCACATATTGTACCCAAACAGGGATGTAATTTCAAGTAAACCACCCAGTATATCCTTTACCAAAACACGTGAAATTTTCATGAACTATAACTTATTCTTATACTTATCCTTACTTACATCACAGAACATATCCTTATAATTATCTACAGGGTTCTTACTTATTTTTTCACTTATTAATTTACAATGATCAAATTAATCATTCCTTTAATACAAGTTATAGAATCCCATGACTCTCATACATTGATATTGCATATTTTTATATGAATATTGAATATATTACCCAAATTCACATATGAAGACCAAAATATAGTAGTTCCTATGGAAACGTGGAACACCATCCTATTAATTCATGAAATATTTTCTATATCGCCAACAAGGATCTTCTCACATAATAATATTCTAATGAATACCAAACCTTATCCTTTATTAATAATTTTTGGAAGGAAAGATAAGATATTATGTGCTCAAATTCTCATTAAGGGTAAAGATAATAGATATTACTCAATGATCATATGAAAGCATAAGATTATAATATTTGTAAAGAATCATGAAAAAAACATATGATGTTCAAACCCAACAATTCATAGATCATAAATAGAAGTCATGTAAGAATTATTGGATGTTCATAAGACATAAATAAAAATAAAATTTAAGAACATAATTCATTAGATAATATCAGTGGAATAAAATATAGATTTATCGCATACACATTGGTTTATAATATTGTAAAACTGAATAAATATAAAATGGTCCACTACATAAGATAACTAAATTAATTTTGGACCTCACATAAACATATGTTAATGAGACATGGTCCACACATAGCAATATCGACCACAAATACAGGTCCATGCATAAGATTGTGAACATGTAATCGGTTCCATGCTTAACATAGAAAACACGTAATCAGGTAAATGAATAAAATTTTTAACATGTAAATTCGTTCATACATAACATTGGTAACATTTAATAAAGATTACGCATAAATGTTTTATCATTTATTCAGGTTCATGCATAACATTATGGTCATGAATGATATTCCCATTAATAACATCATAGTAGTCAAGGTTCACTCTTGGATTATCATGGCGAACAAAGTCCCCAATTGAACTAAGTTAACTCCGTATTATAGTCTTATATATATCATGAGGTGTAAATTATTACCCAATTCATTAGAGGGAGATATAGGTTCCACCCATCATTGAGTATAGTGAAACTACTATCCTTATTTATAACACAATCGTTGACACATAATGAGAATCATAAATATGTGTCCAACAAGATAATAACAAATGCATCATATCATAGCCATTGAATTGAAATTGGTATCATAAAAATTTCATCTTATCTTAACCTATTGAAAATATATGGGTTTTATAATCATTTCATCATATAATAACCCATGAAAATAAGTTGGATTCATAAGAATTTAACCATAGAATAACATATGAATTTTAAATGGGTTTTATAAATATCCTGACATCAGAACATTAAAAAAATGAATATCAATGATATACTTGGATCATTTAATTAGTAAATCATAGGTAACATGTAACACCTTGAGCTTCCATTTTACACTTCTCTTTGAATAATACAGTAGCGTGTGTTCTATGCAACATTGAGTTCTAACACACACCACAACCAATCAAAGTAGCCGTTATGAATCGTAATACCTAATTTTTAAAATTTTAGAAATTTTATCTCCCAAAATGAACTTCATTTTTGGATTGGGAGTATCAAATTTAGCCTAAGGTGAAATTTTGGTGCTTTTCGGATAACTTTAATATTTTGATGAATAGTGAAAATTACTAAATTTTAATTAAAAACATCATTTTTAATCAAAATAATTATTAGTGATAAATTATGAATTTGAGTGGTTTTAAAGTATATTTAGAATATATTTTTACCATTTAATACAATGTTGGTCATTGGACATAATTTCAGAATTAAACCAAATATAAACAAGTATCAATCTTTTGATAGTTATTATATCTTAAAAACACGCTTCTTGTTTTGACAATGGGAATTAATTTTAAATGAATTTATGCCACTTTTGTGTTTTGAATTTGGAAAAATGGATTCCATATTTGGAATCAGGATGTTCAAATTATGTAAATATGTAACTTTTATTTTTAGACATTTTGAATAATTACTTCGGTAAATATTTTATTTACCATGGTTAAATGGTAAATCTGGTAAATAAGGGTTAAAAATAATATTATAATAATACTAAATTACCCTAAAACTTGTCCTAAACTTATTGGTTGATACATTACCGACCATTGGAATCTTTGGGTCTATTTTTGGACCCCATGGAGCCACTTGTAAGTGATAATGACACTTTATATTAATTAAGTTAAAATAAATACAAAAATGACATAAGCATATAACTTTTAGCAAAACAATTGTTACATAGGGTAATATATGTTGGAATTTCTACTATTAATATTAATTAGAAAGATAAAAATATTTCCTACATAATAGTATTTTATTTTTAATTTTTATACATTAAATAATTTAATAAATTTATGACACAATGATGATGCAGTAATTACTGTAATAGTGAAAAATTAAAATAATTGATAATATAAATACCCTAATAAATTTAATTTGAGACTTTCAATGAATTAAACTAATTTTCTAGGATAATATGACATGTTAGGATGGATTTAATAATCTTTGTTCGATGTAATCATTCTATTATGATTTTTACAAAAGTCAATTATTGAATAGTGTCAAAATTGACATAAAAGAGTTTTTAAAAAACATATTATATTATTAATTGATATTAAATTTATAAAAATCTAATGTTCTTCCAAGAGACTTATATCATGATATTTGTATCATTAATGGACCATTTGGGGGTCTCTTGGATGTATATTTTACGTTTATTAACTATACAATATAAAAATACAAAGTGACATGGTAAGTGTCAAACTAATTAACTAAGTGTTAAAACTAAAAGATAAGGTTAATATAATGCCCCAGCCTCTCTAAATTCTATTGGTTGAGTAGTTTTCGACTCATCCCCACCATAACCTTTAAATAATCCACATTGGAACAATTATAAACTGAATATGAATTTATTATAAAATAATATTTCTAGCTTTTCCAAAGGTGCCTCTCACCCCTCTTATAAAAGAACACTCACCCTTCTAATTAATTCAAAACATAAAAGCCTTTTTATTCGGCCAACCCCTTCCCACATACTCTCTTAACTTTCCTAAATTCATCCTAGAGGCCTTACTTTAGTCAGAAAGCCATCCTAAGGAGCCCTTTTGATCAAATCAAAAGGAAGAACCCGAAGAAGAGGTAATGATTTCACCACCCTTTTTCAAGTTCCTTTTTTCTTCCACTTCTTATTTTTTTGTTATTAATATTCTAAAATAATTAATCCAGTATATCCTATATATTTTAATATTATTATAAATATGGTACAACCATATTCAGTATTCTATCCATCCTTTGAAGGACATGTCACCATACGTGCGTATGTACGGCTAACCGTCTCCACGTCGTGGTGTAATTGTTATTCAATATATTATAATTTGGATGGATATAAAAATGATTTGTAATTAATGTAAATAATAAATATAACATTATAATTATTCTGTATATATGATATACCATCCAATTATATATTATTTTAATATCAAAAGAATGATATTTTCGCTCGTGCGTACGTACGGATTACCATCTCCACGACGCGATGAGATTCATTTCCAAGTTCACCATTCATCGACGATTATAAAAATATATAATACAAAAAAGTATGTAACATATGACACAATAATTCTACTGGAGATATATATATATATATATATATATATAAGGGTCTATGTACTTACATATATCTTATTCACTTACTTCCGTTCAATGCTATATGAAAACAGAAACAACATTTATGCGTACGTACAGACTACCATCTCCATAAACGGTGTTTTCCATTTCATATATTTGTCTATTATACATATTTATATTCTAAATATATATGATATATTTATCATCTTTTATATTCTGGAAGTATTTAAATCATGATCTAAGTGATACAACCAAGAGTGACAAGTTAAAACACGTACGATAAAGAAAGTGATTATTATTAACATGGAAATTATTATTAAATGGGTAATATAAAGTCATAAATGAATCATGAATGATATCATAAATATTAATATGGTTCTGGTATAATTTAATAACATACTACGATCTTCTTACAGGAGGTTAAACGTACCCTCAACTAAAGGAAAGTGCAAGGTAAGGGGTTTTCATCTCACTCCTTATTCCCGTGAGATTCATGCCATATTTCCACCATTACCGTTTGTGTGGTGTATGTACTACCCATAATTATATTCTTTGTGTAATACACTTTAATTTATGTGTATTTACATATTAATTGTATGATACCTCTTTCATGGGTTGTATGTTTCGTATGTTACCAAATTGGTAAGGGTTTATTTCACAATCTCTTCATTATCCGAGGTTGTTTATACGTAATAATCTACTGGGATTTCTTTATCATCCACATCCATGTTTCTTAAAAATGTATTTCAAAACATTTTTACTATTTACTAGAATATGGGATAAAGTCATTTATACCCTTGTTGACTTTTATAAGTGGTTTATAAAGGAATATTTCTGTCGTTTTCTAAACAAGGTCCTTTTCAACCTTTTTGAAAAAATTAAGGTAAGCATTTTTTTAACTTATACGGCAGGTATAGTTATTCTACGCCATTATTACACCATTGAAGCTTCCTTCACAAGCTTATAAAGATATTTTCAAAATAAAGGTATTCTCTATAATTATGCAACTTTTAAATGATTTCAAAAAAGAGATATTTCTCTCAAACAGTATTGATTTCATCTATGTCAACATCCTTTGATAAATTTTAAACTTGTTTCAAGTCGATGTATTATGATACAAATCATCTATATTGTATTTAAGGTTTTGTGATATTTTTGACTATGGATGAGTTATTTTTATGACATTAATGGTTTATGATTAAAGTTTTGAAATTTTTATGTTATTTTTAATACGAATGTTTATGTTATATTTCATCCTCTTCTTAAGATGAATGTGTTGGACTAGTATGTTCCGAGTTGGGGACCGGTAAAAGCAAGCCCTCCGGGTTGGTGTCCGGTTATAAGAGGCACTCCAGGTTGGTGTCCGGTTATTAGAGGCACTTCGTGTTGTAGTCTGGTTATTAGAGGCACTCTAGGATAGAGTCCGGTTACAGAGGCTCTCCGGGTTGGGTTCTGGTTACAGTTATCCCTTAGGTCTTGGCACGAGGCCTCGACACAGAAATTAAAGTTCAGTATCATGCATTCCATCATTATGAAGGTGGATAGTGATATTGCATGTGATTATTCGATTAGTATAATATCCATGTAAATAAGTAAATGACATTATTTCATTTTATTTCTGCCATACTATGCTGAAGTTCAATTTTAAAAGGCTTTTTTTTAGTTTTATACATTGCCTTAAATGTTTATGCTTTTTTATGAAAGTTTCCACTGTATTGCTTACCCTTACTGAGCATTTGAGCTCACCCCTTTATATGTTTTATTTTTCCTAGGATTCCAAGAAGTGTAATGTGATTGATATTCAGGGTTAAGCCAAGGGAATAATGGGATTCAAAAAGATTATTTATGTTGTTTTGTACGTCATAAAGTGAAAATGTAACATTCATGTATGTGATCTATTTTTACAAGACTGTTAAACTGATCTGTCCTTTGGGACTTGATTCCTTGTAATCATGCCAATGTATTAAAATAATGCACCGACTCTAGGTAACTGGGGTCGGGGAATTACAGTTGGTATCAGAGGAAGTTTAGAAATAACCATGGAAACATGATTTAGATAAACTCTGATTAGAGCACATAGCCCTAAGATAGACTTTGAGGATTAGTATAGAAGAACTTCCTAGAATTTTGTTATTGTAGAGATTTTTTGAGTTTTCCGAGCAATACATCCCTGTCTGGATACGAGCAGGTAGAGGCGGCTCTGGCACAGATGGACCTAGGGGTAAAACCCGAAAACACCACTTTCAGCTAGACTCGAATGGGAACTGGTGCATGACAACGGGACTTGTTGCACTCTTGGTTACAACACTCCTAGGGAATATGCTTAGGATAATTCTCATTTTCTTTAAAAACTATTATTAAGGGCTTATGAGTATATACTTACTCAAAGAAAACATTTTTATGATTATGGATTATATCCATAAACTGTTCAATTTGTGCTAGGTATTTTACAAGTTTGGTAATTATTCATTGCAATTCATAAACTGACCTAGTTTATGCTATTGTATAGAAATGGCACCCAGTAGAATGAATGTGTACTCCTGTAATGCATATGATCCAAAGAATAAGAAGGATCATATCTTTCATGGTCCTATGCCAGAATTTAGAAGGGAAATAGTTTCCCACATATTATCATCATATGAATAAATAGTATCATGTGTTGATAAGATGAGTGAAGAATTCTCGAAGTCCTGTGTCTTTGAAGGGAAGCAAGAGAAGAAAAGGATGGAAGAGAGAAATATGGGTAAAGGGAAGAAGGAAAAGAATAAATTTTCCTATATGTGATAACTATGGGAAGAAACACCCTGGAACTTGCCTGAAAGGAATGAGAGTTTGTTATAAGTGTAGAAGAAAAGGGCACAAAGTACGTGACTGCAAGGGTAAGAAAATGGTTTCAAATGTACAATGCTTCATTTTCAAGGAGTTTGGACACTATACAAACCAATGTCCCAGTAATCAGACTGTGCCGCAAATGATGCTATTGGATAGTAATCAAGTTATGATACTATCACAGATAAAGAGGAATGACTAGTGTTCTTATGTTGTCATTTTAGAATTATTTCATTTTAGTGTTTTATCAATGATGTTCTGGAAATAAATAAGGATTGTACTGCAGTACTATTTAATTAAGGATTTGAGATTTTATGGTACTATGAAAAGTGACTCCACAGTGAGTTATTATTTTTTGAAATTACATGGTTGAAGGAAAGATAAACCTTAATATGGTCCTAATATTGAGGTAGTGATTTTTGAATAAGAGATGGTTGATTTTGGTAATTCAGGATGTTACGGTGTTTTAAAAGAATATATGAGGAAGGCGGTCACATGTTATTACTTCGAAAAAAGGATCCTCATTATGTTTAACTTCCTTGTAAATTTTGGAATGTGAGTTTGGATAATATTATTTTTGATAAGTCTAATGGTTGGAATGGATTAAGTTTGAAAGGATAGTTTTTTGGATTTTTATAAAAGGACAACACCCAGACCGTGTGACGACCTGTCGTGTCAGACAAAGCTCCGAAAATCGAATCCACAACCATAGTAAAATTGGGATTTATCACCTACCATTATGCTACAAGATGTTCCTATATGGTATAATGTAGTTTCATTACATAAAGGGTCTGATATGTGAAATATAAATTCATTATATTTGGAACCCTATATGATTAGGATAAATAGAGTATTTTTTAGTTGTATTATGTTTTGGGGTGAAAGATGAGTTTTTGGTAGAAATTTATTAATGGATAAAACTCTAATTATAAAGTAAGTATATCTCCTTATGATCTTAGCCAATCTCATAAATAAATTCCTCAACATTAAGAAAAGGAACTTAGAACAAAAATGTTGTCCTAGATGGTACCTTATATCATCACTAATTTATGGCTTTAAGATTTTTGGCCTTTTCATAGCCATGTTCTCTACCACTCTCCATCAGATAATTGATGGTTTTATTTCTCCTCCATATCCATATTTCCCTACATGGAACCCTAGTATGTGTTATTTTCGGTAATCTTCATACTTTCCACTCTTTATTTTAAATAGAGGCCTCATTAATACATTTTTTGATGTGGGATTTCAACTAAGATATTTTGAAACATAAAAAATGTGTTATCCTAATACCTTATGTTTTGTTGAACCAATGGTATTTTAAATCATCATAGATTGATGAATTTAAGGACCCCAATTTTAAACTTGTTTGTGATTGATGACCTCAATAACTACCTATAAATCTTTATGTTTTTACTCCAGTTATATGTCTATAATTTCCACCAATGTCCTCTTAATCGAGATAATAATTTTGTGGTGACCCTTTCATTTCTCTTTTCATCTTGTTAAGACTAAAATTTTATTAACCAAATTTCCGATGTGGGTTTTTTCCACAATGATATTTTCTATTTTCAAACTTTATTTTCAATGAAAAATATAAAATTGCAAGGACCCAATTTGTTGAAGGAGTGGAGAATGTAACACCCCGAGCTTCCACGGTATGCTTCTCTTTGAATAATACAGTAGTGTGTGTTGTACACAACTTTGAATTCTAACACACACCAAGACCAATCAAAGTAGCCGTTATGAATCGTAATACCAACTTTTTAAAAAAATTAGAAATTTTATCTCTCAAAATGGACTTCATTTTTGGATTTGGAGTATCGAATTTAGCCTAAGTTCAAATTTTGGTACTTTTCGGATAACTTTAATATTTTGATGAATAGTGAAAATTACTAAATTTTAATTAAAAACAACTTTTTTAATCAAAATAATTATTAGTGATAAATTATGAATTTGAGTGATTTTAAAGTATATTTAGAATATATTTTTACCATTTAATACAATGTTGGTCATTGGACATAATTTCACAATTAAACTGGACATAAACAAGTATTAGTCTTTTGATAGTTATTATATCTTAAAAACACGCTTCTTGTTTTGACAACAGGAATTAATTTTAAATTATTTTCTGCCACTTCTGTGTTTTGAATTTATAAAAATTGATTCCATATTTGGAATCAGGATGTTCAAATTATGTAAATAGGTAACTTTTATTTTTAGACATTTTGAATAATTACTTCGGTAAATATTTTATTTTCCATGGTTAAAGGGTAAATCTGGTAAATAAGGGTTAAAAAAATAATATTATAATAATACTAAATTACCCAAAAACATGTCCTAACCTTATTGGTTGATACATTTCCGACCATGGGCATATTTGGGACGATTTTTGGACCCCATGGAGCCACTTGTAAGTGATAATGACACTTTATATTAATTAAGTTAAAATAAATACAAAAATAACATAAGCATATATCTTTTAGCAGAACAATTTTTACATAAGGTTATATATGTTGGATTTTCGACTATAAATATTCATTATAAATCTAAAACTATTTACTACATAATGGTATTTTAGTTTTAATTTTTAGACATTAAATAATTTAATTTATTTATGATACAATGATGATGCAGTAATTACTATAATAGTGAAAAATTAAAATAATTGATATTATAAATACCCAAATAAATTTAATATGAGACTTTTTATGAATTACACTAATTTTCTAGGATAATATTGCATATTAGGATTGATTTAATTATATTTTTTCAAAGTAATAATTCTGTTATGATTTTTAAAAAAGCCAATTATTGAATAGTGTCAAAATTGACATAAAAGAGTTTTTACAACAAATATTATATTATTAATTGATATTAAATTCTTAAAAATCTAAGGTTCGGCCAAGAGACTTATATCATGATATTTTTATTATTAATGGACTATTTGGGGGGTCCCTTGGATGTATATTGTATGTTTATTAACTATATAATATAAAAATACAAAGTGACATGGTAAGTGTCAAACTAATTGACTAAGTGTTAAAACTAAAAGATAAGGTTAATATAATGACCCAAACAAGCCTAAATTATATTGGTTGAGTCATTTTCGACCCATCCCCACCTTAAACTTTAAATAATCCACATTGGAGCCATTATAAACCGAATATAAATTTATTATAAAATAATATTTCTAGCTTTTCCAAAGCTACCCCTCACCCCTCTTATAAAAGGACACTCACCCTTCTCATTAATTCACACCTTCAAAGCCTTTTGTTTCAGAATACCCCTGGCCACATACTATCTCAACTTCCCTAAATTCATCCTAGAGGCCTTCCTTTAGTCATAAAGCCATCTTAAGGAGCCCTTTTGATCAAATCAAAAGTAAGAACGCGAAAAAGAGGTAATGATTTCACCACCCCTTTTCAAGTTCCATTCTTCTTCCACTTCTTATTTCTTTGTTATTACTATTATAAAATAATGATTCTAGTATATCCTATATACTGTAATATTATTATAAATATGGTACAACCATATTCAGTATTCTATCCATCCTTTGAATGACATGTCACTATACGTGCGTATGTACGACTTACCGTCTCCACATCGTGGTGTAATTGTTATTCAATATATTATTATTTGGATGGATATAAAAATGTTTTGTAATTCATGTAAATAATAAATATAACATGATAATGATTCTGTATATATGATATACCATCCAATTATATGTTAATTTAATATCAAAAGAATGATATTTTCGCTTGTGCGTACGTACAGATTACAGTCTCCACAACGTGATGAGATTCATTTCCAAGTTCACCATTCATCGACAATTATAAAAATATATATTACTAATAAGTATGTAATATATGACATAATAATGCTACTGGATATATATATATATATATATATATAAGGATCAATGTACTTACATATATCTTATTCACTTACTTCCGTTCAATACTATATGAAAATAGAAATAGCGTTTATGCGTACGTACGGACTATCGTCTCCATAAATGGTGTTTTACATTTCATATATATGTCTATTATACATATTTATATTCTAAATATATATGATATATTTATCATTTTTTATATTCTGGAAGTATTTTAATCATGATCTAATTGATACAACCAAGAGTGACATGTTAAAACACGTATGATAAAAAAAATGATTATTACCCGAAATTTTAACTTAACATGGAAATTATTATTAAATGGGTAATATAAAGTCATAAATGAATCATGTATGATATCATAAATATTAATATGGTTCTGGTATGATTTAATAACATACTAAGATCATCGTACATGAGGTTAAACGTACCCTCAACTAAAGTAAAGTGCAAGGTAAGGGGTTTTCATCTCACTCCTTATTCCCGTGAGATTCATGCCATATTGCCACCATTACCATTTTTGTGGTGTATGTACTGCCCATAATTATATTATTTGTGTAATACACTTTAATTTATGTGTATTTACTTATTCATTGTATGATACATCTTTCCTGGGTTGTATGTTTCGTAATTTACCAAATTGGTAAGGGTTTATTTCGCAATCTCTTCATTATCCATGGCTGTTTATACGTAATAATCTACTGGGATTTCTTTATCATCCACATCCATGTTTCTTAAAAATGTATTTCAAACCATTTTTACAATTTACTAGAATATGGGTTAAAGTCATTTATACCCTTGTTGACTTTTATATGTGGTTTATAAAGGAATCTTTCCGCCATTTTCCAAACAAGATCCTTTTTAACCTTTTTGACAAAATTAAGGTAAGAATGTTTTTTAACTTATACGGAGGGTGCGGTTATTCTCCGCCGTTATTACACCTTTGAAGCTTCCTTCACAAGCTTATAAAGATATTTTCAAAATAATGGTTTTCTATATAATTATACGACTTTTAAATGATTTCAAAAAAAGAGATATTTCTCTCAAATAGTATTGATTTCATATATGTCAACAACCTTTGATAAATTTTAAACTTTTTTCCAGTCGGTTTGTTATGATACATATCATCCATATTTTATTTAAGGTTTTGTGATATTTTTGACTATGGATGAGTTATTTTTATTCCATTATTGGTTTATGATTAAAGTTTTCACATTTTGTATGTTAGTGTTAATACGATTGTTTGTGTTATATTTCATCCTCTTCTTAAGATGAATGTGTTGGACTAGTATGTTCTGGGTTGAGGAACGGTAAAAGTAAGCCCTCCGGGTTGGTGTCTGGTTATTAGAGGCACTCCGGGATGGTGTCTGGTTATTAGAGGCACTCTGGGTTGGTTTCCGGTTATTAGAGGCACTCTGGGATAGAGTCCGGTTACAGAGGCTCTCCAGGTTGGGTTCCGGTTACAGTTATCCCTTAGGTCTTGGCACGAGGCCTCGACACAGAAATTAAAGTTTGGCATCATTCATTCCATCATTATGAAGGTGGTTAGTGATATTTCATGTGATTATTCAATTAGTATAATATCCAGGAGAATAAGTAAATGGAATTATTTCATTTTATTTCCTCCATATTATGCTGAAGTTCAATTTTAAAAGGCTTTTGTTTTAGTTTTATACATTTCCTTAAATGTTTATGCTTATTTAAGAAAGTTTCTGCTGTATTGCTTACCCTTACTGAGCATTTGAGCTCACCCCTTTCTATGTTTTATTTTTCCCACGATTCCACGAAGTGTAATGTGATTGATATGCAGGGTTAAGCCAAGGGAATAATTGCATTCATAAAGATTATTTATGTTGTTTTGTATGTCATAAAGTGAAAATTTAACATTTATGTATGTGATCTATTTTTCTGAGACTGCTAAACTGATCGGTCCTCCGGGACTTGATTCCTTGAAATCATGCCAATGTATTAAAATAATGCACTGACTCTGGGTGACTGGGGTCGGAGCATTACATAACATCAAATTATGACAACTTATATGGAAAATAAATTTTAACTCTCATTTAATATATTTTATTAGTAAAATATCCTTTCAAAATTAAAAAATTATTTTTTAAAAATAACACATTTCAGAAAACGTTTATTTGAAATAAAACTTTAAAAATCATAAATAATATTTTGAATGTCATTTAAAACACCAATTAAGAAAAAAAAACTTACCTCTATGGAAAATAATTATAAAACCAATTTTTAAAATATTTTTCTAAAAAATGGTTTTGGGAGAAAAAATGGATTTTGATCTACAAGAAGAAAAAAATATCATTTTGACCTATTTTGTACCTAAAGAGAGGAACAAAATATAAAATATATATTTTCATGAAAAAATAGGAGAAGAAATTTCATTATAATTCCATGGGGGTGTAACATAATATTTCAATATTAGATTAATAATTATAATGAATCTCAATAAATGATGAGATAGTAACATAAAAACCTTACCACATTGGAAACCCTGAATTATAAGCTTCATGAAAGGATTAATTAAATGGAAAATAATAATATCATGAGTATAAATAAATTAATGATATTACATGTCAAATGGGGTGAATTCATGCCTAAAGAAAATTAGTTCATAACATAATTTTTAGACCCTTTATGAGATAGTTGTTTTAATAATCACAAATCATGTCAATCTAAAAATTCAATTAATTTATATATTAAGTTATAATTAATGTTAATAATGTTAATGAATATTTGTAAATGAATAAATTACATCACATGGTATAATACATTTTAATAAGTCAACAATTTATGGGTATTTATTTTTCAATATATTTTCAACTATGAATTACTTGTATTTATGAATTTCCCTTAATCTGGTATTTTTCTATATAAGATAGACACATTGTATGTCTTTAAGAGTTCCTGAAACTGATTTTTCAAAAGAGTCACTAATGGATAACTCGCCAATGCTGACTCCTTGATGAATAATTCACTGATCGATGATGATATCAATGCAGGACTCACTGATATAGCAAGCTGCAGACCGATGGACAAGTCCCCGAATATCGACCACACTAATTGTTCAAGCAACACACTGATGAACGAGTCACAGATGGGTGATGTAACATTAGTTCAAAGGAAATACTGATGGATGAGTCACTGATGGGTGACACACCGATTGTTATAAAGGATTCACTGATGACGGCTCACTGATGCCCATACAGACCGATAGTATAAACGAATCACCATTTCCTAGTCACTGATTCCAATGGAAAGGAATAACCGATATAGAGAGTCACCAATGTTGATATACCGATACGAACATACCAATGACAATGACTCACTACTACTTATGACTCGCCAATAGTCATAGAATTTTTTTTCATTTTATTAATTCAAATTTATATCTAACTTCCGTATTTATAAAATAAGGTTTCTAACATCAGTTAATGTTTTTTGTTGTATGTTCAAGAGACATTACAAGGTACATGCACTTTGGGAGATCACTATGCCTTTTGGACCAGGAAGTATAAATAAATTACAAATAGGATCATTCGATGAATGTAGAAGGGTAACACAAATAAGAAAACCAGATAACTCCTCCAACTCTTGAGTATACATCAAAACCCAGGAACTCAGGGTAAGAACATACAAAGATATCAATAAGACAAACAAATCCCGATGAGATGATATGAAAATATCACCAACAATAAGCTAAACATTTCACCTTTGTGAAGCTTCATCACAGAGTCTACGACGCTCTATTTTGGAGTCTAATTTTATAATATGACTATAACTTCAACTCCACTACATCAAACGAGTCCAGAGCCACACTAAATAACATATAGAGACTTATAAATCTCTCCCTAAATCCTTAGTTCTGTTGTGATATTTGATTTACATTTCTGATCAGCGTGTCTCTCTGTCTCCTACACACACTAACTCCTATGCATAACTGGTGGATACTTGATATCCACAAACTATCACTCTATTTGTCCTTTGTATCCCACATAGAACTATATAAGTGATCAATTGTGTCCTATTTTCTTTTTTCCCATAAATAAATATGGTAAATGTAATGTGTGTCCAATAATGAATGGTGTGCTATAGTGAACCCTTATCCATTTTGATGATGAAAACATGTTTATTCATTTATACTGCCTGGTGGAAGGTTATCACCATGTGGAGAGGACTAAGTCTCAGTTTGGGACTGAACCTCTTATTTATATCTGATGTTTTTTTTCCTTTTAGTTTTACTCTTTTTTATCACATAATTAATAAAATTAAATTAAAATTTTACAGTTAGTTTATCAGGAGTTTAAAACTATTTTTAACTATTTGGTTATTTTCAAAAGTTGTATCAATCATTTAGATTAATGTAAATTATAACTAATAAATTTTTTTAGAAATTAATTGAACATTAAGTACTCTTATAAATTCACTACAAACTGACTTAGATTAGACTTTTAATTAGGAGATATTTTCAAAGAACCTATTTATAATAGTAAATTTTATAGATACTCAATTCACCCATCTTGAGTATTCTATTCCAACAGAAATTTGGTATCAAAGGCATTTTGAGTTTTCAATTTTTAAAGTTTTATCAAATGTTTTCAACTATGATTTTTGTTTTATTACAAAGATCATAAATTTTCAATAAATACTAAATTTTTATCTCTTTCAAATCATGTTCTAAAATTTTATTATAGATAATATAATGGATGGTTATTCTACCAAAATACCCTCATTCTTTAATGGAAGTAATTATTTCCAATGGAAAATTAAAAAGAAAATTCATTTAGAAAATATGGGTTTTGAAATTTGGTCTTCAATTGAAGATGTGTAAAAGATTCCTCCTATTTCTAGAACAACATGGGATGAACAAACTAAGAATTCTTATGAAAATAATTATAAATTCACGAATTCCTTATAAATATCTTTAAGAGATGGTGAATTTTGAAAAGTTTATGCATGTAAAACAGCCCATAAAATTTAGGAAACATTCTCTATTTCACATGAATGAACTTCTAGTGTGGTAGAAATAAGTAGTAACAATTATAATCGTAAATATGATAACATTAACATTAAACCGAATGCGCCTATTTCTAACATGTATCTTGGGTTTAATGAAATAGTGAACAATCTGATCTCTCTGTGAAGAGATGTTACTTACAAATAAAAAATCAAGATTATTATAAGATGCTTACCTGATAAATGGAGATGAACATCTGTCTCTACTAGAGAATAATGTGACATCAACAAATTAATTTTCAATTAACTCAATGTAAAACTGATGGTGTATGAAGAAGAGATTATTTTCAATAAAGAAGACGAGGATGAACCTAGGAAAAAGTATGTATCTTTCAAGTCTAATTCCTCTAAGAATAAGAAAAAATAGAAGGTGATAGCCTCCATTGAAATTTCTAGTAATGATGACTCAACATCAAATAGTGATGAAGATATGGTTCAGATATCCAGAAGATTCATGTAATTCTATAGGAAGAATATGTTTTTCAGAATCCCCAATTATAATGGAAGATATAATAACAATGGAAGCTAAAAAATAGGATTAGAAAATAAATGATAAATCAGAGGAGATTTTCTACTATGAATGCAAGAGGAGAGGACATGTCAAAGCTGAATGTCCCAAATTAAAATAAAAAAAGAACTATGAGAACAAAGATAAGAAGTATAAGAAAGATATAATGTCCAGATGGAGTGCCTCTATGGATGTCTCTAGTGAATCAACATCATCTCAAGATGAGAAAGATTACATAGAAAATATGTGGTTTATGACAGACATCTGAGGTAACCATAGACTCTCCTTCACACAATTATTATTATTCTGAAAATGAAAGTGATTCTGAGAATATGATAGGGAATGAATTATTTGAATACTGTATCATGCTAGAAAAGACTGTTAATTAACTAAAAGATAAATATTAATCTTTAAAGAAACAACATGCACCTACTACAACTATTTAGTCTGAACTTACTACTAAAAAAGAGAATAATGATCATTATCTCAAAGAAAATAATGAATTAATAATGTCTAATGATCAATTAAATAAATATTAAGGAAATTTTACTAAGGGAAAAACTCTCGTACTCAAATGCTCGGTAAACATATAGATTCTATGAACACTTATGGTATTGGATATAAACCAATATAGAGAAAGCTGTCTAAAACACATTAAATGACTTAATATGGAAAATCATCTTCTCTGCCCAAAAATCAAGATTTTACTACAAGTTTCTGTTCTAAAAAATCTTTTACTACAACATGTTTTACTAGACCAAAAAAAATTTATTTTTCAAATTCCTTATATTCTTTATATTGGAAACCTATAAGAAAATTGTGGGTTCCTAAATATATTATTAGTAATGTTTCTAGACCCAAAAAATATGTGTACCAAAATCATTTCATGGATGAATTGTTTTGTAGGAAAACTACCTATATAGTTCCTGTAGAAATATTTAGTATTGGACAGTGGCTATTCAAGAAACATGAAAATATACTATTGAATCATAAAGAATCTAATCAAAGTTTATGGGGGAAAAGTCAGTTTTGGTGAGCATGTTAATGGAAAAATCATCAGCTTAGGACAGTTTGGTGACCCTAACATTATTTCAATTTATAAATTACATTATGTTGATGGATTAAAGTATAACATTATTTTCAAATCTCAACTTTTTTATGATGTATTTAATGTCAAATTTAAAAATTATGCATTCTATGATTTTTATGTCAAGAATAACATAGTATTTACTACTCTTAGAAATTACAATGTGTATGCTATAAAAATAGATACACTAGCGTCACAAAATGTTTCTTGTCTAAGTTCCAATAATAAAGAGTCTTAGAACTCGCATAAAAGACTATGACATTGTAACGTACAATACCTTAAGAAATTGACTAGAAAATGATTAGTTAAATACCTTCCCAAACTGGTGTTTCCTAAAAATAGAGTGTTCATTCCTTGTCAAAAGGGAAAGAAACACAAAATCTCTTTAAAACCAAAGAAATAAGTTAAAACTTTTCAACATTCTGAGTTGGTTCACATGGACTTGTTTGGAACATCTATATTTTCAAGTCTCAATGGGAAGCACTATTTTTATGTTCTTGTAGATGACTTCTCTAGGTATACATGGAAATTTTTCTTATCTCACAAAATTAAAATTTAATCTCATTTTTTCATGTATGATATGACTGTAGAAAATCATAGTGGACTTAAAATTAAATCCTTATGAAGTGACCATGACCTTGAGTATGAATGTGAAGACATTGAATATTTTTTTTGCAAAATGGTTATAATCATAACTTCTCTTTGCCTATGACACCTAAATAGAATGGTGTAGTAGAAAGAATAAATAGAACCCAATAGTATGTTTTGTGATCTATGTTCAATGAATATGAGCTACCAATTTATTTTTGGGTTGAAGTTGTTAATACGGAATATTGCATAATAAATTGATTCTTAATCATACATATCCTTAAGAAAACTCCTTACTAGTTGTGGAATAATAGGAAACCCAAGGTAAATTATTTTAAAGTGTTTGGAAGTAATGTCAATATTCTTAAAACTAAAGATAATCAAGATAAATTTTCCCCAAAAAGTGATGATGGAATATTCTTTGTATATTCAACATCATGAAAATCTTATAGAGTCTTTAATAAAATAACCAAATGTGTGGATGAATTTGTAGATGTCATGTTTGATGAAAAAGATCCACATGAACATATGACCTCACTACATAATCTGAAATAGAATATGTAAAATCTAGACATTAATGCTAAACCTTTTGACCATACTATAAAAGGATTTGTTAAATTCTCCAGTTCTCGAAATTCTCCATAATTTATCAATAATGAACCAAAACCAAGTGATGAACCTAAAATAACCATACCAACATTTACTAGAACAACTTTAACACTTAAAACCCACCCCTTAGATGTTGTAGATGGAGATTTAGATAGGGGAACACAAACTAGATCTTCATGGAGAATTCAGTTTGAACATTAGGCATTCTTGTCACAGCATGAACCTAAAAATATCAATGATTTTATCAATGATCAATTTTGGGTAAATGGTATGAAATAAGAGCTTACTCAGTTTGAGGGAAATAAATTCTGGAAGCTGGGTGATAGACCCAAACATACGTTAACCATAGCCACTAAATGGGTGTTTAGGAATAAAGTGTTTGAAGATGTAAATATAGTATGAAACAAATCTAGATTGGTTTCACAATGCTATAATCATTAATTGGGAATTTATTATGAGGAGACCTTTGGACCAGTATATAGGCTTGAAGCCATTTAAATTTTACATGCCTATGAAGCACATATATAATTCAAACATTATAAAATGGATGTTAACAGTTCATTCTTAAATGGGTATATAGTTGAGTATGTTTTTTTGGAACAACCACAAGGCTTTACAAATAAACATTTTCAAAATAAGTTTTAAAATTATCTAATGATTTATATGGATTGAAACAATCTCCAAGAGCTTGGTATGATTGGTCAAATAACATTATCATTTCTAAAGGTTTTAAAAAAGGAGTTTTAGATTCTATGTGGTTTATAAAAAGAATTTATAATGATATTTTAATAGCTCAAATATATATAGATGATATTCTTTTTAGATCTTCTAAAAATTATTTAGGAAATGATTTTTCAAAAATGATGCAAAGTGAGTTTGAAATGAGTTTGATGGGTGAACATAAAAATTTTCTTGGATTTGAAATATTTCAAAATAAATGATGGTATTATTATATATCAAATTAAATACACTAAGTATTTTTTGAAAAATATGGCCTTGATAGAATTAAGAGTAGGTAAATTCCCATGAGTTCTACATATAAGCTTGATCTTGATGAAAATGGGAAATCAGTCGATCAAACTCCTTATAGATGAATGATTGGGAGGTTGTTGTACTTGACTTCTAGTTGACCAGACATCATTTTTATTGTATGTTTGGGTGAAATATTTCAAGACAACATAAAACACACTCATTTAATTGTTGTTAAAAGTGTTCTCCAATACATCAAATATAAAAATGAAATTGGATTGTTCTACTTGAGAGGAAAACTATATGATTTGGTTAGTTATTTTGATAAAAATTTTGGTGGATGTAAATTTGATATAAAGAGAACCTCGGTAACATGTAATTTTTTTGAAATGTCTCTTATTTCATGGTGTAGTAATAATCAAAATTTGGTTCCATTATCTCTTACTAAGGTAGAGTACATTGTTGGTGGTAGTTTTTGTGCACATATTTTCTGGGTGAAACACACATTATTATACTGTGGATATCAATTCTGGCATATCCCTATAAATTGTGAAAATACAAGTGATATTAAAATTTCTAAAAAACAAGTATCTCATTCAAGAATAGAATATATTGATGTAAAACATTAATTTTTGAGAGATCATTATCAGAAAAGGTTATATAACTCTTATGTTTTTTGGAATTGAGCATCAAATTGATGATATTTTCACCAAGACCTTAAGCTCTAGGAGAATGAGCTACATAATACATAAAATAAGAATGATAAATACATAAAGACTATCTGAACATATCTCTTTACAAGGATTTGTATGTTTGTCACACCGATTAGTGAAACCGATCAAGTCAACCCAACCCGTGAAATCAATCAATAAAACCAATCGGGTGAAATAGATTAGTGAAACCGATCATGTAAAACTGATCAGTGAAACTAATCCAGTGATACCAATCAGTTAAATTGATCCAGTGAAACTGATTAGGGAAAACAATTCAGTGACACCAAATATCTAAATTTATCTTTTGAAACTGATGAGTAAAACTAATTAGTTGAAGCTGATCAAATTAATCGGAACAAGTAATACCATTGGTATGAAAGATATAATGATATGGTATTTTTAGTAAATATGTTCATTGGTTTTATTTTACGTAAAGAGACACAGTTTAGTGGTTTCCAATTTTACCATTATTCATTATTCTATGATGTATAATCCCTGAATGATAAAATTCATTCAATCCGCACTTCGACCTTTCACTATCCTCACTCTACCTTTCAAACCTTCAACCTTTTGACTCTCTCCATCAAACATGATCCTTCAGAATGGAGAGAACGAAGCATTAAATTTAAGGAATGAGTGAATCATCATTAGCTAAGCATCAAAAATGTGAATCTAGTAATGTTGTATGTTCTTTGATGCTTGGATTAGGAAGTTGTGTGATAACTTCTATAAAGGAATTGTCAGTCAAGTAGTTGTTTTTGAGATAATCTCTATTGCTGAAAGTGTTGGAATCTTAAGGGTGGATTAGCTAGTTTGAAAATAGTGAGATACTGTTCTATCCTACGCTGGTACCACAATTATATCTCAATCTGAAAGTGTCTTTGGAAGGATCTATAGATTCTCGAATGAAGTCAGTAATAAATGGAAAGTAAATATATTTTTTTCAATGGAGTTGGTCGAATTCTTAGAGATTCGACAATAGGGTATATATGCTGATTTCCAAGTTAATATTCCATCATTATAAGATATTTTTCATATGAGAATTATTTGAAAGAATTGAATGTTAATGGTAGTCAAGAAGAAAAATAGCTACAGAGTTAGATGGAGAGGCCATACTTCGTTTCATGTTCATTCAATATCAAATATGCCCAAGCATGGAAGATTTTACTGTTGTGAAGTATCAGGATTTTTACTTGATTTATTTATAGAAACAATAGGGTGAAATTGAATTTATATAAGTACCATATCGTACATATTTCTAATATTATCAAACCAAACAAGGAAAAAAAATTATACTATCCTCGGATGATCTTATCAATGTAGAAGAGGCTACAATGTGTGGAATATGGAGATGAAATGGTTATTATCTATAGTATATTCTACCTTCCAAAAGAAATATACAATATGAGGAATATCTTTTTGAACCATTGGAAGATATGTTGGGTAGCATATGAGGATAAACTATATGAGAATTCTAGTCCCATTGATAATCCTACCAAACCAAGGGATCAATCTGATCTAGGTCCTAAACCTGGTGTACTGGTGGTTTATATTGATGAAGAGGAACATGTAGATCCTGAGCTGCCAAGATAGGTGGGGTATCCTATAGATGATAAGAGTGACCCTAGATATGACTAAAATACCTAAGTAAATGTCATATGGACCTTCTATTCCACCTTTAGAACTTCCTTATCGAGAACCATAGTTGGGTGATGAGGATGTGGAAGAGACTAAGGTTTCTGGGGTTTAAGGATATGTAATAAAAACATATGATGATGATGAATATTATGATGATTATTATGATGATGATGGTAAAGGTGATCATATGAGTGAATAACTAAATTTAGGTCAATAAGATGTTAACTCTTGGGAGGAGTATGTGCATGGAGAAGATGATGAGACTGATGGGTTGGATGGTGTTGATCCTATTGGATATAATACTACTGGTCATGGTGATGGTGGAGATGCCTGAAATGAGGACAGACATGACCACCTTGATGCTGATGATCATGGAATCATTTAGGAGCATAATTATATCTTGTCCATAGGAAAATCAGAATTGGACAAGGACCATATTGCAGAAATGCCTCAGATTGAGGAAGGGAATCAAGTAGATGGAGTTGATGGAATAGATGGAGTTCAAGAATAAGTTCATGTTTAGTTATTACAAGTGCCTCGAAATGTTGTTTTGACTAAAGGATTAGAAAAATAAGATGATGAAGAAAAAGTTGAGGATAGGCCTCAAGGAAAAAGAGTATGGATTGACACTATACAGCCTAGAGACTGGACCAGTTCTGGTGAGTGGAATAGAATCCATATTTATATCCTATTTGTGTTGTATTATGACTTAGATGCTGATATGGTAGCTCCTCCACATCCTACTCCACATGCTAATGTGGAATAGTTTGCTCCAACATCACTTATAGTACCTCCTACTAATGAGACTTGTGTCCCTACAGTGCCTAGTGACTATGTCACCATGGAAGATCTTGAGAAATTCAATGCAGACTATTGTGAGTCAGTGAGATATTATATTGTAGTTAGAAATGAAGCTTAACTTCCATATGTATTTTAGTGGTAGATGCGGCTAGGATTTTAGGAATGTTGATTCAAGAGATTCATCCTATCCTAATTATTACTACCAGAAAATTGTTATAAATTATACAATACTGAGAGAATAAGTGAAGATAATCGGAAATGATTTGGAATCTCTAACCACTAATTTTAAGACCACACTTGGTAGTGTTATATAGGTTTTTTGGAACCTATTTACACATCTCTTGAGTTCAGATTTGAAATAGGTAATGGAGAATCTAAAAAAATCACATTTCTAGTACCTCTAGTTCTAAAGGTATCAGGTATGATGTTACAGATATAGAGTCCCTTGGGACTTTGATGATAGAGGATCTAAGGTCTATTCAAAGGTATTCTGATAAAGAAACCCTTTCTAGAGTACAAAGAAAAACTAATCATTTTGATAACATTTTTAGATAGTGTACCAATGAGGCATCTACTGCTCAGAGGAATATTAGAGAAAAGGTGGACTAGTATTGCTCAAAAATCTATACCTAGTATGACCTGATTAACAACATTAAGTAATTGGCTGAGAACCCTACGATTCCACCAGTGACAGAGGCATTCAAGTATCAAATAGGTCAGTTTATAGAGTTTACACCTACATTGGAAAGGTTCATAGAGAACAAGGAAGACTTTGAAAAGGTTACGCGGTATGGGGTTAAATCATCAATGATTTCATCATGATTTTAAGCCTAAACTGCATGTTTACAAATGAAAAAATAGTGTTCCTAGTAACTTCTTCCATCACATTTGGTTCTTTGCCTTCGGCTCTGATTACTGTATCTCAATAATTATGTCATATCAGGCCAGTAATCTATGAGCATCCTCAAATTCATGTTCTATCAGAGAGGAAACCATGCCTTGTAGCATATGTTCCTATAAGTGTTGCCTTACTTATTTGTCCCATTAAAGATATCTTCCTGAATCTACATCACCTCCTACTTCACCTTCTCTAGACCCTTTATTCAAATGGAATGTTCCTAAAAAGTTCAAGCCTTATATATTGATAGTTTATTTGATAGGGATTTTTACTCTTTATACCATTAATGAATATCAATTTTTCATTCAATATGTTTCCAATTTTATTTGTGTTGTGTTTCTTTATTTATTCTATTTCTCTTATCCTTTTTACTAATCACAAATGGGGGGAGAAACTCTATGGATAACATCAACTCGTAATCTAAAGGGATGAAAATGGATGGAATCAGCTCTTAACCTTATGGGGAGAATTTTGGTATAGGAAAGATGGCATGTAATCAATAATATATATATATATATATATCACATCTGATACAAATCACTCAGACTAATCTAATACAACTTACTAAGGGTGATCATGAAAATTCTCTGATATAACACTCTTAAAAGTAACCTTATATATATCCTTTGATACAATAATTGAGGGAAAGTATAAAAGTAAGTACCTTGTAGTCATATTGTGAATTCATACTAGCTGTTGAAATGTTATGTCAAGTAATTTTTATTACATAACATCTAGTATAAATACTTAATGCCATGATTTGTGATTATCAAAACGGGGGAGATTTTTAGACCCTTTGTGCGATTGTTGTTTATTAATCACAAATAATTCCCATCTACAAATCCTATTAATTCAAATATTATGGTATAACTCATGGTAATCACGTCAATGAATATTTATAAATGAATAAATTCTATCACACAGTATAATTCATTTTAGTAAGTCAATAATTTATGGATATTTATGTTTCAATATATTTACAAGTGTGTATTTACATCTATTTATGAATTGCACATAATCTGATATTGTTTAGTATATCATAGACAATGTGTAAATTTTTTAGATTCCCTGACATCGAGAGTTCAAAAGATTCACTGATGGAAGACTCACCGAAGAATAATTCATCGATTGAAGAAGAAAAAATTGTAGGAATCAACGATAGAACATGTGACACACCGATGGGCATGTCACTGATAATTACTCAAACCGATTGTTCAAGAAACTCACCCACGGATGAGTTACTGATGGATGACATGCTGATAGTTATAAATAAGTCCTCGATGAAGACTCACTGATTCCCAGACATATTGATAGTTAAAATTACTCTCTGATGCCCAGAGTCACCAATAACGATGGAAAGGACTCACCAATACAGAGAGTCACCAATGCTGAAAGAATGATGCAAAAAGGCCAATGCCAATGACTCACCAATACAAATGACTCACCGATAGTAATAGAAACTGTTTTTAATTTATTAATAAAAATTCATATTTAGCTGTCATATTTATATAAATAAATTTTTATGAAATTATTTAAGGTTTTCTATAGGATATTCAGGAGACAGTATGAGTTACATAAAAGTTGGGAGAAGATTATGCCTACTCGACCTCAAAATATAAATAAATTACAAGCTAGATCATTTGACACAAGTATAGGGGCAGCATAAATAAGAAAACTAGAGAAATCTAGAAACTCTTGAGTATACTTCTATACCCATGTACTCAATGTAAGAACATACGGGGAGATAAACAAGAGATGTTAATCCCACTGAGTATATCTGACCATGTTACCCACAAAAAGCTTGAAATTTTACCTCATAGAAGCCATATCCTAGAGGATATGTTACTCTATTTTGGAGTCAACTTTCAAAACAAGACTGGAACTTCAACTCCAATGCATAAAAAATTATATAGATGAACTACATAACACAAAGCAACTCCTAAACCACTCTCTACATCCTTTCAACTGTTGTGACATTTTATTTACATTTTTGAGCAGTGCGTGTCTCTTTCTATTACACAAACACTAACTCCTATCTATAACTAGAGGATATTTGATATCCTAAAACTCCCACTCTATTTATCCTTTGTATCCCACATAGAACTGTGGAAGTGGAAAATTGTGCATGTTTGATGTTTTCCCATGAATAACTACAGTATAGGTCAAGTGTGACCTGGACAACATGGTGTGCTATTATGAACCCAGATCGAGGGTGTGGATCAAAACTTTTTTATTAATTGAAACTTATTAGTGGCAGGTGATCACCATGAAAATAAGACTATGTATCATCTTGAGACCGAACCTCTTGTTTATATCTACCGTGTTTTTAAATTTTAGTTTTTACTATGATTTTATCACATGTTTCATAATACTAAATTTAACTTTGTTAGTTAGTTTAGAAAGTGTTTATAACTTTTTTGAACTAGTTGGTTAGTTTCAAAAGTTATATCAATCTTATAGATTAGTATATCTGAGAACTAATCAATATTTTGAAAAATTATATGAACATTAAGTAATATTATAAATTCAAATCCAAATTAACTAGATTAGACTTTGAATTTATGGATAATTTCAAAAAAACTATTTATAAAAATGTTATAGATACTCAATTCACCCCCTCTTCAGTATTCTACTCTAACTAAGAATAATATATTTCTCTTAAATTTAAGAGTGATAAAAAAATACCTTAACACTTTGTTGAAATTTGAACTACAATCCCAATGAATGAGTGATCATAAAATTTATAAAAAATTGTCCTTAATTCCAATCATAGAGACAATAAAAAATAATCATGGGTAGTTTATTCACTAAATAAATGACATAGATGATGAATATGGCATATATCTCACAGAAGTAAAAAGTGATATGTATAGTCATTCTCATAAGTCTTGACTCCCCACACACAATGCCCAAATGGCCTGAACGCCTTGTTTTAATTTTATTATGGATAATCCCCCTTTTTATGGGTTTAGGGGGAACCCTTACATGATCTTTAGGGCCAAGGAACATGGCCTGACACAACCTGAAGGCCAATACATGACCCGAAGGCCCATAAGCATACTATGCCCATGCATGACCCATAGGACCAACCCACTAAACTACCCCCTTACCCAGCTTTTGCATCATTGATCACCTAGCTCCCCACCTTGCATTGCTGATCAGTAAGAATTGCTTCATACAAAGCTGTAGTCTGCCTGGTCCCAATGGCGGTTACCATACCCTCTCATTCTTCCAATCCGGTTAGCTCTACATCTAGAGAATATTACACTTGTTTCTTTGATCCTCTTCTGGGGCCTGCTCTGTGTGAAATGGGTTAATCAATGGTCTTTATGCCCGAAGGCCCGGATGCCCGAAGGCCTCTGGGTACCCAAAGGCCCTTGAGACCCGTAGGACCAAACCGGTGGCTCGACGGCCCAAATCGGGGAATAGTTCTGACTACTATAGTACAGAATAGTACCTGCTACAATACTACTATAGTTCCCCAAAACAATTCTATATTAAATTTACATTTTGGGTAATAGAATCTCTATTTTTCATATATGTTTTTATTTGTTATTGTTTTTCTCCTCATACATTTATCATGCTTCCATCATATCCATATTGAAACCTAGAATATAAATATCATATCTATTCTTTATAAATTTGATTCTATTAATTGATAAAATTTAGGGATAGAAAATAAAAGACAAAATTCATGGATATGGTAGGATGTATGTATGCATGAATACTATTTTTTCATATTCTTGAGGACTTAATTGAAAAAAATGTGAATGATATATATTATCATTACAAAATCATGTTTTTTTTTTGAAATATACAAATTTTTATTAAACTCATCCTTAATAAATTCCTTGAAAATCATGAATATATTTTATCGCTTCATGGGGAGGTAGTCCACCATAAACACGAATGATGTCATGATATTCCCAAAAATTGGAATGTATGATGGTTAATTTGATATAATAATTAAAAATCATGATAACATCATAAATATCATAAATATCATATATAGCATATATATACATCATTACAACTATCCTTGGGAGATTGTAATGAGAAAATTATTGAAATATGTTTATTGTATGGTAGTCACCGTACAGACTATAAGAACCCAGTTTTTGCTGTAAAAGACTTTGGAATATTCTTGATAATATTCCAGGGCAGCGCCTTCAGACGGAGTTCGATTCCGAGCCCTGGAGTGGCCGGAATTAAATTTTCAGTGCGTTCACACTATAAATGTTAAATAAATGAGATAACTCCTAAACGGAGTTCCGGATCAGGGATCTGAGTGTACAGATGTGTTCAGAATGGGGTTTTTACCCTAGGAACGATATAAAACTTGTTGGCACGAGATGTTTGGACCCCTCGCCCGCTCCCAAAATGTTAAACGGATGAAAAAATTAATTAATTTATTCGTTTAATGGTGAAACGCTAGTATATATCAAATGGTGGCTCGGAATGGAAAACTGAGGGCACCGTTGAGTTCGGAGCATGCCTTTTACCCTAGGAGGGGTATAAGTTTCACGGGCGTGGGCCGTTTGTAAAAAATGGCCCCAGAGGCGTTTTCATAATTTGGCGTCCTCGGGCGCTAAGTTTAATAACTTTTGAACGGGGGTATCAGAATAAAATTCCGAGACTGCAGTTGCGCTCAGAGCGTCGTGTTTACCCCCAGGGACGCCCTCATTTTTGTTTGCTTCGGGAGCGGAGTCGGGGGGCATGCAGGGCGGGGTGTTTAAGTGTTTTATTTAAACACGCACCCCCCTTCTTCCTATTCTTCTTCTTCCTCACAACCCCTCCCCTCCCTTCTTCCTTTCCGGCGAGCTCCGGCGAGCTCCAGCGAGCTCTGGCGAGGCGAGCTCCGGTGAGCCAACTCCAGTGAGGCAACGGCATGGGGTGGATCACGCGGGAAGCGCCGGGCGAAGCCCAACGAGGTAGGCGGATTTGAGTTTTTCTCCGCTTCCCCGTTTTTATCCTCATTTATGCTCAATCGCACCAATGGATCGGCATAAAAATCCCGTAGATGCATAGATCCCGTCGTGAGGTTTCCGGAAAGCTATCCGAATCGAAATTTCGACCACCGGATCGTTCCCGGTGGTCCTTGGAAAATTTTCCGGCCACGGCAGGTTTCCGGCGAGGGTCGAAGGCGGCGGGCGGCGGCGGCGCAGGGCGGCGTGGGGCGGAGCAGGGCCTCTGGTGGTCGGCCGGGGCTTCAGTAGGCGGCGGCGGCGCTTCCGGGAGGCGGCAGTGGCGTTCGGTGGCGGCTGTCGGAAGCCGGCCACGGCGCCGGCCGCGGGCGCCGACAAACGGAGGAGGGGCCTCAAGGCGGCGGCCCCGTGCAGCGCAGCAACGACCCGCGCTTCGCGGGTCGTTGCGTGGACCGAGCGACCGGCCCTCGTGGCCGGTCGGTGGCAAATCCCACGCGGCGAGCGCGTGGGTGTGAAGGGGAGCGGGCCGCGGAGCGGCGGCCCGGGGCTCGGCTGGACTGGGCCGGCCGGCGCGTGTCGGCCCAAGCAGGGTGGACCGGCCGGACCGGGCCGGTCCGGCCCAAAGGGGCTTTGCCCCTCGGACTTCGGACGCCCGTATTTCGGGCTACGAGCGTCCGTTTTGCGCGTCGTCTACACCAGTGCAGAGCTTGCGTCAAGACGATTTTTTTGAGATGGTTTTGGGAATTTTTAATTCCCGAAACGAGGGGACGCTGAGGCGGGACGCGTCCTTAAGTGGATGAGCATTTTTCCGAGATTCTTGTTTTGGACGGCGCAGACGCGTCCGACATCCGTTTTGAGTGCCGTCAGTGGCGTTGTGACCCTAGCATGGATGCAGAGGTTTCCAGTGCGGTTCCAGGCGTTGAGGATAGAGTTGAGGTGCGGGGCCCATGGGCCGACTCTTGAGCTGCGTGCGGCGTTTCACGACTTTTCCATCGGACATCCGTTCGGGGCATGCGAGCAGTCGTTTCTGGATGTTTTTCCGAGGGGATTTCAATGGTGCAATCCGCCCACTCAAATTCGGAACGATGGTGCAGGGCCCACGAGGTCCGTTTCGGGAGTTGACGTTGATTTCTAGCTTTATCACCATGCGATCATTTTGGACAAGTGAATAGTCCATCTTGTGTGTTTTTTTCGAGAGGATCGCAACAGTGTGTCCATTCGTTGAGTTTCGGGACCGGGATGCGGGTCCCACGTGGCGCTGATCGTGTGCGGTGTGCTGGAACGTATATTTTTCTCCGGGTACCCGTTCCACGCAAGTACGTAGTCGATTTGACGTGCTTTTCTAAGAGCTTTGCGATGGCGCAGTCCGCCCGACCTTTTTCGGGAACGTGGTGCGGGACCCACCCGACCTTGCTACAGTGTATAGTACCTTTTCACCGGGTGTTCATTTTGGGCGATTGATTACTCAATCCGGTGTGTTTTTCCAAGGGGATCGCAGTGGCATGATCTGTTGGTTCAATTTCAGGATCTTGGGGTGAGCCCTACACGGGTTTGGTCACGGTGAATAGCACCTTTTTCACCCGTTGACCATTTCGGGCGAGTGAGTAGACTAACTCGCATGTTTTTGTGTAAGGATTGCAACGGTGTGATCCATTTGGCTGTACAGAGCCTCTTGCGCGATCTTGTTAAATGTGGAAATGTGGAGGTGCCCCGGTGGCGGTCTTCTACCGTGTTTGTAGCGGACCTTTGGAGAGTGATCGCGCACACTCTGGGGTGAGTGATGTAAATGCTTGAAGTGATGTGGTTGGCCATGACTGGGCCTTTGAGGTGGAGTTTTTACATCATGCTTTCGTGTTGACGTTGGGTGTCGTGTGCACGATAGCCCTTGGGTTGGAGACGAGGTATACTCTGGGAGTATACGGGAGCGCTTGGAGGTACGTGTGGTTTGTACCTGAGATGTTTGTACACTCAGTTGGGGTTGACATGGGGCCACACGTCATGTGGGCCCCATGTGCGTGTCATGTTCTGCTTTGCGTACATTGACCCCTCGCGGTGTAGAGGGTCCCTCTGTGTGTTTGTTGGACTAGCAGGGCGGAGTTTTTTCCCTCGCTCGGTGCTCGTTGTTGATCAGCAGGGTTGAGTGGTCTCCCCCTGGTTTCGTTCTCGATGGATTGGCCGGTAGCGGTGCTAGTGACACCCAGTGCTGGGGCAGACGCTGCACCTCTTTTGGGAGAGCTATTGTGGAGTTGGGAGGTTGCGCGACACCCACTCCGTGTTCGGTCGGCCAGTGTTGTACCCTCCTGTATAGATGGCAGCGCGGTTCTGAGTTTTACCCTCCAGCGAGACTGGGCAGTGGGTTACTCGTCGAATTCCTCGGGCTTACTCTCCAGCAGGGCTAGGCAGTGGGTTGCTCAATGACTTCTAGGGTTTACCCTCCAACAGAGACTGGGCAGTGGGTCACCCGATGCTATTAGGGTCTACCCTCCAGCAGAGACTGGGCAGTGGGTCACCCGATGCACTTAGGGTCTACCCTCCAGCAGAGACTGGGTAGTGGGTCACCCAACGACCTCTTAGGGTCTACCCTCCGGCAGGGCTGGGCAGTGGGTCTCACATCGTCAAGTTCCAGGTCTACCCTCCAGCACGGCTGGGCAGTGGGTCACCTGTCGACTTATACCTAGTCTACCCTCCAGCGGGGCTGGGTAGTGGGTCGCCTAATGATGTATTAAGGTCTTCCCTCCAGCGGGGCTGGGCAGTGGGTCGCCTGATGATGTATTAAGGTCTACCCTCCAGCAGGGCTGTGTAGTGGGTCGCCGGATGATGTTTGGGGTTTACCCTCCAGCGGGGCTGGGCAGTGGGTCACCCGATATCTGGTTATGAATTACCCACCAGCAGGGCTGGGCAGTGGGACACCGGTTGGCATTCCAGACTCTGTCCTCTCGACTAGGCTAGTCTGTGTCTTACCTCCATGATTAACAGAGCGGGACCCATGGTTTTACGGGTCGGTGATGGAATGACTTAACTTTGAGGAGACCTCTCGACTGTAGGGCAGTGATGAGGTGTGGTTTGACTTTCCTAGAACTCTCAAGTACTAGGGGCGCTTTCCCCACCGAGACGCGTTCTTCCGACGCGATCTAAAACCGTGCGGGCGAGTTAGTGCCGCCCAAATCGGATAGTATCAAGGTGCGGTGACTGAGCCCCTTGGCTTCCGGTTCAGGGAAGACGTGCGGGGTGGTGGGAATCAGTGATGGGGTTACACTGAGACTGTTGGAGTCTCTTTCTTGGGCTAAGCTATGGTACAGAGATCCCCTTACAAGTTTGTTCAGGCTTCTTGGCAGAGAATAAGGATATGTATATACCTTGTTTCTGGTACCCACTTCGTGGGTTTGGTTACTCTCCTTCCAGGGGAGGAAAAGATGCGCGAGGTATGTCTCGTGCTTTGTGCGTCTAGATTCTCGTGGTTGGACGAGTCTACTCTCCTGCTATAGGCAGTGAAGACTCGACGGGATGTTCATCTTCTCACCATTTCCAGCTCCTTGTGCCTGGACGAGTCTACTTCCTTTCATTTGTTGGGTTGAGCTGGAATCTCTACTGCACCCTCAGTTGTACTCCTCTACTTTTCTGTTCGCTCTACCGCTCACCCTTCGGTACCTCCTTTGTTGCTCCCTCGAGCCTTCGGGGTATCCTACTGAGTATTTTTATACTCACCCCTGCTTGGGCTTTTCCCGCACTTTTTGTTCCCTTGTAGACAAAGGACAGGTGGAGCGTGACTTCAGTGGAGCGTAAGAGCATGGGAGCTTGGACCGCGTGCGGTGGTCGTGGCCAGGTTCCAGGTGGTAGAACCGTCAGCTGTTTCTTTTCGTTTACTTGTGGCCGGGTTGTGGCACTTTTTGGTTGTGCGCGTGTTTTTCCCCTTTTATTTTCAGCTATTACTTTGTACTTATAGAGGTCGATGCACTTTGTGGTATTTATATAGCAGTTTCCCTTTCCTTTTATTTGCTTGTCTTTAATTTTACTCTGCACTGTTGCATTGAGTTTGCTGCGTGTGTGTGTACAGGTGCTTAGGAAAAGGCATCCCCGAGTTATTGTGCTTTCGGTGCTGGTCGCCAGCCCCTGGCCTATGGAGGCGGGCTTGGGGCAGTTGCGACTCGAGCTCGGGTAGGTTCGGGTCGTGACAAAGTGGTATCAGAGGTGGTTCGTTCCTTGGGACGTTGTGCGAACGTCCCTAAAAGAGGAATTGGTTGGGATATAGGGCAACAGTGTTAACGTGTCTCGAGAGCGGCTCTCACGACAGGGAGTCCAGTGATGGTGCGGCGGCCGACATATCCATTCACCAGGACCCTGATAACCCGCTTGTCGACTTGGCATGCTGAGACACTTGTTGCAGGGAATTTGTTTGTGCTTCACATAGGACTGAGTCTTGACTGTGCTTCTTGATTCATCTCCCCATCTTTGTTTTTGTGGTATATACATATATGCTCATCCGACCGCAGCACTCCTTGATAATTTTCAAGATGTCTCCGCAAGGACAGCCAGCCAGGATACCATCTTTGGGTGCGTGACGACGACCCTCTGAGCTATGAGGCCACAGTCCAGGACCCATCGTGTGAGCCTTTTTCTCTGGGTGGGCCGGTAGCAGCACCCCCACCTGTTGAGCAGCAGGCAGATTCAGCAGAGCAGGCTGAGCTTGAGCGTAGGTTGAGCGCACTCCGTGAGTTCCAGCGGCAGAGACTGCTGAGGTTCAGTGGTGAGCCAGACCCTGAGGTAGTAGAGGGCTGTCTAGAGGCAGTGGTTTGCCTTTTCAGGCTTGTGCAGACGCCGGCAGATCAGAGAGTGGCTTTCGTAGCCACCCTTTTTCGTAGTGTAGCTCGGCGTTGGTGGAGTCTGGTGACTCAATTTCTTGATGAGTCGTCACTTTCATTGGGGCGACTTTCAGTTGTTTCTCCATGAGGAGTTTTTCCCTCCTGCTTGCGCTCCGTTCGGATTTAGGAGCTCCTGCAGTTTCAGCAGGGAGGGATGATGGTGGCCGAGTACGCGACTAGTTTTGCAGACCGTGCACGCTTTTACCCGGACTTGGTCCATGATGACAACTTTTGAGCGCTGAAGTTTGAGCAGGGTCTCCGCTGAGAGATTCGTGTTGTCATAGTACCCACGGGCATTTCCACATATGTCGGGGTGCTAGAGCAGGCGCTGGTGACAGAGGGCTTCCTATCATGTTTTGTGGTTGGTAGTGGAAGTGGACGCGACGAAGCCAGGATGTCTGCCGTAGCTAGCAGGCGCCAGAGGATAGGACCTCGATGCAGGTGGCCTTCCCATTTCTAGTTTCAGAGACGGGGTCGTATACCACTGTGGCGAAAATGCGCGGGGCCTCAACCGAGTATTCCCTTCCGAGAGTGGATCCCAGGTCGTGGTCGTACACCAAAGTGGCGCCGAAGGGCACCAGGGCGGCCGAGAGAGCACTGATGCTATGCTTGTGATGGGAAAGGTCACTTGGCACGAGACTGCCCAGCCCGAGTTGCTGGGAACTTCGGGCAGGCAGCAGGCGCACCACCACGGCAGAGGCAATGCCGTGATCGGAGTAGTACCCAGAGATGTGGTGCTAGAAGAGGAGTGGGAGGATATGGAGGTGGGGGACGACGTTGCAAGATCTCCCCATCACCACTAGGTGGTCCACGTCAGGCTCCGGTAGCTGACAGTTGGGACCGCGGGTAGCCGCGAGCTTTGGATGTCTACGATCCTACGGAGCACAGGATAGTGATAGATACCACTTGCGACTCTTCTACTTCTTATAGTAGAATTTTTAGACTTTTTGTGTGATCTTCTTTCCTCCCTGCTCCTTGTTTGAGGTGTTACCAGGGGGACGAAGGGCGTCGGGTGTAACCCTGTGTTGGTAAGGAAAAATGCGTGAGACCTTTTCCTTTAGTCGATGGTGTTGGCTCCTTTGCCTATTGAGCGTGTAAGAGAGCATCGACTGTGGAATCTTGTGTGACCAGATATCCTTGGGTGCTTCACAATATGGATATTCTGAAGGAGGGAATCACCGAGCCTTGCCCATGCCCAAGCGGTGATTCCTGTCGCTGCGTGCGACGTATCGGTTTGACCGGGGAGGTGAGCTACCCCCGAGGGCCTTCGGGCCGTTCGAGACCGTGCAAAGGGATGGCGAGGTTCCCTACCGCCTTGCCCCAAACCTCAATGTCTGGAGTGGGTGCACGGCATCGACAAGGGCTTACCATGTGTGAATGGATCAATCCTTTGGTCTGTGTGCCGTGACGCAGAGCTGTGCATGGGTTCTTCTGGGTCTGGGAAAGCCAGGTGTGGGCTTAGTACCCTGTGTTGCTCCCTAGTTTTGCTTTTCGGGGATGAAAAGCTTGAAGGAGGGAATGATGTAAGAACCTAGTTTTTTCTATGAAATACTTTGGAAAATTCTTGAAAATATTCTAGGGTAGCGCCTTCAGACAGCGTTCGATTCCGAGCCCTGGAGTGGCCGGAATTAAATTTTCAGTGCGTTCACACTATAAATGTTAAATAAATGAGATAACTCCTAAACGGAGTTCCGGATCATGGATATGAGTGTACTGATGGGTCCGGAATGGGGTTTTTACCCTAGGAACGACATAAAACTTGTTGGCGCGGGATGTTTGGACCCCTCGCCCGCTCCCAGAACGTTAAACGGATGAATAAATTAATTAATTTATTCATTTAATGGAAAAACGGTAGTATCTATCAAATGGTGGCTCGGAATAGAAAAACAAGGGCACCGTTGAGTTCGTAGCATGCTGTTTAACCTAGGAGGGGTATAAGTTTCACGGGCGCGGGCCGTCTGTGAAAAATGGTCCCAGGGGCGTTTTCGTAATTTGGCGGCCTCGGGCGCTAAGTTTAATAACCTTTGAACGGGGTCTCGGAATAAAATTCTGAGACCGCTGTTGTGCTCGGAGCGTCGTGTTTATCCCAGGGAAGCCCTCATTTTTGTCTGTTTCGGGAGCGGAGTCGGGGGCGTGTGGGGCGGGCTGTTTAAGTGTTTTATTTAAACACGCACCCCCCCTTCTTCCTCTTCTTCTTCTTCCTCACAACCCCTCCCCTCCCTTCTTCATTTCCGGCGAGCTCCGGTGTGCTCCGGCGAGGCGAGCTCTGGCGAGCCAACTCCGGCGAGGCAACGACGCGGGGCGGATCACGCGGGAAGCGTCGGGCGAAGCCCAACGAGGTAGTCGGATTTGAGTTTTTCTCCCCTTCCCCGTTTTTATCCTCATTAATGCTCAATATCACTAATGGATCGTCAAAAAAAGCCCTTAGATGCGTAGATCCCATTCCGAGGTTTCCGGAAAGCTATCCGGATCGAAATTTTGACCACCGGATCGTTCCCGGTGGTCCATGGAAAAGTTTCCGGCCACGGTCGGTTTCCGGCGAGGGTCGAAGGCGGCGGGCGGCGGCGGCGCAGGGCGGCATGGGGCGGAGCAGGGCCTCCGGCGGTCGGCCAGGGCTTCAGCAGGCGGCGGCGGCACTTCCTGGAGGCAGCGGCGGCGTTCGGCGGCGGCTGTCGGAAGCCGGCCGCGGGCGCCGGCAAACAGAGGAGGGGCCGCGAGGCGGCGGCCCCGTGCAGCGCAGCAACGACCCGCGCTTCGCGAGTCGTTACGTGGACCGAGCGACCGGCCCTCGTGGCCGGTAGGTGGCAAATCCCGCGCGGTGGGCACGCAGGTGTGAAGGGGAGAGGGCCGTAGAGCGGCGGCCCGCGGATCGGCTGGACCGGGCTGGCCCGCGCGGGCCGGCCCCAGTATGGCGGACCAGCCGGACCGGGCCGGTCCAGCCCAAAGGGGCTTTGCCCCTCAGACTTCTGACGCCCGTATTTCGGGCTACGGGCGTCCGTTTTCTACGCCGTCTACGGCAGCACGGAGCTTGAGTCAAGAAAGAGTTTTTGAGATGGTTTCGGGAATTTTTAATTCCCGAAACGAGGGGTCGCTGAGGCGCGACGCATCCTCAAGTGGACGAGCGTTTTTTCGGTATTCTTGTTTTGGACGACGCGGACGCATCCGACATCCGTTTTGAGCACCGTCAGTGGCGTTGTGACCATAGCACTGAGGCTGAGGCTTCCAGTGCGGTTCTAGGCATTGAGGCTGGAGTTGAGGCACGGGCCCCACGGGCCGACTCTTGAGCTGCGTGCGGCGTTTCAAGACTTTTCCATCAGACGTCCGTTCGGGGCGTGAGAACAGTCGTTTCTGGATGTTTTTCCGAGGGGATTGCAATGGTGCAATCCGCCCACTGAAATTCGGAACGATGGTGCAGGGCCCACGAGGGCCGTTTCGGTAGTTGACGGGGATTTCTATCTTTATCACCGGGCGACCGTTTTGGACAAGTGAATAGTCCATCTTGTGTGTTTTTTTCGAGAGGATCGGAACGGTGCAATCCGTTCATTGAGTTTCGGGACCGGGATGCGGGTCCCACGTGGCGCCGCTCGTGTGCGGTGTGCCAGAACGTATCTTTTTCTCCGGGTACCCATTCCACGCACGTAAGCAGTCGATTTGACATACTTTTCTGAGAGCTTTGCGATGGCACAGTCTGCCCGACCTTTTTCGGGAACGTGGTGTGGGACCCACCCGACCTGGCTATGGTGAATAGTACCTTTTTCACCGGGTGTTCATTTTGGGTGATTGATTACTCAATCCCGTGTGTTGTTCCGAGGGGATCGCAGTGGCGTGATTTGTTGGTTCAGTTTCGGGATCTTGGGGTGGGCCCTACACGGGTTTGGTCACGGTGAATAGCACCTTTTTCACCTTATGACGGTTTCGGGAGAGTGAGTAGTCTAACTCGCGTGTTTTTGCGCAAGGATTGTAGTGGTGTGATCCGTTTGTCTGTACGGAACCTCTTGCGCGATCTTGTTAAATGTGGAAATGTGGAGGTTCCCTAGTGGCGGTCCTTCTACCGTGTTTGTAGCGGACCTTTGGCGAGTGATCGCGCGCACTCTGGGGTGAGTGATGTAAATTCTTGAAGTGATGTGGTTGGTCGTGCCTGGGCCTTTGAGGTGGAGTTGTCACGTCATGCCTTCGCATTGATGTTGTGTGCCGTGTGCACGATAGCCCTTGGGATGGAGACGAGGTATACTCTGGGAGTATACGGGAGTGCATGGAGGTACATGTGGTTTGTACTAGAGATGCTTTTGCACTCAGTTGGGGTTGACTTGGGGCCGCACGTTGTGTGGGCCCCATGTGCGTGCCTTATTCTGCTTTGCGTACTTTGACCCCTCGCAGCGTAGAGGGTCCCTCTGTGTATTTGTTGGACTAGCAGGGCGGAGTTTTTTCCCTAGCTCGGTGTTCGTTGTTGACCACCAGGGTTGAGAGGTCTCCCCCTGGTTTGGTTCTCGATGGATTGGTCGGTAGCGGTGCTAGTGACACCCAATGCTGGGGAAGACACTGCACCTCTTTTGGGAGAGCTGTTTTGGAGTTGGGTGGTTGCGCGACACCCACTCTGTGTTCGGTCGGTCGGTGTTGTACCCTCCTATAGAGATGGTAGAGCGGTTCTGAGTTTTATCCTCCAGTGAGACTGGGCAGTGGGATACTCGTCGACTTCCTCGGGCTTACCCTCCAGTAGGGCTGGGCAGTGGGTTGCTCACTGACTTCTAGGGTTTACCCTCCAGCAGAGACTGGGCAGTGGGTCACCCGATGCACATAGGGTCTACCCTCTAGTAGATACTGGGCAGTGGGTCACCCGACGACCTCTTAGGGTCTACCCTCCGATAAGGCTGGGCAGTGGGTCGCCCGTCGTCTAGTTCCAGGTCTACCCTCCAGCACGGCTGGGCAGTGGGTCACCTGTCGACTTATACCAGGTCTACCCTCCAGCGGGGCTGGGCAGTGGGTCACCTGATGATGTATTAAGGTCTACCCTCCAGCAGGGCTGGGCAGTGGGTCTCCAGATGATGTGTTGGGGTTTACCCTCTAGCGGGGCTGGGTAGTGGGTCACCCGATATCTGGTTATGAATTACCCTCCAGTAGGGCTGGGGAGTGGGAAACCAGTTGGCATTCCAGACTCTGTCCTCTCGACTAGGCTAGTCTGTGGCTTACCTCCGTGATTACCGGATCGGGACCCTTGGTCGTACGGGTTGGGGATGGAACGACATAACATTGAGGAGACCTCTCTACTGTAGGGCAGTGATGAGGTGTGGTTTGACTTTCCTAGAACTCTCAAGTATGAGGGGCTCTTTCCCCACTGAGACGCGTTCTTGCGACGCATTCTAAAACCGTCCCGGCGAGTCAGTGTCGCCCAAAGCGGATAGTATCAAGGTGCGGTGACTGAGACCCTTGGCTTGCGGTTCAGGAAAGACCCGCGGGATGCTGGGCATCAGTGATGGGGTTACACTAAGACTGTTGGCGACTCTTTCTTGGGCTGAGCTACGGGAGGGAGATCCCCTTACGAGTTTGTTCGGGCTTCTTGGCAGAGCATAAGGATATGTATATACCTTTTTTCTGGTACCCACTTCTTGGGATTGGTTACTCTCCTTCTAGGTGAGGCGAAGACGCGCGGGGTATGCCACGTGCTTTCTGTGTCTAGTTTCTCATGGTTGGATGAGTCTACTCTCCTGCTATAGGCAGCGAAGACTCAACGGGAAGTTCATCTTCTCACCGTTTCCATCTCCTTGTTCCTGGACGAGTCTACTTCCTTTCTTTTGTTGGGTTGAGCTGGACTCTCTACTGCACCCTCAGTTGTACTCCTCTAATTTTCTGTTCGCTCTAATGCTAACCCTTCGGTACCTCCATTGTCTCTCCCTCGAGTCTTCAGGGTATCCTACTGAGTATTTTTATACTCACCCCTTCTTGGGCTTTGCCTGCACTTGGTGTGCCCTTGCAGACGACGGACAGGTGGAGCGTGACTTCAGTGGAGCGTAGGACCTTGGGATCTTGGACCGCGTGCGGTGGTCGTGGCCGGGTTCCAGGTGGCAGACCCGTCAGCTATTTCTTTTCATTTACCTGTTGCTGGGTTGTGGCACTTTTTTGTTGGGCGCGTGTTTTTCCCCTTTTCTTTTCAGTTTGTACTTTGTACGTGTAGAGGTTGATGCACATTGTGGTATTTATATAGCAGTTACCCTTTCATTTTCTTTTCTTTTCTTTTCTTTTACTCTGCACTGTTGCATTGAGTTTGCTGCTGTGTGTGTACAGGTGCTTAGGAAAAGGCCTCCCTGAGTTATTGTGCCTTCGACGCTGGTCGCTAGCCCCTGGCCTATGGAGGTGGGCTTTGGGTAGTTTCGGCTCGAGCCCAGGTAGGGTCGGGTCGTGACACAGGCGAACAATGATTTTAAAACACTATGGACTGATTTTTATATGGTTTTAAGAAATAATAATGACATAAAAAACCCTGTCTATTTAAGATATTTTGTTTTTTATATAATAATTTTTTAGAATCAATTTAAATGGTTTGAGGATGAAATAAAACCAAAAAATTAATCGATGAATATTACATCTTCTTCAGGAATTCCCATTTTGGTTTCACTAAAATACTTATTTTCATATATTTGTGCTCGAAATAATGCATCTCAGATGAGAGTCCAGATGATTGAAATTTATTTTGTTAGGACTTCACTGATAAAAATTATTTCAACGGTGTGACTAAGTGAGGGGAGTAAATTCGTTTTTATAGTTGAAGAGTTTTATTTTTTAAAATTCACAATAGTATTCTCTATTGGGAGGCATCCCTTACATAATTTTCCTCTAAAAATGAATAATAATTGAGGGTAGGGTTTATTTTTTCTAAAAAAACCTCTAAAAAACTAAATTAATAATATTTTATCAATTTATTCCTTTCTTTTTTATTCTACATCATTTTTCCCATTTTTTTTCTTACAATAAAAACTTGTATCTTCTTATTTACCTAAGTAATTTATATTTTAATATTATAAAAATTATTTGTTTTATAAGGTAATTTAAATCAAACAATTATAAATATTAATCCCAATTAATGAAATATAAATCAAATTTTTTTTTGTGAAATTAATTTAAATACTAACTCATGTAAAAAAGAAAACCACTTTTTTAACCATAAAACAACAATTAATTTTAACTATTTTAAGTAATCCTTATATTAAAAAAAATCGGTTAAAAATATTACATAATAATAATTATCTCTATTCCAATTATATATTCAATTTTTTCAAATTGAATTCCTATATTTTGTAGAATTTATTTTAAAATTAATACCATACACACAATGATAATATGGGGTTTTAATGTGAAAATGTTCAATTGTTTTCAAATATTTCGTATCCAATTTCAATATAAAAATTATTACAATGGCATAATTTGGATAAGTAGTTTAATTTTTTTATCTTATTATACTTTAAAACTTATTTAAAATATTATTTAACTTCATAAATAAATTAAACAGCCGTTATCAATTATAATTCATTATTTTTCACTATTAAAAAAAAAATTCAATCATTTAATAAAAATATCAAAAAGTCACACTAAGATAAATTTTATATTTTGATATCAAATATAATTTATATTTGATGAAATTCATTTTATAAAAATATAATTATTTAGTTTTTTAAAAAAATTACAATTAAATTTCAACAAAAAACTTTTTAGAAAATTAATTGTTTGGTGTAAAATTACATTATTCTGTATATCCTGTAAATTAAAAAATTAGGAATAATGAAAAATATAACACTTAGTATATCAAATTTAAATTTCATCATAATAATCACAAAAATTAGTTTTTTTATTTTATTTAGAAAGAGTAATTTATTTTCTTAAAAAATAGTTTTTGAAAAAGTGATTTCCTTTAATTTAATTTTTTTTCATTTCAAATAAATTTTTCCCCAATGAATTAATTCTATATACATATTTAAATAGTATTTAGTTAATATTCTTTATATACTCTATTCAAATGACTTCATTGTAACTATCATATAATATTTTAATATTATTACATGTTTCGTTTAAACATAGTGTTCCCAGTAGTACAAGATAAACATGGTATTGTGTGTGACATAATCCAAACATTGTGTTTCATGTAATGAAATATAATTTCCATATTTGGGTAAATCATGCGAAAATCAAGTTTCATGTAACAATTACTATGGAAAATAAGAAAAAATTTAAAAAAAAACACAAAATCATATGGAGTTATATCAAAATTGGAATTATTTATATAAAATTAGTGTTATATAATTTAAAAATTATTCTTTAAAATAAATTATCTATAATAACAGATTTTAGATAAAACTATTTCCTTTTTTAATAAAAATTAAATAATATTTTTATAATGAATATAACTATCTTATTCATATTAATAGACAAAAAAAAGATTAATTCTATCATTACCTAGGTTGGCATAGATTGAATATCATGTGTATTTTTTTTAGGGAAAATAATATAAACTCATATGATCTGGTTCAATGAACTATATAAAAGATTCAAATCATACTACATGACAAAATAATTTTTTTTGCAGTATCATTTCATATTCACTTTATGAATGTAGACATAACTTGAAGGAAGTATATTGGATTTCACCCTTACTAGGGTATAAACTTCTATCATTATTGTGTTTTAATATTAAAAATTATTTAAAAATATAATATGGTAATTATTATTGAGAAATTATATGGGATCCATTTATATTTAATCCTATAAATAAGGATATAATACAAAGATGTAATTTAAATTGTATACAAAATTTAGTAAAAACACCACAATGATGACCACCCCCACTCTAACAGAGACTATATGGTCTCGGTGAGGAACTATATGTTTTATCTGCTCTGAGGATGGGTTCCTCGATCTTTGGGAAACACCATGTCTTTCGGTGTGAAAAAACATCGATCTATGCATAGGGGAATCAAGATTGGGTGACCTTGGATTTTGATGTTCAATATATACACTCTTCTAAATTAAATATGGATTTTCATCCTTTATTACAATATCTTATAGAGTAAAAACATTTCCAAAAAGAATTTTCCTGATATGTATCAAATACATCCTATACTATCACTATATCTTGTATTTTACCTTTTACAAATTTCCTCAAATTAGATATAGTATCAATACATTTTTGAATAGTAGATAATGATCTATTTATTTGAGATAGGATCAAAGAGTTCATGAATGAGAATATAGTTTCAAACCCTATCCCTAAAAACATGGATATTTTGTGAAACATAACAAATAACCCCTCGGAAAGATTTTTTAAGTTGATGAAAAATAATTTAAAGGAGAAATAGGAATTAAAATTAATAAAATGTAATTATATTGGTAGTATATATTCCATATTTTTATTGTAACACCAAAATTCGAGCTACATCACCATTTTATCATATCTTTTTAATGCTATATAATGATTTTATTGAGTTTTTTGGAGATTCTAGATTGTTTTAGTGTATAATGGATTTTCTTTAGGGGTTAACGACTAAGATAAACTATGAATCATCTCCAAGAAACCATGCAAGATTTTTTTTATGTTATTGGGTAAGCAAATAGTTGGTGTGCTGTTATGTAAGAATATTTTATAAACCATGAAATATATATATATATATATGATTGATTATTTTCACGTGGATAGATCAAGGTTTCCCAAACTGTGAAGACCTCTAGAAATTGAATAGTATCACAAACATGGTTGGTGTATGATTTATAAAACAGTGAGTAATAACAATGTGATGTGGAAAAATATATCACAACATTATATTATTATTCAATTTTCAATAAAAAAATTGTATATATCTAATTGTACTAACTTCTAAAAACTGAATATTTCCCTAAGAATTCATTTCATAACCACTCCATCTGTAAATTGATTTCAATAGGTCAAATTGTGTTGGATTTAGGGGATTGAAGTAAAGATCCCATTTCACACCAAATTTCTCTCTTCTTTATAGATCAAATCTGTTTTGATGGAAAAAATGTAATATTTTATTACTAATATCTAGATCTATGAACTATATTTTTTTTATGATATTATTATCGGATCAGTTGAAGGAAATGAATTTTTACCCAAAACTAGAGGTTGGATTGTATCGTACATAGACATCATCACCCATTGTGTGGTAGGTGGATTATCTCTTTTCAAAAAAACGTTCTAAAATTTATAATCATGGATATTTAAATTAATTACATTAAAATTTAAATGGAATGATTTTTTATTTCTTCTTTGTTAAAATTGTCTTTAATAATTTAAAATTGTTAGAATTCATATGGTTTTTGTGTAATTGCTCTGATTTATACATTAAAATTATTATTTTTGTTAAATTTATTAATGTGTTCAACCAAATGAATTAAATTGAATAATTTATTTATGAAAAACTAATTTTTATGAGAACAAGGAATTCATGGGTGGTGTGGGTTCGTCAATTCATTAGATGTTCTATTTTAATGGCCAGTTCAATTTTGGATTTTATTTTAAGGAGGGATGTTCATATATTTAACTATGGGATAAATAATTTGGAGAATTGGGTGTATAATATGTTGATTATTATTTGAATATCTATTTTATGCAATTTGTACATGAATTGAATCTATATGGGCGTTAAAAAAACTCAAGGGAATGATAGAATCTTGTCTGGGACAGTTGGGGAGTAGAAGTTGCATCAGTTAGCCCGCATCTCCTACTAACTAGTGGGTGGTGGGTCAAATTCCATGATTCTTTTATTGACTCACCCAATAGTTCGTGATCCTACACTGGCACTCTAGTGATGCATAAAGTGAGTTGTTTAGTCATTAGGGCTCACCAACCAATGGGTGGACCTCTCATCAGTGGGGTGGTTGAGTGTAACTTAATGGTGTGTGTGGGTCACTTATCACATCAAAGATACCTTATTTTTATGAAACATATATAATATATTTGATAAACCTTTAATCATGAACTATTCAATTACTTCCTCAAATATCTCTCATGGAACTCGAGTGGATAAAGACTAAAATTGTAGGAGATTATGAGTAATTCCCTTCCATTATTCATTATATATGGACCCTAATTCTTCATTTTTGTTTGATCATTTCTTCTTTAATTTTTCATTAATTATTGTGATACATCATGGAAATTATGACAGTTTTAATTCTCAGTACCTATTAGATCATACTTCCTTTGGTCAAATTTGACACTGATTGATTGTCCACATGTCCAGTCATTATGGTTTAGATGAAAATTTTAATGAATCATGATGAAATTTTTCATGATTATTACAGCTTTAGATCGAATGTTCTAGAGTATTCCTCATGATTATGAAATCATGACGTTGATTAATTTTTTTAAAATTTTCTATCCTCTGATAATTATATATATATTTCTCTCAATATAAGAAATATTTCTATCCAAAAATGAAATTAATTGGGGTTTATCTCATTTTTGAATTGAGAGTGTGCCAAGAGTGGATTGAAATCTATTGGATTAAATTATGGTTAATTTATTTCATGTGGTTTGTTTATCGATAAAAATTAAAATTAAAATATATAAAATAAGTTATTTCTTTTTTTCCATATAAGATATATTTGGTATGGGATGAATTCATGAGTTCAAGACTATCATGCAATGGATGCTTGGTTATGGTTCTATCAAGGTAGTGATATCTAAAATTTATTTTGGGATATCATCTGTCTTTATTGAATATTTCTTGGTGTCATCATTTAATTAAATATAATATTTAAATAAATAATTAATTTTAATTCTTTGTCATGAGAAGAGACATGTGGTGATCATTAGAATATGAATATTCTTGGATGAATAAGAAAATGGTATCATGTTCATAGTCTAGTATTGACACCATTTTGGTATAGGTGGTTACAAAAACTCTAAAATATGTTTATTGTTAGTTTATATTCATTTGATAGATGTTTTCCAAAAAATTTAGAATGACCCATTCCTCATAATGTGTTGTGAATAAAAAGTAATGATCAATTAATTAATATTCCTTGAGTATGAATTAACTAAATAAAAGCTGTATAATTTATTAGTGCGAATATCCACGTGCCATGGAGGTTCCTTTTGCACTATAGTGATAGGATCCAATTATGGATTCCCTAATCAGTAATGGATTACATAGTTTACATGGTTTCTAATTTATTTGTGGTTATTATCTGTGTTACCTAGAGAATGTGAGACCATGATTGATGGTTTTCTGAAATATATGTTATCGGATGACCCTTGATACCCTTTATGATGATTGTTTCACAAACAATTAAGATGTAGATTGATTTAATTTTTCATGATGATAAAATATACCATTCTCTGGATACTTTTTCTCCATGATATTATTTGAACATAATATATGTATATCCTTTCTCTATTATTTTATCCTATGTTATAATTTACTTTTTTGGTAATGCATGATAGTGTTCAAATATATATCTCTGTGTGTGTAAACTCCTAAGATCTATTAATGATATAACATATTTTCCCTTGCTATGATATTCATTTATTTTAGTATTGTGTATGTTTTGGAATGTTCTTTATGTATCAGGATGAACATCGGTTTTAATCCAAGATAGATAACCCCTTGTAGGGGATGTGTAAAGATATTAAGATGGCTACAAACAATGGATCATAAGATGTTATGGCTTGGATCACAGACACATTGGTGAAAATAGATTATACCATGACTACAAAAAGATTATGTCCTCCATATGGAAAATTTGTTGAATTAATTATATGACCGATGTTACTATCAAACTATTTAATGCATGTTAGGTAGGACATACCATCATTCAAGGATAACAACCACCATCAGGTTTGGTAGTGAAAATTCCATGATAACGACCATCATTAGGGCGGGCATGTAGTATTTCTTATAATGGGCACTTTTTGGTTAGGGTGTGTGGTGTTTCCATAATGGTAGAACATGGAATGACTAGTACAAGGGGCCAAATGGTGATGGAAAATTGGAAATGATTATTGACATGTGGTGATAAATTTTTAAAACCATATTTACATTAATAATTGAATTATGATGAAGAAGGTGCAACTGAGGGTTCATGGAAGCTTGGAAAGCACATTAACACATAATATATAGTTGTTTTTATTTTGTGATTATTTGATATGTTTATGTATTTCTGTATGTCATATTTAATTATTTTTATTCTTATCATACTTCATTATACTAAAAATTACTAGTTCCATGATAGAAATTATTTGTGGTGTTCTTCTAAAGTTTTCTCACACCCTAATTGGGTGTCTATAATAGATCGATTCAGTGGGTGATTCATATTTTTTTTAAGGTTTGACTATTCAGGTATGTTGTTGGTGTATTTATTCATACAGTTCATATACTATTTTCTTCCATGTAATCTAATATAATGTTTTTATATGATTGGTTATTTATAGTTATTTCTTAATATAATTGAGGGTATAGGTATACCGATGGCACCACTATAGACCACCATTGTTATTCATCTACTCGTAGAGTATGGGGAAGAAAACCCCTGATCATGTGGATTTATGAGTCAGACCAAATGTTTTAGGACGACATGTTACAAAATGGAATCACAACATAGGATTTTATGTTTTATAAAATTTTTTTGGTGTTAGTAATCATTTTATAGAGGAATGTGTTGTATATTATGATAAAACATGGTATGGTTGTTCAAGAAAAAAATTCCGAATGATTTTTGGAATACTACGGAGTAGGATTGATACATTTAGTGTTAATGATTATTGATGAATGTGATTACACCTCATGTGATGCACATGGGTATTATGGTTTTTTATTTGGTATTAATTTTACAAGAATTAATATTAGAAAGGGATGTGACATGCATCATATTTAGCATGTAGTATTCTCATGCTATATATTTTGAATCTCTATTATTGTACTAATGATGGTGGATTTATCAGTTTTGGTGTAAATAGATTGTATTGTGGTTGAAAATATGATTTTTAGAAACTATTTCTTTTGAAAAATTATGCATGTATAATTATTAAATAAAGTTATGTGATACAATGGTGTAGTTATCCATGCTGACAATGAGGGAAATGATAGTGAAAATAACATAGACCCTTTGTGCACAAGTGTTGGAACATGGATTGATGGGCAATTTTTGAGATACAACATCATTAGTAGGAACATTATATCAGTATTTGTTGGATATTTTAAATGATTATGATTCTATATGCATCCTATGAGATTTGATACATCTATCAAATAGTGGAACTCATTTTAATAGATCTATTAGCCCTTAACTATCAACATGGTTATTCTAAATGTAAACACATTTGTTGAATTTGCTGGATTTCTTTGAAAATGATGTCTTGTGATTTTTCACCCATAATGAAATGTTACATGGGTTGTGGGAAATACCATGATTCAATATAAATTTGTCTTTGGTTTCTAATTGGTCAGTGAATCACACTATTTGGTAGTATCCAAGGTGAGGATATTCCTTATGGAGGGATAGTAAATTTTAATGTAGAGGGTTGGTTTTCATTTGATAAATTCCATGTTCATGTGTGTAAATTTATTAAGGATTAAGGAAACATCTTATAACCATTATTATAACTTGAGAATATAAAGTAACTCTAATTATACTACTCCTAATTCATGTTTTCCTTTCTATATTGTTGAATTCACTTCTAATTAGTCTATCACTGATGTGAGGTGTTATTCATGGTCAAATGTAATAGAAAAAACATTATTTTCTATATGGTGGAATTGAGATTTCTTTGTTTGTTGTATCTCAAACCTTGTGGTTCACTTTTAGATGTCACAGAATTCAAGAATATATTAGATATCGGTGAATTGTGAAAAATTCACTATGTTAGAGTAACAAGTTGTGTTTTCATTCAATGAAGGGAATTCCTGGACATGTAAGGATTCAACAACTGGCTGCATATGGATCTTTTAATGTGTGGAATAGTACTGAACATCTATAAAATGATTGTTCTCTAGATGAATCAGGTAGATTTCATGATGGTAGAAAACCATTGTTTTTTAATAGGGATCAACCATGGTATTGGAAATCAGTTGACATTAAATTATATTAACAGGGTTTGGGACCCTGGTGGAATTTTATTATGGAGTTTTCTCTTTGGGGGATGATGAACTTTACAATGGACCAATGTATCATAGTGTGGTCAACCTAGGTTGTCATTAATGGAGATACATGGGCTTATTGTAGTAGTTTACATAGGGGGAAAATATCATTATGGGTTGAGTTATGAAACCTTAAATTATGATATGGGATGATATTATTCACATAAAAAATATATCATTTAGTTTAGTGGATGGAAATTTAATCATTATAGGTGTTGGTAGTTCTTTTTTCATTCAATGGAAATTGGTTAAATGGATGATCTCACTTATCCATTATGATCTGTGATGACTAGTCCTAGGGTGGATAGACTGATGAAAGAATTATGATATGAAAATAAGGATACTTCATTAATTAAGATCATCAACCTAGTAACTTGTGAAATGTTTCTCCTTATCGCCTATAAAAGACAGAACATTGATTGATCAGGAGAATTTAAAATCTAATTTGTAGAGTATCTAAGTGTATCTACTTCCAAATTTAATGTATAATATCGACTAATATGTATCTTTTTATGAATATCATATTTGGGATTTGGACATGGGAAAATTAGTATAGACTAAGAATGAATAAAATCATTGTTTTGTTGTCTGACGACTAAGAGCATCATGGATGGTGCCACAGTTTTTTGAATCAATATATAAAAAAACATTTTTTGTGTATTCATCAAGAGGTATAATTTATTTAATTACCCCTTTTAGGTTTAGTTCATCATGATTGGATTCTCTATGGATCATCAGTTATTTTGGCCATAAATATTTTCAAGTTAACGATTATGATCAAATGACTAGTGTATCTTAATGAACCTATTGGTCGTGGGTTTGAAACATATTAATACCATCATCTTTAATATTATATATGTGATTACGTTAAAATGATTCAATCAAGAATTCTATAATTTCATGTTATGTAGGCCGATAAGACCCATTTCCATTTTTTAAAACTAGAATGTGGTTTTGGTATAGAATGGCAACCAATGTTTTTTTAGAATCATATTTCATAGATTTAAAATGAACCGAGTGTGTTGTTTGACAAATATAATGTTGTTTTGTATGATGATTTCTATATTTTAGAGGGTTTTAAAATTCTAGAGGGAAACAGTTGAATACATTGTGGTGTGTCAAGTAAGATGAAGGTGGTGTTCAGAAAATTGATGCTCAATAATAGTGATATATTGTCTTGGTTTTTCATGCTAATTTTTTAGCCACATAACAGGAGTGTGATGGAAATTAATAAGAACATATATTAGATGTGATGAGTTGTTTCTTATAGATTGAACATGGATTAAATTTAATTATTTAAAATTAGTGTAGATCAAGAGGATTAATTAATATAATACTAAATCTTCTTGATGATGTAAATCATAACAGTAGTGAGATTATAATAACTAGATTCATTATTATTTTCAATTTTTTAGGTGAATTTAAAATTTTCATCTAGTGTACAAACATATGAGTATCGATCCACGTAATGTACACTCAAGGTTTCAAGGATTCTTTGTATTTTCTTATCCACTCTCTATATGGTATTTTTTTCATTTTTGGGTTTTAGTTATAATATTTTTTCTTTCAACGATATATATTACATGTTATATTTTTTATTAAGATTACCACATGCCATATAATTTATATTAAAATTTGGTAAATGATAATATTGGTTGCGTATTAATAAGTATTATTCACACCAATGTTAGGGGTCTATTCTAATTTGGTAACTAAGAAGCCCTCGCTAATTGTTTGTATAGGGTGGGATGGGTTATTATTTTTATCTACTACAATTGTATAATTCTATGACTTTTGTGAATGAATGAAATATGGATGAATTTAGCTGATAAAACATAGACTTATTACAATAATTTATTATTTTTTTTAATTGTCCAGTGGGAGATTGGTGAAATTTTATGAAGGCTTGACCATTTAGTTATGTTTTATTTGGGTTATTTTATTCAATTTTTTTGTTATTGTTTTTCACTTACTCAGATTTTTATATTGTAATAAATTTCGATATGTATTGTTATTGTGAAGATAAATTTAGGGTATTTACTCCCCATGGTTCTCCAATTGATTCTCATTATATTTCAGTGGAATTTGCTGTATAGGGATGCTCACCTATAGTCATGATGAATTCAAACTTAGATCTTTTGGTTCAAGTAAGGATGTTACAACATTTCCATTAAAGACTCAGTGTGATGATAAATACTATTTCGACTTAGTGGATGGTCACCTACTGATCATGTGGTTGTTTGATGAGTTTTTACTCATGAGTTTTTGATTATCTCCAATCATGCATATGTGAGTGGTTGAGATGACATGTTTTGGGTATTCCAATCAGAATTAAATCATAGATGATTCATATTTTATTTTTTATTTTTTTATTTTTTAATCTTTTTAAATGTTTTTATATCATTTTTAATTTTTAATATTTAAATTTTATGTTTTGGTTTCTTTTCCATGTTGCTTTTTTAGGATTTTTTTTGATTTCCTACCCAGTTTGACTACTCAACCCCTGCATGTCCATTTTTCTGAGTATTTAGATTTTTTTTACATAATATTAAAAATGAAAATATTTTATATTTTTCAAGTGGAGCCACTTGATGTACCATTTTGGAGTATGATCATTGGTTTAGGTCATGTACTCATATTTTTAATGATTCCACCATGGTGAAGGTCTATACATTCCTTTAGTGACTTGTTATTATATTTGTTTGTTTCCATTTTTAATATGTGACAATTTTCTTATATTATTCATCTAATTTCAAATTTTTTATACTTCATGCATCATATAGAATAGTTGGTTGTTTTATTTTAATCATCAAAGGTTTTGATTTATTTCCAACAGAAAATAACCTATCAATGGTTTATTAGTCCCTTGGAATACATTATCATCCTTTTCTCTGGGAACATCGCATTAGGTTAGTGGAAAATAGTCTCTTTCTAAGGATATGGATAGTGTTGAGACATTTCATTTTGATTCTATTTTGGTTTGTCCACTGTATTGGAATTGTATCAAGGAGATATAAAATTCCATAACATTAATTATATTATATAAAATCACATAGCTAAACTCATTATGTTGAAACTCATGTTATATTCATGTTTAGATGTCAAAAAGTTATTTTGAGACACCTATAGGAGTGCCTCCAACTAATCATAACGGGTTTAGCTAATGAGCCTATAATATCACGAATTAGTAATAAGACATTCCAATAGGTCTATATTATTCATATGATTATTTTATGAATCATTGATATTGATTATATTGGTTGTTACTTGTGTTGATTTATAATATTATAAGACATTAGATTATTAATAATTTATGATAATGTGGTGTTTTGTTTTATCAATTGAAAAATAGAACTAATTTTTTTGTCCTAAATACTCACACAAGGTGGCCATAGAGATTCTTGTTTCAACAAAACAACATGTTAACAAAAATCTTGACAAGAGAATTATTAATAAATTGAAGTTGATGTTCAGGGGAAAAATGAAAAATAATGGAAAGAGGATTGTTTTGTGATATTTTAAAAATATAATCCACTAATAGTTCTAGGTATTTCAGAAACAAAAATTGTTGAATCCTAGATTAATATACTGAAAAGTATCTTTCATTACCTTGAAAAACTATCCAATATAAAGATCAAAATTTTAGTCAACATGATGGTTGATCTTTTATTCTAATTGGGGTATTTAGCTTTAAAATCTAAATTCATATAAGGTATTTTATGAGAGGTATTTGGAGATTTTTCAATAAAATAATATACCTAAAGATCCTCATAATAGAAATAGTGATATATATCCTCAATAAAAAGAATGAAAATAAATTATTGAGTTAATTTATGGATATTTTTATGAATTTAGTTCATTTTTATCAAGATATGGCTATTAGTGAATCCTTTAATACACTCTTATTCATGTCTAGACATTGATATGAAATTTATTATAATATATTTTTTAATTATATTAATTATCCTAAAAATAGATTATGATTAGATAGTGTAAAAAGAGATGTTATAGGGAATCACGATGGAAAATATATATTTTTCTACCAAGGAATATGATGGAACTATAAATCGTGGAACAAGAAGAAGAGGGAAAAATACTTCAATAGTGGTATGATATCACAGAATCTAACCATTGGATAAGTCATCCTTCCTCCATTCCATAGTAGCAATACCATATTTATGTAATGTTCTTTATAAGATAAAAATAATTACGAAATTATGTAACCACCCAAATCATGTCACAACTGTAATAAAATGGGACATCATTAGTGTTATTTCCTTAAATGTTTAATGTCAGTTTATTGTCACAAATATCCTTCTTTTCTTAATTATTTTGATTATTCTATATGATTGCATAAAAATTATTCTCATTCTAACAAATTAGTGACCCAATATGATTCTATTAACATAACGACTCCATAGGAAATAAAAAAACTGAAGGGAAGCATCAGAAATGAGGATTTTGTCATAACTTGTGTGGTGCTAAGGAGATGATAATAGAGGCTCAATCAATTACATTTATTATACATGGTAACAATATTATTAACTCAACCATTATATAATGGTATGATAGTAGTGGATCAAAAACTATTATTTAGTCATGTATTATTTTCCAAGAGTTTTTTTATACTTAGTTGATTCATCTTTAAAGGTGCATACATAATCCTTTCATGTACTGAGATTTAAGGGGATTTAAATGTGTTTCTTGTTCTAAAACCATCAATTGTGACTTTTGTGTTTTCGAATTTTCCATTTTTGGAAATTTATATTTTTTTAATTAATCCATTGCAAGGATTTTCTACTTTAATTTTAGACTCATATCTATTTTTATTAGGGATGAGTAATGTTTAGTTCTCTTTGATGGGTTGGTACATATTTTTAATGGAACCTTACAACTGAAGGATAGAAAATTAGAACCATTAGAAGAAATTAATTTAACTATTTGTTATCATTTATTTTATGTCACATAGGGGACTAATGACATAATTGAGAGAATACATGTTCCCACCATTATTGATTGGTATACTTAAGATTTTCTAAAAAAATTAAATAGATTTTCACCTTAAAGTTAATCAGAAATTTCATTTTATCTTTTCCCAAGTATTATTACTAATTCCCATACATAATGTAGAATATAACAAATATAATTAAGGGTATTGAATGCCTAATTGGATTAATTGGAAATTATGTAGTTCAATAAACCAAATAATTTTCCTTGGTCTATCACATTTATTTTTTTCAATAATGTTGACTATTTTTTATAACTGTGTGTTGGTCACTGTATACTAAATTTTGTTATGATAATGAGTTGATATCCTCTTCCAAGAATTGATTATATTTTTTATCAGTTCAAGGTATACCAATTGTTACTAAACTGATCTATGGTCAAGGTAACAAAAACTCTAGGTTTAGTAGATGGATAATTTGAAACAATGATATAGAGCCACTATATTTATTATGAATACATGATAAATCCATTTTATATTACAAATTAGCTAAAAATTTTCATAGAATTATTTATTAGATTCTATCTATGATACACCGACCCATTTATTGTGGTACATTTGGATGACATTTAGGATTATTATAAAATTATAATGGAATATAAGGAACATGTATATATATTTTTGGGGTCTTTATTAGAACATATAATTTTGGAAAAATCAATATATTTTTGGATACATGATGTCTGTTCACTTGTACATGTAATTTTTTATAAATGCATACTAGTAGATCCGAAATTGATGGAAGCTACCATCTCTATAGACGTTCTAATGAAATTATTTGTGATATATATAAATTTTATGGATTAATAGATTAATATAATTTCTTTATTGGGTATTTACCATGTATTGAGTTTCCCTTGGATGTACTTATGAAAAGGGGCATTATATTTCATTAGTGTGTTTCTTTATAGAAATCCTTCTTGACACAAGACATATATTGAATATGTTGGTCATTTTTTTAAAATAATTCATCATTATTTATTTAGTCAGAAGTTAATAGTGTTCATATACTATAAAATCGTGAAACACATTTTCTCACAAAATGGATATGAACATAAGACATAGTGGATAAATGAAATATATTTGAATGTTCATCATTAAATTTATTTACATACCTAGAAATATAAATTTAGTATATAGTAATTTATTATATAAGATATATATTTATTTAACCAGATAAGATTCAGAGTATTGGAAATTGATGGGTATGATTTTGGATAAAATTTTGGTTTGGACTTTGTATAAAGATAAATATATCTTACTTCCTATTACATATAAATGTGATTTTTTTGGAAAAAGAAATGGATGCTCCATTATTGGATATTGGTGTAAATTCAATTATATCAAAACCTAATAATTGAGATATCATTACAAAACTGAACTATATGGGAAGATGGTGAGGATAAGTTCCATGGATAGTCTATATATTTAATAATACCTATGGGTCATGTTATCTCTAATCCTACGAGCCTCATTAGGGTTCCCCCTTATCCCTTGAAAGGGGGTTATCAACACTCAATAAAAAAGAAGGCCTTCGGGCCATTTAAGAATGATGTATTTTCAGGACTAAATAGTTATTCACAAATATATTCATACATATTTTCTTTATTCATATCACAATTTTAAGTGGAATGTGCAACCACTCATCCAAAAGACTTAAAAAATTATGTATACCCCCATTTGTGTTTATATATTTGAAACAAAATGTTTTTTATTATGTTATAAAATTTCTAGCATATCAACAGATCAAGGATGACAATCAATAACGAGTTGGAATGTTTCAATAACTTCTTATACCTATAAGGAAATGGGAGCAGATAGATATTTAAATTTTCAATGGTTTATAGAGAACTATTTATAAAACTTATTTAATATATGTGATCATAGAGTGACTCAAAAATTCATCTCAGTATATTCTGTTTCATGAATCAAATATGGTAGTCCTCATGGAAAATATATACATTCATGGTGTGGTAAAATATCATGGAAACCCAAATTCAATTTACTCCAACGAATATTCTCATTTTTCCTCTCATAAGTTTTTATCAATTAAAAAATATCAAGGAAACCAATTGACTTTGAGAACAACATATCACTATCAAAATAACACAATATTATAGTGAATAATTTTAAAAATGGAAGATATAATATATTATTCAATTATGTATTTTTGTGTCTCATAGAATGTTAATTATTCCATATTTGTTTTTTCATATAAAATCATTTCACATTCCCTAATATAGATGGTTCTATTCAAGTAATTGTATGGTAATACTTGTTTTTCTCATATTTTTTGTGTATACATTAGAAAAAAATTCAATATTGGGACCCATCCTTTTTCCTGAGATGGTAGATAAGATATATATTATTTTAAAATTGATGGGTTTGGACCAAATCCATCAAACACATTATATGGTGACTCTTCATCAACCCTTATCCCTAAACATGGGAGATCATTTGTTTGTGATATTTTCTATAAGGATAGAAATAATTAAAAATATATAAATATGAAATAATATCTCTATTATATTTATTAATATGATTGAAACAAAAAAATCGTTTAAATTTTATATATAATATCTTTATCACCCCGCTTATGTTTGACTCATATTGTATTTCATATATCACAATTGTAGAACTACCAGACAAATAATTCCCTTCTGATTCGAGGGAATAATATTGATCTTGAATTAGATACTTATTTTATTCAAATTTCAATTCATATAATGGAAAACAAGATAAGGTGCTGGGTCGAAATCCTAATTTTGGGGAGTGTTTTACACCCTTGATTACGCTGCCTCAAAATTTTTTATGTCATTTTATGTTTAACAATGACTCGGTTGAGTTCCTTGATTATCTATATATTTTTTCTGTGTTTGGGAGTGTTTTTAATGGTCCCTAGTCTGAGTATGGTTATGGGAAACTCTGAAACTTCTCTTGGAAATTTTGTAATAGTATATGGGAGTTGGTAGCTAGGTTTATGGTTAGGGAAATTTTTTTCCAAACTATGTGATAAAAAGTCTTGTATCCATGTAATTTTATAGTAGAACATGAATATATTTCTCAAAGTTTTTTGAAATTTGGATCCTATCAATGATACATGAAATAAATTATTCAAAAATTTTATTTTTATTAATTATTAACATGAAAACTCTCATTTCACTCTCATTGGCCAGGATTCATATCCTAACAATCCCTCCTGGAATTATTTATATCTCCTTCACCTATGGAACTTTATTTTAATAAATTTAACTATGATGGGTCTTGGAGATTGATGGTAACATAAATTTTATAAATTCATACCCTTTATCTTCTAGATCCTATCATTTTTTTGAATGGAACATTGGATTAGAACTATGATGGATAGATTTGTGATCTATGATGTGTTTTTATATGTATCATGATTGGATATATTTAAGGAATGGAATTTGAAACCAATATCTAGAAGTCTTGTGGCCATGTTCTTCTTTTTTATAAAAGTTATGGGGTATGTGTAAGCACTCTAACTTTTACTTATTCTATAAATTTATGGAATCAATATTTTAATTATTTTCATGAAAATTAGTTGGGAATACATGATGATTTATTGTTAAAAACACAATTTTTTGATAATTTTAATCACATTAATGTATAATGTATTTTAAAAAACCTTATTGATTTATGTTTTGAAATTATGGATTTCGATAAATCAATGAAAGATGATTGATTAAATTTTTTAAATTATATAATTTATTTATGTTAAATGAATTTGTAGCACCCTCGGTTAGTGGTTTTTATCCTTTTTGTGTCTATTTTTGTGTTTAATATTCTTGGGAAATGTTTGAGGGAGTTTCGAATGGTTTTTTGGAGGTTTGTAAGCTTTTTAAAGGGTGAACGGTTTGACAACAATTAAGGGAAACCATGAAACAAACCCAAAAAACTATACAATATGGGATAGAGGGCTCCACATATTTATTTCACGGTTTGTCTATCCATGTAGGGAAACCATGTGAGCCACCATTGAGATAATAGAAGGTGAATTAATAGCATACGGTTTTTCAAACCGTGCAAGCTATCCAAGTGCGGTAGTTAAATTATGGTTCAAAAACCCCGACCATTTTGGGTTTTCCCAAAACACTTCATTTCAATCCCAAATCAATCCATTCTCATGATTGATGCTTTGAAAGGGTTTTGTAACCTCTACCACTAATTTTTTAATTGATTCAATGGTTTTTTATGGTGTAGTGACGGTGATTCATCTCCATTATGTCTCATCTCTTGGATTATTCTTGGATTTCCATAGATCTAGATCTCTCTCTCTCCCAGTTTCCTATATCTACATTCATTGAATGTAGATATGGAGTTTTTGTTGCATAAAATTATGAGATAAGTGCATGTTGATGGTAGGAAAGATATCTAATGTAGTTTTAGTGGGGATTTAACTAGGATTTGTGTTGCGGATGTGAGTTTGTTGATAACAAAAAAAAATAATGTGTATTCTCTCTCAGCATAATTTTATTAGAACTATACGAATTTCATTAAATTAATTGTTTTTCATGAAATAAATTTCTACTATGATGTGTGATGATTTATGGAAACTCCCTTTGTGATTTATAGTGGATTTTTTTTTGTGAAAATGGGTTTTTTGCGGTGGAATGTTCTTATTGTAGGATTTTAAAATATTGATTTTAAAATTGGTTGCGTGGGTGTATTTTTGAAAATGCTTTGTGAAAATTGGTTTCAATACATGTGGTGGTTTTATTTGGATATTAATTTGGCATGGTAATTTGTAAAGGGATTGTTTTTTTGATAATTAGGTGTTTGCATATTATGGGGCCATTAGTGGGTGTATATGATTGTGTAATGGATTTTCTCCTTTTTGTATGTGTTGGATAGATTAGGAGTGGGTGGAAATTAAAACTACAAAATGGGTATAAATTTTGTATATAAGGGCCACCATGAAGTATAAGTGGGTGTGACGTACCACTAGGTTTGGAAAAGAGTGAACATTCATGGAAGAGAGGTTCCACTGTGATTATTACATTGGGTTGAGTGTCTAAAACTTTATTGATATGTATCAATTATTCATGTGGCTATGAAAGTTGAATTTTTTGTGATCAAATTTTAGGTTAAAAGGTATTATGGATTTTTTGTCTTCCCTTGTATTTTTGGGATTTGGGTGAAAAATTTAATGGTAAGGGTGTGTTTCAATTACTGAAATTTGTTGCAATATTTGATGTATTATATAAACTGATTATTATAAATGTTCTAATAGTTCAATCATAGTTGTGTGTGTAGGGAAGTCATTTGGGTAAAACCTCTTGAGTATTGTTACTCACCCCCTTCTTTGGTGCTTGGCTTCTATTTTGGATGTGGTATTCTGAGAAAAAATCAAAGGTAAATCATCTCATTTTTCTAGTGGTTCATTAGGACTCTAGGGTAGTATTATGGTGCTTCTATCATGGGTATTGGTATGAAGCTGTGGAGTGTTGCATGGTTTCTTTTGGGTCATGTTGGTGTTTTTTCATCTTAGAAATCTTCTATTTGGATTTTTGTTATATAGTTTTATTGGTTTTTGGGAATTATTAAAGAAGAGTTTTGTTGTTTGGTTGTCCCTTTTAAATGTGTTATCATGGTTTAGTTTGTTGACATTCATCATGTAGTTTTGTTTTGTAATGCCTTTTTTGGTTGGTTGGTTTATTATTTGAAAAAATCATTCCCCAACTGTTCTTTAATCCCTCAACATTTATTTTTATTCTTCTTGGAATTGGGAATTTAACATAAGGCCAAGTAGCATGACACCACCTTCTAAAGCCAAGGAGGATGGGGTGGGACATTACTGGTAGTATCAAATAACTGATCATTTAGCATCAGTTATTTTTCTTCATCTTGGAGTTGGCACTCATTATTAGTAATTCCATGAGTTGGGATGGTAACAAAGAGACTGACTATTAGAACATCGAATTTAAATCATAAAATTACATAGATAAACCTTTTACGCTGAACTTAAAGTAATGAGGGAGTTGGATAAGTGTTTTGGAGACCCTTATAGGAATTTAAGATCACATTGTTTAGGGTTTATCCAATTAGATGTTCCTGGCCTGCTTATTATAAATGAAATCCCACTAGGATTGAGTATTACATTTGGCATGATGATTTATATTATTATATGAATATATTGATTAGTGGAAAATATAGGAATTATTTCCAAATGAGAGGATTTGAATTGTGGATGGTTGTGCTACTTTGAAATTGGTCGATTTTCATAAAATGTTGGGTTTTTTAAAAAAAAACTGTGAAATATAGGAAATGTGATATAGTGGAAATCCTCGTGATAGTAGTGACATAATTTAATATCAAATTCAATGTATTTTTTCTATAGGAGTGATACTTAAGGTTTTTTATTAATAGAAGTGGCCATGGGTGGGTTTCATAGAGACCAATTGGTGGAGGCTTTTGAAAATATGGTTGCACCAGAGAATGAGGTGAACCAGCAATATGTGGTGAGTATAGTTCATGATTTCTTATATGTGGATAGTAGGAATAAAGAGGATGATCCAAATCATGTTGATCATTAGGTTATGTTTGAAAAGTACAATCCACACATCTTTATTGGTGATATGAAATTGGAAAAGGAGGAGGCATGGTTGAACAGAATAAATAGGATATTTGAATTCTTTGGAACACTTGGAGTGATAAATTTGAAGATATCCACATACATGTTGGAAGATATTTCCCATCAGTAGTGGGAGTAGGTTTTCCATTTTGTAATGAACTGAGTAATGAAATTGGAATGTTTTGAAGAATTTTTTAATAAAAATATCTACCCTTATACATTAATAATTAAAGAACAAAATAGATTTACGAAAAATCAAGAAAGGGAAGCTCTCAGAAATAGAATATGGGGCTTTGTTAATGAAATTAGTGTATTTTGCACCTGAGGTGGTGGGTATAACATCATTGAAGGGAATTATTTTCAAATCTGGATACGTTCTAAATAGTAGTTCTGTGTTTAATTGATTACATGGAAATGGTTAATAGAGATGCAATAGATGAACAAGATATTTTGGTAGCTACATGTGCAGGAAGCATCTTGGCACCCATGGAGAATAGTGGTAACTTTAATTTTGGGATCAATTGGAAGAGGAACACTTTTTTCCATGGAGGGAGTATGGCTAAGGATCCAATGGAGGTATCTAATAATATTATTTTGAATCCTCAAAGTAAGAACAAATATTTTTAATGTGGTATTATGTGCCACATCATGCAGGATTGTATGAAACAACCTCGAGCATGTCATAACTGTATGAATATGGGGAATCATCAGAATTAATGTCATAATGCTCCATGTTTATATGTTTGTAAACCTCCTCAAGGGTCATATAATTCATATTCCTTGATAATGTGGAGGAATTTTCAGACCCTTCTTCAGAAGAATAATGATAGTCATGTTGATTTTATAAATACAACAACACCTCAGTGGGGCAATAAAGTCAATAGTGTTGCAAGAAATCATCTTTTTGGAGCTAATCAAGTTGTGATGGATGATAAATAGGGACTATCCAAGGTGGTAGGTACTATTATTTTAATTTCAATCTTGATGTATGAGTTGTTTGATATGGGTGTTACACATTATTTTATTGCTTCTCATTATATTAGTTTGATGTCTTTAACTATAGAAATTATGCCTTCAGTTTCAATGCTTCAATCTCCCTTGGGAAAAAGAGAAATTCAATCATTTCATTTTTTAAAAATTTTATGTAGTTGGTGATGAGGTTTAACTGATGTGGGATTTCTCAGTGCTTGAGATGGATTTTTATAATATAATCATGGGTATAGATTGGTTGACTATGTTTAAGTCTCACATCAATTGTTATCAACAAAAAATTAGTTTTACATTAGATAATGGAATCAAACATCTCTTTAGAGGAGAGAAAGATGTGAAGGAGGGTCTAACAGGATTTTTGGTAGCAATGGTTAGGGATATATCAAATCAATTGGTGGATTTTTTATTGGAATCAATAGACGGGGATGATCAAATAAATTATCTAAAAGTATTTGTTCAGTTTCTTGATTCATTTCCTAATGAATTATTTGGGATTCACCCAATGAGATAAGTGGAGTATAATATTGAACATCTTTTGGGGACCAAAACTATATCACTACCATCTTACTGAATGACACTAGTATAATTGAGGAAATAGAAAGTGCAGTTAAAGGAGTTATATAACAAAGGCTTCATCCAGCCTAGCACATCTCCATGGTTAGCACCACTTTTTTCCTTATAAATGCACGTGAAACTCTACAGCTGTATGTATATAATCATAGGATAAATAATGTTACATTCAATAACTAATATCCACTTTGATTTATTTATTATTATTTTTTCAAATTTAATGGGAGCACGATGGTCTCGAATATTTACTTTTGGTCAAGATATCGTCAATTGCAGGTGAAAAAAAGATGATATTCCTATAACATCATTCAAAAGTAGATATGACCATTAGAAGAATGTGGTTATTCCATTTGAATTAATGAATTCACCATTCATTTTTAGGGAATTTATGAATAAAATATTTATGAAATTTCATTATTCCATTATATTTTATTTTTTTGATGATATATTAGTGTATCCCATGAAAATGGAGGAGCATTAGCAATACATGATGATACTGTTGGTGGTCTATAGGTATCAACGTTTATATTCCCAATTACTGATGTGTAGTTTTTGGATATAGGAGGTTCATTTACATGACCTTGTTATTTATGAAAAGGGTATTTCAGTTGATCCAGAAAAGATAAAGGCTTTTATTTAGTGGCAACCTCCAATGAATATTTTTAAGATACAGATCTTCCTGGGACTAGCTAGATAATATCGATGCTTCTCATGATTTATAACGATTGGCCTCACTAATTTTATCATTGAAAAAGAATAATGTTCCATTTAAATGGATTTAGTTGTGTCATAAATAAGTTAAAGAGATGAAGGGTCTCATTACCTTAACACCAATCATGGGTTTTCCAAAACAAGGGAAAGGGTTCATGTTGTATTGTGACACATCGGGTTTAGGGTTAGGATGTGTTCTCATGAAATGGAATCATGTGGTTGTGTATGGATCATCGAAGATTAGTTTTCATAATAAGAACAACCCATCGTGTGATTTTTGACTTGGAATATCTAGTTCATTCATTGAAAATGTGGTGTCATTATCACTTTAGTGAGAAATTCATAGTATTTACTGATCATAAGATTTTGAAGAATATTTTCTCACAATTTGATTTGAAAATGAGGCAAATGAGATATATGGAGTACCTTCAAATGTTTAATTTTGACTTGATGTACACACCCAGTTTGGGAAATTCGCTGGTGGATGTATTAAGTAAGAAGTTGTATGATTAAGTGGTGAAACAAGTATCAAATAATTATTAGTCGATGTCAGCCATAACCGACATACAGTTGGAATGTGAGGACTGGGGTATGAGAGAGGTTTTCTTTCTGGACTCATTGGTTCTTGACATGGTTGGTTTGATTAAATAGGCAAATGTTTCTGATTCTGAATGAATGGAGATATGGACAAAACTCAACAGTGTGGAGACCATTGAGGTCTGGGAATCAATTTGACATTCAGTTTTTTTTCAGACGTAGATGGTTGTACATGAGGCTTTTCCAGAGAAACTTCTTAGTGCATATCATCATTCTAGATGGGTTGTCCATCAAATATTTATGGAAATGTATAAATAATTGAAATCACAATTTTGGTAGGTCGATATTAAAAGTAATGTGCTGATGTTTTTTTGAGATGCTTGACTTGTCAGCAAGTCAAGGCTGAGGATCAACATCTGACAGGTATTTTGAAATCATTATCTATCCCAACATGAATGTGGTAACATATAGAAATTTATTTTTTATTGGTCTCCCATTAATGTTCAAATATCATAATTCCATATGGGTCATTCTGTATCAGCTCCCAAAGTCAGCCCATTTCATCCTAGTTCATGAAGGTCATATGGTGGAGGATTTTTCCAAAATCTATATCTATGAGGTTGTAAAGTGGCATGGTGTTTTGGTTTTGATTTTATTTGATAGAGATCTGAGGATAACATCTAGTTTTTATAATTACATTCAACAATCCCTTAGATGTTAGTTGACGATGTGTATGGAATACCATCCTCCTACAGATGGGATATCCAATTGAATGATGAAAACATTGGAAGATATGTTATGAGATTTTGTGATGGTTTTTGGTGGGTCATGGGAGGATCACTTTTTACAGTGGAATTATAAAATAATAACACTTTTTGGGCCTCCGTTTACATGGCTCTATTTGAATAATTTAACGGGTATCTATGTCAATCTCCTCTATGTAGGTTAAAAACATGTGAATTATCATTGGTTGGGCCAAGTCAAGTCTGAGATACTACGTAGATGATCATGTTGATTAGGAATAGAATGGTGATGGATCAGAGTCATGAGAAATGATTTTTTGACCATCGCCAATCACTGTTTTCATTCAGGTTTAGAGATCATGTGTTTTTTATAATAACTCCATGTTTGGGACATCATTGGTTTGGAGAGTAAGGCATGTTCTATCCAAGGTATATTAGGACTCTCTAGATACTTTATGGGGTTGGAGAGGTAAAAATCAGTTGGAATTTTAACCATGGTTTAGTGTGGTGCATAACATGTTTCATGTTTCTCAATTTGAAATGTTTCAACCGGATCCTAACCTTATGATATGATGGGATCATGTTGAGCTAGATCTGGATGCTTCGTTAGTGCACATGGTAGTTCATATTGTGGATAGGAATGAGAAATTCTTTCAGGGTAAAAGAATCGGTGTAGTTTAGTTTTTGTGGTAGAATATTCATATTCTGGAGGATATATGGGATCCATATAAAGAGATGGTTGAGAAATATCTTGGGATCTTTCAGTAAAAAGGTTTCTCTCTAGCTTTTGAGGATATAAAGTCTAATGGTGGGGATAAAGTAGCACCCCTATTTTGAAGTATGTAACCTTTTTTATGAATTTTTCTATGACTGAAGTTTTTGGGTAATGTTTGGGAGAGTTTTGAAAGGTTTTGTATATATTTAGATAATTTTTAAAGGGTACATAGTCTGATAATGATAAAGGGAAACTAAGAAAAAAAATACAAGAATCCATGCGGTTGGGGATGGAGAAATCCACATAGTTGGCACATAGATTTTATATCCATGGTGGTTAACCATGAGAGTCCCCTTTTTATAGTTACAGGAGCACAGTTAGTATACTATTTGTCTAAACGTGCGAACTAACTGTGCACTACAAATAATGTAGGGTTTTAAAAAATGATATCATTAAGGGTTTTCCAAAAATTGTTCATTTATTCCCCAACTCAAACCCCACTCATTATTTTTGGTTCTCACAGGTTAGGCCATCTCTCCCACTCATTTTGGAAGCGAATTGAAGGGTTTTTAATGCGCGGTGATGGCGATTATTCTCTAGTAAGTCTCCTCTCATTAATATTTATTGGATTACCTTAGATCTAACTCTCCCTCCTAATTGGTCTTCTAGATATACATAAATATCATGTATATATAGGGTTTTAATTGCATAAAATTATGGTATTTGGGATTCTTGATGATATGAAATAGATTTAAGGTGGTTCTGGTGGATATTTCACACAGATTTAGGGTGCGGTTATGACTTGGTCGACATCACTGAAACCCTAAGGTTGGTGGCTTCACTTTCAACTCAATTTTTCTAGAACATGAATCAATTCATTCAATTAATTGGGGTTTCTTGAAATAAATTATTATTTGGATGAGTGAATCTTGATGGAAATTCCATTTGTTATGTTTTTTGGTTTTTTGGGGATAATAGGTTATTGTATTTGAATGTTCTTATTGTCTGGTTTTAAAATATTGATTTTAAAGTTTTTTCTAGGGGTATATTTATGAAATGGTTTGTGGAAAGGATTTTCAATAAAAAGGTTGGTTTTATTGTAATATGAGTTTGGAATAGTAGTGGATTAAGTGATCATTTTGTTGAGAATTAGTGGTTTGAATATTGTTGTGGATTTGGTGGGTGCATATTCTTTCTTAATGTATTAGGGAAATTTTTTACATGTTGTATTGATGGGGAGTGGGTGGGGAGTGCCACTATAAACTAGGGAAAGATTTTGGACAGAAGGGCCACCATAACAGCTGAGTGGGTATGAAGTACCACTAGGTTTGGAAAGGAGTAAAAGGACTTGGACGAGATGTTCCACCATGATTGTTACATCGCGTTGAGTGTGTGAAAAAATTATTTTTATGTTTGTATTATGGATGCTGATATGAAAGATGAATTTTTTGTTTTCATATCTGATGGTAAAAGGGTTTATGACTTGTTTTTTGACATACCCTTACATTGTGGCGATTTGGGTGAAAAATGGATTAGTAAGGAGGTGTTGTTCTTACTGGAAATTGTTGTACTATTTTATTTATTATATAAAATAATTAATATAAATATTATAATGGTTCAATACTAATAGCATGTTCAGGTAATTAATTTGGGGAAAATGTAAGGCCCCAGCATTAAACATTACTTAATCTTGATTTATTTCAACAATTCACATTGAGGATCTTTTTTGGTGTAGAGTTTTAGATAATTAGGTCACAAATCATGCATTTCATTGAACATTTAAACAAGGTGGTTACATGAAAAATAGTATTAATTTTTTTCCATCAAAGGAAACATATTTAAAATAAAACATGGTTTCTTTCTTAATAGTTCTTCGACACTATCATCACATCATGTACGTTTCCCTTGACTTGTGAATTTTTTTTCAAAAACATAGGATGAGCATAAAAAGATCAGTAAGGGATATAAAAATACGGAAAGAAAACATTAGTTCATGTATACATAACAATGAATGAAATCATACTTTACTCTTAAAACATAATAACTTTATCATACCTCATTAAATCATAAGATTTATGAATAATTCCTAGAAATCATAAGACATAAAGGTAACATGATGCATTCATAACATTCTTACGTAGGGAGTTATACTCATGGGTACAATTGGAATAACCATCACAGTATATTCCCTAAATCTCTTTGTAGAAATCATAGTATTTAACTACTTTTCATTACCCAATGAATTGGAGAGCTATCTTGGGATCACCGACCCTTAGTTTATCACAGAACCACTTGACTTCATAAACAATGACCGAGAACCATAACATAATCGTATCACATAAAACATGCATAAAAAACATAACATTTACACATTGCAACAAAAATATAACATTTTATGATATTGAAATAATAAATCCATTCTAAAAACCATTTTCAATACCAAAATACGTAAAAATAGTATATGGTATTTATTTTTCTTTGGAAAACATTACATCTTGTTAAGGAATCCTTTGATCAAATAATACTCATGGCGGCGAAAAAGGTCGTTGTCACCGCTTACGTTAAAAAAAGAAACATTCCTTTTTGTCGTTTAGTAAAACACATAGTAGTAAAAATATTCCCTTTGAATGAAAATACAAAATGGTTTTATACACTGTATAAAATAAAGTAGTGTAGAAATAAACATATGCCTCAATGAATGGAGATTTAGATGATGTCCCGTACAAATATGGTATCCTTAGATTAAGGATAAATGAATTACATAATTATGTATGACAAATATAAATACATCCAATATAAGTGGATATTATGTTTAAAACAATCAGAGGTCATCCACACATATTAATAGCACGACATAATCAAGAAATATAGGTTTAACCCAAAGAATTGAAATTGGGTTAAGAAGTTCCCTTACAGAATTTCGACAGCCTAATGGCGTCACTTTAAAATTCAGAAAATGAGTTGATGAGAGAGAAAATGGTATGTCATCAATTATAATTAAAATTTACATCAACAAGGATATATAATAACATATAGCAACATAATAATATGTAAATTAAAAGACATAACAAAAGGAATTCTTTTGAAAAGACAAGTGTGAATGGTTCCCTTACCGATTTGGGTAACTTTTGAATCGTAAACCCCATTAAAGAAGAATCAAACAATTAAGATGTAAATTCCCATAAATTAAAGTATATTACACAATTAATACAATCATGCTAAGTACACACACCACCGAAAAGGAAATATTGTAAAATGTAGCATGAATCGCACGGGAATAAACGTGAGATGAAAAATCTCTTACGAAAACTCGACAGCCTAACGATGCCACTTAAAACGTCCAAATAATGGATTGATGAGATAAAATATGGTCCCTAATCATATGAAAATAAAAATTACGGTAAGAGTAATATAAAATGACATCCCCCAACATAAGAAATAGGAGCTTAAAATAAATGAAATTAAATAGAGTACTTAAAAAGAAAGAGAGAGGTAGGATTCCTTTAACTCGAGTCCAACTTGTTCCCGTTAATTCATTATAATCCTCAATAATGAAAATAGGTAAATTTATAATTTTTTAATTAATTAATTTAAAGTTCATTATTCAATTCATATCACATATTACAATGTTACAATAATCAGTTAATTATGTGAGTTCATATCATACTTTTTGTCGATGTTTGGTATAAGAGTCAAAAATAAACTTGTTTGAAAATAGTTGTCCATGTAGTTAGAAGTAAATCAACTCCAGAATAGTATTAATTATTTAAATATCATATATATCCAGTATATATTCATTTTATACTATTACATAACATTTGGAGATAAAAAAATGAAATGCACCATTCATGGAGATGGTAGGCCATACGTACCCTTAAACGCTACATTCATTTCATTGTCACATTAAAGGAATTAAAAGTAAATTAGACAAATATATATTATAATTCCATTATAATATATATGTTATATTGTTAAAAAAAGTTCATTCATTTTACTCTTTATACATTCCATGTATCTCATTAACGAGTCACATCACTTGAGGGGGCGGTAGTCCACACATCCATAGATGAAATTGTCGCAATTACACGACATGAAAAGAATAATGATATGATTTAAACATAAAATACATAAACATATAGAAAGAATAAATACCATATATATCATATATAAATATAGTGACATCATAATGTCCACCATGAAAATGAGTTAAGAGAAGATAGAACCTTCATCGTTTCGTGAGGCAGTAATTCTCTACCCACAGAGACAGTATGTTCTTTAACCACTAAACGAAGGTGTGTGTAAGTGTAAATAAAATCCATCTCATAAAAAATATTTTTATATTGAGTATTATGGTGTTGTTATGGAAAAAAAAAATAATTTTAGTGGTGAGCGAAGAAGGAAAATAAAATAAAGTAACTTGATAGAAGACATTACCTCAAAATTGGGTAACTCTTTGATTTGAGCCAAAGACGTCCATGGAAAGGCATATACTCAAAGTGTGGATTCTAGGAGTAATGGAGGGATGTGTAGAGATAACATGAGTAGAGGTTAGACGAGCTAAGGTATTTAGATGTGTGAGTAATGGGTAGAGGTGATGTCTTTTTATAAGGGGGAGGAGGGGCACTCATGGAATGTCATGTAAATATTTATTTATTATAAAATGTTTTTCTAATTAAAATGGTTCCAAAATGGTTTATTTCGAGGATAAGAGGTTAAGGGGTAGAAATCCACTCAACCAACCATATTTAGACAAGTGGAGGTCATATAATTCACCTTATCTTTTAATTTTAACACTTAGTTAAAATTAATAATTCAAACTACGTCTTTTTTTTATTTTCAAAATATAAGGTCATAATAGTTACATTAAAATGAAAATAGTCCCATAATTGTATAAATAATGATTTTAGTAATATATAATATGTCATTTGGAAGAATATTATATTTTATGGACTATTATACCATTTAATAAAATTACATTTGTTTTAAAATCTCATTTATGCCAATTTTGACACTATTTGGTAGTTGACTTTTGATAAAGGAATAAAAGCTTTATTACGTTTTATAACAGTATTAACATAATGTTTAAAAATCATACTCATATATAAAATTCTTGGATATCATCCAATGTCTCAAAACAAAATTATTTTAACACTTATAATATCATTTATTTAAATCTTTCATTAATGAAGTAATAACAGCATCATCATTGTGTCAAAAAAAATTATTTATTTACTGTCTAAAAATTCTAAATAAAATATCAAAATGTTGGAAATCTTTTGATCTTTCCAATTACTATTTATAGACAAATATATCATTTATATAAAAAAATTTATTTTACTTAGGTGTTACATACATCAGTATTATATTCCTTTCTTTAAAAATAATATGATAAAACTTCACTATCATACTAAAGTTATTACATGGGATCCAAAAGTTGGAACAAGGAATCCCATGGTTGTACATGACACAAAAATAGAATTAATACACATGGATGGGTAATTTTATATTATTATAACATTATTTTGTTTACCCTTTTTACCTGATTTACTAATTAATCAGGGTAATTAAAAATAATTACCGTAATTACTATTCATCATGTCAAAAACAAAACAGTCTTAATTACAGAATTTGGAACTTCTAATTAAAAATATGCAATCCATTTTACCAAACTCCAAACAAAGAAATAGCAGTAACTAATTTAAAAATAATTCCCGTTGTCAAAACCAAAGATGGGTTTTTAAGAAGTAAAATTTATAAAAAGATTGACTTGTTTTTACATCCAATTGAAAATTGAAATTACATCTAATGACCACCATTGGATTAAATGGTAAAAATATATTCTAATTACACTTTAAACCCAATTAAAAAGATAATGTAACCTTATAAATAAATTAGATTAAAAAGTACTTTTGAAATAAAATACAGTATTTTTCACTATTCATTACCAGGAAAGTCTGTCAGGGGGAAAAATCCCCTGACCATTTATTAAAAAAAGAAAAAGAGTACAAAGGGCCGAGCAGTTCCTAAACAAAACACCGTAGCATCACCGGATACCAAACCCATCAACCTCTCAAACCCATCATCGACATTCACTACTGGTGTTGACATGAAATCACCGGGAACACTTCACGGGCCACAGACCAGACAGGCAAACATCATACCACAAATTCACAAAAAACCAGTAGAAAACCAAATCACAATTTCAGAATCAATTAACCTGCTGCAAAAACACCACAGTAAGTCTGTGCAAATATGATCCGCCACCATGAAGCCATCACAGACCGTCGCCAATCACCCGAAACCAAGATTTCGGTCACCAATAATGCATCACCGGTCGCCGGAATCGGAGCCGAGTCCACACCGAGCGCCGCAACAACCATCGCACCACAAAAACAAGAAAAAAACACAGAAAAAAGAGAACGAACACAAACCAGGCCAGATCTCGCTGGTAGGGGACCCCTCCGCAAGCCTATGCCGCAAATCCCGGCGCCGCCTTCAAAACTGCACCCGGGGCCAGATCTACCCATCACACCCACAGACGACGCGAATCGCAACATCAACCCCCAAACCGCAGCATCGACCGCCCAGGACCAACATCGCGACGCCATGGAGAGCCCTAGCCAGAGCAATCACGCCGCAGCAAGGATGTTCACCGTAGAAGAAATCGACGCCACTGGAAGACCCGCGAGCCACGAGTGCGCCGAGTAGAAGGGGAACAAGGCAGATCTGCAATGGGGGAGCGGAAGGCGGCGCCGAGGGAAACCTAACGTCGAGAGAGGCCCCTTACGGGCTCATCTTCTCTTTTACTATTCATTAAAAAATGAATTTTATTTGAAAAATAACAAAAATTTACCCAATGTAAATTTTGATGATAAAAATCTAAAGAAAAATTTTATTTTTTGAAAATTATCATATGAATTTGACCAAAACTATATTTAAATAGGGTTCACCATCAAAAGGCCATAAATTGTCATTTTAATGTAAATTATGCTTAAAATTATATTCATTTACATTTTAAGCCTCTAAATTTTACTGGAAAAAAGTAAATACATTTAGAAAACATCTATAATAATATTGTAGTTAGTTATATTTATTCCCTCCTATAAAACGGCTAGGTGTTAACTACCATTTAAAATAATACTAATATATTATTAGTGTGAAAAATAAGATTTCAAAGAAACATATTGTTGCGTATTGGGTAATCCATAGAACATAGAAATCCCATTAAAGTAAAATTAATATTTAATTCACAAATATATATAAATATGAAAATATCATATTTCTTTATTTGCCAGGAATTTTACATCCTTCCCCCCTTTTGGGAATTGCGTCCTCGCATTTTTAAAATTGGGCTTAGAAACATCATTTAAAGTCCCACATCGGAAATTAGTCAATAAAACTATCGCATTAAAATCATGAAAAAGAAATACTTAGGTCACCCGAGACAACAGATACTAGGATTCCATGAAAACATGGATATGAAGGAGAAAAAAAACCATTACGTTTTGATGGAGAGTGATAGAAAACATGTCTAAGAGAATGTTAACCACCAAAAAATCACAAAATTGTGATGGGTTAAACAGTATTAGATTCCCTAGTAGGAAAAGTTAAGAGACAACATTTTTGTTTTAAGTTTATTTTCATTGAAGAATTTATTTATGGGCTTAACTAAAACATAAGGAAACATACTGACATGTCATGGAGACTTCATCTTTTACTAGATTTCTTAACACAAACTCATATTTTCTCCAAACGATGAGTATTCAGACTGACTTTCTCACATTAAGAGAACTATAATCAAATTTGAGAGAATCAAATAATCTCCAAAATATGAACTATATATTTCCCATATCTTTGGACCTTAACCAAAACAAAAATTCATTGTACAAGATCAGATAATCCCCAAAAACGATAATCTTTTATAAAAAGAAAAACTACTCTTAATCCCCAAAATGATGAACGTCATACCATGATCATGATGTCCATTTCGTTTCATCGTCATCTTTTCCACATAGGTAGATGGTCCATGAATTGCAGAAATGATTTAGAGATCCATCAAAATCATTTTCTTCCTCCATCCAAATACAGCTTGTACAACATGGGTCTTATGGGTGTTCAAAGAAAAACAGTTTTGGAAAATAATCATGTATAATATATAATTTCAAAACATCCGATAAAACATGATTTCTATAAAATATTAGGACTGAATTTGAGTTGAAACTTTCAATTAATGGTCCTTTTAAAACACCATAGGTATGTGCTGAGAGACTATATTGTAAAAGAAAATATAAATCGGTTGCGCAAGTGTATCCTTCCTCAGAACCTTTTTTAAAATCATAATATGCTTCAAAATTTTGTGATAAGGTAAATATTTTAAAATTCCTTGATAATATTACCTTTCTTGAATATATGAGAATATTGTGAAAATATGATTTGTCTAAATACAACCCATGATCCATGATGATAACGAGGTATAGCGGAGGTGTTTGATATCTCAAAAAACTTCTTTCAAGTGAGTTGTTTCTAGAAAAAAATTTCTCAATCATCCGAACATTACTTTGCAATAATTATTGCAAGAATGTCCTCAGGAAGAGATAGGAATGTCAATTGAGATCCTCCTCCTTCCATTTGTAACTGACTTTACTTAACCTGAAAAATGTTATAAAACAAGGATTTAACTGAAGTAATAGACATAGGGACTAACCATGTGTCTAACAAAAACTCATATCCCAAAAGTTGTCTAAACCGGCCATTGATACCAACTGTAAGGCCCCAACCTTAAACATTACTTAATATTGAGTTATTTCAAGAATTCACATTGAGGATCCTTTCAGGTTTAGAGTTTTAGATAATTAGGTCATAAATAATACATTTCATTCCACATTTAAACAAGGTGGTTACATCAAAAACAGAATTCATTTTTTCCAATAAATAGAAATAAATTTAAAATAAATCATGGTTTCTTTCTTGAAACTTCTTCGACACTATCATCACATCATGTACATTTCCCTTGACCTGTGAAAAACATTTCAAAAACATGGGATGATCATAAAAATCTCAGTAAGGGGTATAAAAATAGGGAAAGAAAACATTAGTCCATGTATACATAAGAATCAATGAAACCATACTTTACTAATTAAACATAAGAATAATAACATACCTCATAAAATCATATGATTTATGAATAACTCATATAAATCATAAGACATAAAGGTAACTTGAGGCATTCATTATATTCTTACATAGGGAGTGACCCTCATGGTTACGTTTGGAATACCCATCACAATATATTCCGTAAATGTCTTTTGAGAAACCTTAGAGTTTAACTCCTTCATGTTACCCAATTAATTGGAGGGCTATCTCGGGCTCGCCCACCGTTAGTTTATCACGGAACCACCTGACTTCATAAACAATTCCCAAGAACCATGACATAATTGTATCACATAAAACAAGCATAAAGGAAACATAACATTTCCACAACGAAATAACAATATAAAATTTTATGATATTTAAATAATAAATACATTATAAAAACCATTTTCAATACCAAAATAGATAAAAAGAGTATATGGTATTTATTTTTCTTTTGAAATCATTATGACTGGTTAAGGAATCCATAGATCAAATAATACTCGCGGCGTTAGAAAAGGTATTCGTCACCGCTTACGTTAAAAAAAATATACCTTTTTGTCGTTTAGTAAAACGATTCATAGGGAAAATATTCCCTTTGAATGAAAAGTCAAAAGGGTTTTATACAAAATATTAAATAAAGTCCTGTAGAAATCAAAAGACACCTCAATGAAAGGATATTGAGACGAAATCCCGAACAAAGAGGGTATCCTTATATTAAGAATAAATCAATCACATAATTATGTGTGACAAATATAAATACACCCAATATAAGTGGATATTAAGTTTAAAAAAACCATAGGTCATCCACACATATTAATATCATGACATAATCACGAAGTAAAGGTTTAACCCAAAGAATTGAAATTGGTTTAAAAAGTTCCCTTGCAGAAATTCGACAGCCTAACAGCGACACTTTAAAATTCAGAAAATGGGTTGATGAGCGAGAAAATGGCATCTCATAACATGGAAATAAAATTTAAATCTATAAGGATATAGAATAAAATACCCCAACATAATAATATGTAATTTAAAATACATAACAAAAGGAAGTCTTTTAAAAAGATGACGGTGAAAGGTTTCCTTACCGATTAGGGTAACATTCGAAACGTACACCCCATGAAAGAAGGGTCATATAATTTAGATGTAAATACTCATAAATTAATGTATATTACACAAATAATACAATAATGGTCAGTACAAACACCACACAAAAGGAAATAGTGTCAAATGTAGCATGAAACTCACGGTAATAATAGTGAGATGAAAAATCCCTTACGAAAACTCGGCATCCTACTGGCGCCACTTAAAACTTCAAAAAAATGGATTGATGATATCAAATAGGGTCCCTCATAGTATGAACATAAAAATTACAGTAAATGGAATATAAAATAACATCCCCTAACATAATAAATAGGAGCATAAAAGAAATGTCATAAAAGAGAGTACATAAAAAGAAAGAGAGAGGTAGGATCCCTTACCTCGAGTCCGACTTCTTCTCGTTCGTTTATTATAATCTTGAATAATAAGAATAGTTCAATTTGTAATTTCATAATTACATCCTTTAATTTTCATTAATAAATTCATATCACATATTACCATGTTATAATAATTAGTTAATTATGTGAGTTCATATCATACGTTTTGTCGATGTTTGGTACATGAGTCGAAAATAAAATTTGAAAAGAATTGTCCATGTAGTTATAATTAAATCATCTCTAGAATAGTATTAATGATTTAAATATCATATATATCCAGTATATATTCATTTTATACTATTCCATAACATTTGGAGACAAAAAAAAAAGAAATGCACCGTTCATTGAGACGGTAGGACGTACGTACGCATGAAAGCTACTTTCATTTCTTTGTCATGTTAAAGGAATTAAAAATAAATGAAACATATATATATTATAATTAAATTATAATATATATGTTATATAGGTCACATAATTTCATTAATTTCACTCTTTATACATTCCATGTATTGCATGAACGAGTCACATCACTTGAGGGGGCGGTAGTCCACACTTCCTCAGATGAAATTATCGCAATTACACGACATGAAAACCATAATGATATGATTTAAACATAAAATACAAGAAGCATATAGAAAACATAAATACCATATATATATAATATATAAATACAGTGACGTCATAATGGCCACCCTGAAAGGTGTTAAGAGAAGATTGAACAATCATCGTTTCCTGAGGCAGTAATTCACCACCCACAGAAACAATATGTTCTTTAACCATTAGATGAAGGTGTGTGTAAGTGTAAATAAAATCCTTATCATAACAACATAATAGTATATTTAGGATACTGTTTTTTTATGGAATCAAATAATAATAATTTTTGTGGTGATTGAAGAAGGAAAAGAAAATAAAGGAACTCGAGAGAAGACATTACCTCTAAATCGGGTAACTCTTTTTGATTTGAGCCAAAGGCTTCATTGGAAAGAATTCAATTCAAAGTGCGGCTTCTAGGAGTAAGATATGTATTTTTATAGATAACATGGGAAGAGGTTCGATGAGACAAGGGCTTGATATGCATGAGTAAGGGGTAGATGTGATGGCCTTTTATAAGGGGGAGGAAGGGTACTCTTGGAATGTCCTGGAATATTAATTTATTATAAAATGTTTTTCAAATTATAATATTTTCAAATTGGTGTATTTCGAGAATAAGAGGATAATGGGTATAAATACACTCAACCAATATGATTTATACAAGTGGGGGTCATAGAATTCACTGTATCGTTTCTTTTTAACACTTAGTTAAAATTAATTATTCTTACTACATCTTTTTTTTATTTTCACAATATAAGGTCATAATAGTTACATTAAAATGAAAATAGTCCCAAAATTGTATCAATAATGGTATTATTATTATATTATATGTCATTTGGCAGAATAATAGATTTTTGGACTATTATACGTTTTAATAAAATAACATTTGTTTTTCAAGCACATTTATGCCAATTTTGACACTATTTGGTAGTTGACTTTTGATAAAGGCATAAATGCTTTATTCCGTCAAAATAAGAGTGTTGACATAAAATTAACATATCATAATCATCTATAAAATTGATGTATAGAATCGAAAGTCTCAAAAAAAATTATTTTAACACTTATAATATCATTTATTAAAATCTTTCATTAATGAGGTAATAACTGCATCATCATTGTGTGAAAAATAACATTATTTATTTAAGGTCAAAAAATTATAAATAAAATATCATGATTTAGGAAATATTTTTAGATTTACAAGGACTATTTATAGTTAGATATATCATTTATATAAACAAAACTAAATTTTTTTTACTTAGGTGTTACATACTTTTGTTATAGTTTCTTTTCTTTAAAAATAATATGATAAAAGGTCACTATCACACTAAAGTGATTCCATAAGGTCCCAAAGTTGGCACAAAGAATCCAATGGTCGGCCATGACACAAAAAATATAATTAATACACATGTATCGGTAATGTTTTATTATTATATCATTATATTGTTTACCCTTTTTACTCGATTTACTAATTAATCAGGGTAATTAAAAATAATTATTGTAATTACTATTCATCATATCGAAAACAAAAGAGTATTAATTACATAATTTGGACCTCCTGATTCAAAATATGGAATCCATTTTGCCAAACTCCAAACAGATAAATTATAGTAATTAATTTTAAAATAATTCTCATTGTCAAAACCAAAGACGAGTTTTTAAGAAGTAAAATTTATCAAAACATTGACTTGTTTTTACATCCAATAGAAAAGTGAAATTACTTCCAATGAACACCATTAGATTAAATGGTAAAACATATTTTAATTACACTTTAAAACAAAATAAAAATATAATCTAACCTTATAAATAAATTAGATTAAAAAGAACTTTTGAAATATAATACATTATTTTTCACTATTCAATAAAAATGAATTTTATCAGAAAAATTAAAAAAATTACCCAAAGTAAATTTTGATGATACAAATAAAAAGAAAAATTTTATTTTTTCAAAATTAAAATATGAAAGTGACCAAAACTATATTTAAATAGGGTTTTCCATCAAAAGGCAATAAATCGTCTTTTTAATGTAAATTATGCCTAAAATTAGATTCATTCACATTTTAAGCCTCTAACATTTATTGGATAAAAGTAAATACATTTAACAAAAATATATAATAATATTGTAGTTAGTTCTATTCATTCCCTCCAATAAAATGTCTAGGTGTTAACTACCATTTGAAATAATAATATTATATTATTATTGTGCAATGTATGATTTCAAAGAAACCTATTGTTGGGTATCAGGTAAGCCATCAAACATAAAAACCCATTTAAAAAAATTAATATTTAATTCAAAAATATTAATAAATATGAAAACATCATATATATTTACTTACCTGGGATGTTACATCCTTCCCCCTTTTGGGAATTGCGTTCACTCAATTTTAAAAATGGGCTTGGAAACATCATTTAAAGTCCCAGATTGGAAATTAGTAAATAAAACTATCATTTTAAAATAAAGAAAAATACAAATACAAAGGTCACCTGATACAATATATACTAGGGTTCCATGAAAACATGGATATAGAGGAGAAAAAAACCATCAATTTCTGATGGAGAGTGATATAAAACATGTCTAGGAGAAAGTTAACCACCAGAAAATCACAAACTTGTGATGGGTTAAACTTTATTTGATTCCCCATTAGGAAAAGTTAACAGAAATTTTTTTAATGATTATTTTCATTGAATAATTTATTTATGGGATTAAATAAAACATAAGGAAACATACTTACTTGTCATATAGACTTCATATTTTACTATATTTCTAACACAAACTCATATTTTCTCCATACGATGAGTATTCAGGATGACTTGTTCACATTAAGAGCGTTATAATCAACTTAGATAGATTTACATAATACAAAAAAGATGAACTATATACTTCCCATATCATAGGACCTTAACCAAAAACAAAATGGTTAGTACAAGATCAGATAATCCCCAAAAGGATAATCATTTACAAAAAGAAAACTACTCTTAATCACCAAAATGAAGAACATCATACCTTGATCATGGTGTCCATTTGGTTTCATTGACATCTTTTCCACTTAGTTAGATGGTCCATGCATTGAAAAAATGATTTATAGATCCATAAAATTCATTTTCTTTCTCCATCCAGATACACCTTGTACAACATGGGTCATATGGGTGTTCACAGAAAAACAGTTTTGGAAAATAATCATGTACGACATATAATTTCAAAACATCTGATAAAACATGATTTCTATAAAATAGTCAGACCGAATTTGAGTTGAAACATTCAATTAATGGTCCTTTTAAAATACCATAGGTATGTGCTGAGACACTATATTGTAAAAACAAATATAAATAGGTCGTGCAAGGGTCTCCTTCTTCGGTACCTTTTTTAAAATCATAATATGATTCAAAATCTAGTGATAAGGTAAAATATTTTAAAATTCCTTGATAAAATTTACCTTTAATGAAAATATGATAATATTGTTAAAATAGGATTTGTCTAAACACAACCCATGATCCACAATGATAACGAGGTATATTGGAGGTGTTTGATATCTCAAACAACTGCTTTCAAGTGAGTTGTATGCTAGAAAAGTTTTCACAATCATCCGAACATGACTTTGGTATAATTATTTCAAGCATGTCCCTAGGAAGAGATATGAATGTTGTTTGAGATCCTCCTCGTTCCATATGTAACTAACTTTACTTGACTTGAAAAAAGTTATCAAACGAGGATTTAACTAAAATAATAGACAAAGGGACTAACCATGTGTCTAACTAAAACTCTTAATCACTAAAGATGTCTAAACCGACCTTTGATACCAACTGTAAGGCCCCAGACTTAAACATTTATTAATCTTGAGTTATTTCAAAAATTCACATTGAGGTTCTTTTCAGGTTTAGAGTTTTAGAGAATTAGGTCATAAATCATGCATTTCCTTCCACATTTAAACAAGGTGGTTACATCACAACAATATTCATTTTTTTTCCATCAAACGAAACATATTTAAAATAAAACATGGTTTCTTTCTTGACACTTCTTCAACAATATCATCACATCACGTAATTTTCCCTTGACCTATGAAAAACATTTCAAAAACATGGGATGAGCATAAAAAACTCAGTAAGGGATATAAAAATACGAAAAGAAAACATTAGTCCATGTATATATATGAATTAATGAAATCATTCATTACTCATAAAACCGAAGCACTTTAACATACCTCATGAAATAATAAAATTTATGAATAACTCATAGAAATCATATGAAATAAAGGTAACTTGAGGAATTCATAACATTCTTACGTAGGGAGTAACCTTCATGGTTACATTTCGAATACCAATCACAGTATATTCCCTAAATCTATTCAGAATAACCTTAGCGTTTAACTTCTTCACATTACCCAATGCATTGGAGATCTCTCTTGGGATCACCCACCCTTAATTTATCACGAAACCGCCCTCCAATGGCTCGGAGGCCTTCATTTTTTATTGATTTTGATAATCCACATTTCAAGGGGTGAGGTGGAACCCTTACAAGGCCCGTAGGCATACATATTAAATGGCCCGTTGGACTTAGAGGAATTCATTTCCCGTAGGCATCAAACATTACATACAACCCAGACAAACTACATAGAACTACTCCTCCCCAGCATCTTCATCATGAAATCAACTCTCCACCTTCGCATGGTTCTTCGGCTAGGCATTCCCGTGCAAGCACATGCCTGTCCCGATGGCAGGTCTCATACCCTCTCATTGTTGCAATCATTTTAGCTTCTGCTATGATGAAAGCTCCTTTCTCATCCTCCTTTTAGATCTTGTTCCTTGTAGTATGTCTGGTTTGCATCTACACTTAAATGTGGCCTGAAGGCCTTGATATGGCCCAAAGGCTTTACTGACTCGAAGACCTGGGTGTCCCAAAGGCCTTACAGGACTCAAGAACCAAATCAGTGGCCTGAAGGCCCAAACAGGGGAATATTCCTAGATGCTACAGTGCCAAATAGTGCTTTCTATAGTTCCCGCTACAGTACCTACTACAGTACTGCACAATTCCTGCTACATTACCTACCATAGTACCAGCTACAGTGCTGCTACAATGCTTCTACAGTGCCCAGAAATTCTACCTCTACATGGATTTGATCCCTGGTCGCTTGGATGTACATACGGAGTCCTTACCAACCAGGATAAGGCTTATGTGCCTCACAGAACCACCAGACTTCATAAACAATTCCCATGAACCATTACATAATCATATCACATAAAATATGCATAAAGGAAACATAACATTTCCACATTAAAATAACAATATAACATGTTATGATATTGAAATAATAAATCCATTCTAAAAACCATTTTCAATACCAAAATATGTAAAAAGAGTATATGGTATTGTTTTTTTTTCTGAAAACATTAAGGCATGTTAAGGAAGCCATAGATCAAATAATAATCACGGTGGTGGAAAAGGTTTTTGTCACTACTTACGTTAAAAAATGAAAAATTCCTTTTTTCGTTTAGTAAAACTCTTCATAGAGAAAATATTACCTTTAAATAAAAATTCAAAAGGGTTTTATACACCGTAAAAAATAATGTCTGGTAGAAATCTAAAGATTCCTCAATGATAGGAGATTGAGATGATGTCCCGTACAAAGACGGTATCCTTAGATTAAGGATAAATCAATTACATAATTATGTGTGAAAAATAAAAATACACCCAATATAAGTGGTTATTAATTTTAAAACAACCATTGGTCATCCACACGAATTCATAGCATGACATAATCGAGAAGTATAGGTTTAACCCAAAGAATTGAAATTGGGTTAAGGAGTTCCCTTACAGAAATTCAACAGCCTAATGGTGTTACATTAAAAATCAGAAAATGAGTTGATGAGAGAAAAAATGGTATCTCATCACTTGGAAATAAAATTTAAATCAATAAGGATATATAATAACATATCCCATCATAATAATATGTAAATTAAAAGACATAACAAATGGAAGTCTTTTAAAAAGAGGAGGGTGAAAGGTTCCCTTACCGATTTGGGTAACTTTCGAAACATACACCCCATGAAAGAGGAATCATACAATGAAGATGTAAATACCCATAAATTAAAGTATATTACACAAATAATACAATCATGGCAAGTACAAAAACCACAAAAAGGAAATAGTTTCAAATGTAGCATGAATCTCTCGGGAATAAACGTTAGATGAAAAATCCCTTACGAAAACTCGTCAGCCTAACGACACCACTTAAAACATCCAAAAAATGGGCTGATGAGTTCATATAGGATCTCTCATCATATTAACATAAAATTTAATGTAATAGGAATATAAAAGAACATCCCCCAACATAATAAATATGAGCTTAAAATAAATCACATAAAAAAGAGTACATAAAAAGAAAGAGAGAGGTAGGATCCCTTACCTTGAGTCCAACTTGTTCTCGTTCGTTCTTTATATTCCTGAATAATAAACATAGGTCAATTTATAATTTTATTAGGACTTATTTTAATGTTAATTATTCAATTCATATCACATATTACCATGTTACAATAATTAGTTAATTATGTGAGTTCATATCGTACGTTTTGACAATGTTTTGTACCTGCGTAAAAAATAAACTTGTTTGAAAATAATTGACCACGTAGTTATAAGTAAATCATATCCAGAATAGTATTAAGGATTTAAATAACAAATATATCTAGTATATATTAATTTTATACTATTCCATAACATTTGAAGATAAAAAATTGAAATGCACAGTTCATGGAGACGGTAGGCCATACGTACGCATGAATGCTACGTTCATTTCTTTTTTATATTAAAGGGATTCAAAATAAATGAGAAATATATATATTATAATTATTGAATAATATATATGTTATATAGGTCACATTTGTTCATTAATTTCACTCCTTATACAATCCATGTAATGAATGAATGAGTAATGTCACTTGAGGGGGCGGTAGTCCACACTTCCTCAGATGAAATTATTACAATTACACGGCATGAAAAGCATAATGATATGATTTAAACATAAAATACAGAAGAATATAGAAAACATAAATACGATATATATCATATATAAATACAATGACATCATAATGGCCACCATGAAAGGTGTTAAGTGAATATTGAACAATCATCCTTTCGTGAGGCAGTAAGTTGCCACCCACAGAAACAGTATGTTCTTTAACAATTAGAGGAAGGTGTGTGTAAGTGTAAATTAAATCCTTCACATAACAAAATCCTAGTATATTTAGTATATTGGTGATGTTATGTAGTATAATAATAATAATTTTAGTGGTGTGTGAAGAAGTAAAATAAAAGTAACGAACATGATATAAGACATTACCTCTAAATCGGGTAACTCATTTTGCTTTGAGCCAAAGCTTCCTTGGAAAGACTTATGCCCAAAGTGAGGTTTCTATGAGTAAGATATGGATGTGGATATATAACATGATCAGAGGTTGGATTATCCAATGTATTGAGATGTTTGAGTAACGGGTAGAGATGATGGCTTTTTATAAGGGGGAGGAGGGGCACTCTTGGAATGTCATGAAATATTATTTTATTATAAATGGTTATTCAAGTTAGAATGGTTCAAAAATGGTGTATTTCGAGAATAAAAGGATATGGGGTAGAAATACACTCAACTAATTGGATTTAGACAAGTGGAGGTCATATAATCCACCTTATCTTTTCATTTTAACCCTTAGTTAAAATTAGAAATTCTTACTACGTCTTTTTTTTATTTTCAAATTATAAGGTCATAATAGTTACGTTAAAATGACAATAGTCCAATAATTGTATAAATAATGATATTATTAATATATTATATATAATTTGGAAAAATATTAGATTTTTTGGACCATTATACCATTTAATAAAATAATATTTTTTTAAAAACTCATATATGCCAATTTTGAAACTATTTGGGAGTTGACTTATGATAAAGGAATAAAAGCTTTATTACTTCGAAATAAGAGTATTAAAATAAAGTTGAAATATCATAATCATATATAAAATTCTTGGATTACATACAGAGTCTCAAAACAAAATTAATTTAACACTTATAATATCATTTATTTACATATTTCATTAATGAGGTAATAACTACATCATCATTGGGTCAACAATAACTTTATTTATTTAATGTATAAAATTTATAAATAAAATATCATAATGTAGGAGATATTTTTAGATTTAAAATTACTATTTATAGTCAATGTTATCATTTATATAAACAAAAAAAAATTTATTTTACTTAGGTGTTACGTACTTTGGTTATATTTTCCATTCTTTAAAAATAATATGATAAAATGTCACTATCACACTAAAGTGATTCCATGGGGTCACAAAGATGGAACAAAGAATAACATGGTAAGCCATGACACAAAAAATAGAATTAAGACACATGTATGGGTAATTTTATATTATTATAACTTTATTCTGTTTACCATTTTTACCCGATTTACAAATTAATCAGGGTAATTAAAAATAATTACCGTAATTACTATTCATCATGTCAAAAACAAAAGAGTCCTAATTACATATTTTGTACCTTCTGATTCCAAATATGGAATCCATTTTACCAAACTCTAAACAGATAAATTGAAGTAATTAATTTAAAAATAATTCCCGTTGTCAAAATGAAAGACAGGTTTTTAAGAAGTAAAATTTATAAAAAGATTGACCTGTTTTTACATAGAATTGAAAAGTGAAATTACATCCAATGAAAAACATTGGATTAAATGGTAAACCTATATTCTAATTTAACTTTATAACCAATTAAAAATATAATCTAACCTTATAAATAAATTATATTAAATGGAACATGTGAAATAAAATACAGTACTTTTCACTATTCATTAAAAAATGAATTTTATCAGAAAAATACAAAAAATTTACCCAAAGTAAATTGTGATGATATGAATATAAATAAGAATTTTATTTTGTCAAAATTAAAATAATAAAGTAACCAAAACTAGATTTAAATAGGGTTCACCATCAAAAGGTGATAAATAATCCTTTTAATGTAAATTATGCTTAAAATTAGATTCATTCACGTGTTAAGCATCTAACTTTTATTAGATAAAAGTAAATACTTTTAACAAACATCTATAACCATATTTTAGTTAGTTCTATTAATTCCCACAAATATATTGGCTAGGTGTTAACAACCATTTAAAATAATTATATTATATTATTAGTGTGCAACGTAAGATTTCAAAGAAACCTATTGTTGCGTTTCGGGAAAGCCATAAAAAATAGAAACCCCTTTAACATAAAATTAATATTTAATTCAAAAATATTAATAAATATGAAAACATATTATTTCTTTATTTACCTAGGATGTTACATCCTTCCCCCTTTTGGGAATTGGATCCTCGCAATTTTAAAATTGGACTTGGAAACATCATTTAAAGTCCCACATCAGAAATTAGTCAATTTAAAAATAACATTAAAATAAAGAAAAAGAAATACAAAGGTAACCTGAGACAATAGATACTATGATTCCATGAAAACATGGATATGGATGAGAAAACAAACCATCAACTTCTTATGGAGAGTGATAAAATACATGTCTAGGAGAAAGTCAACCTCCAGAAAATCACAAACTTGTGATGGGTTAAACTATATTTGATTCCCTAGTAAGAAAAGGTAACAAAAAACGTTTTTGTTTTAAGTTTCTTTTCATTGAATAATTTATTTATGGTCTTAATTAAAACATAAGGAAACATAATTAATTCTCATGTATACTTCATCTTTTACTAGATTTCTAGCACAAACTGATATTTTCTCCAAACGATGAGTATTCTGGATGACTTGTTCACATTAAGAGCACTATAATCATCTTCGAGAGAATCACATAATCCACAAAAGATAAACTATATATTTCACATATCTTATAACCTTAACCAAAACTACAATGGTTAGTACATGATCAAATAATCCCCAAATAGAATAATCTTTTAAAAAAAGAAAAACTACTCTTAATCCCCAAAATGAAGAACATCATACCATGATCATGGTGTACATTTGGTTTAATTGTCATATTTTTCATGTAGGTAGAAGGTCAATTCATTGCAACAATTATTTAGAGATCCATCAAAATAATTTGCTTCCACCATCCAAATACATGTTGTACAACATGGGTCATATGGGTGTTCACATAAAAAAAGTTTTGGAAAATAATCATGTATGACATATAATTTCAAAACATCTAATAAAACATGATTTCTATAAAATTGTCGGACGGAATTTGAGTTGAAACTTTAAATTAATGGTCCTTTTAAAATACCATATTTATGTTATAAGAGAATATATTAAAAAAAAATAGGTTATGTAAGGGTCTCCTTCTTCGGCACCTTTTTTAAAATCATAATATGCTTCAAAATCTTGTGATATGGAAAAATATTTTAAAATGCCCTGATAATTTTTAACTTTCTTGAAAATATGAGAATATTGTGAAAATAGGATTTTTCTAAATACAACCGATGATCCATGATGATAACGAGTTATAGTTGAGGTGTTTGATATCTAAAACAACTTTTTTCAAGTGAGTTTCATGCTAGAAAATGTTTCAGAATCATCTAAACATGACTTTGCAATAATTATTGCAATCATTCCCTCAGGGAGATATAGTAATTCCGTTTGAGATCCTCCTCCATCCATTTGTAATTGACCTTACTTAACTAGAAAAATTTATAAAACAAGGATTTAACTAAAATAATAGACATAGGGACTAACCATGTGTCTAATGAAAACTCATAATCCCTAAATTTTTCTAAACCGACCTCTGAAACCAACTATAAGGCCCCACCCTTGAACATTAATTAATCATGATTTATTTCAAGAATTCAAATTGAGGATCTTTTTAGGATTAGAGGTTTAGAGAATTAGGTAATAAATCCGACATTTCATTCCACATTTAAACAAGGTGGTTACATCAAAAACAGTATTCATTTTCTTTCCATCAAAGGAAATATATTTAAAATAAAACATAGTGTCATTCTTGACACTTTTTTGACACTATCATCACATCATGTACTTTTCCCTTGAGCTGTGAAAAACAATTCTAAAACTTGGGATGAGCATAAAAAGCTCAGTAAGGGATATAAAAATACGGAAAGAAAGCATTAGACCATATATGCATAAGAATCAATGAAATCATACTTTAGCCATAAAAAATAAGAACTTTAACATACATCATGAATTCATAAGATTTATGAAGAACACATAAAAATCATAATACATAAAGGTAACTTGAGGCATTCATAACATTCTTACGTAGGGAGTAACCCTCATGGATACATTTGGAATACCCATCACAGTATATTCCCTAAATCTATTTGGAGAAACCTTAGCGTTTAACTCCATAGCATTAACCAATGAATTGGAGAGATATCTCAGTCTCACCAACCCTTATTTTATAATAGAAGCACGTGACTTAATAAATAATTCCCAAGAACCATAACATAATCGTATCACATAAAACATGCATAAAGGAAACATAACATTTCCACATTGCAATAACAATAAAACATTTTATGATATTGAAATAATAAATACATTCTAAAACCATTTTCAATACCAAAATATGTAAAAAGAGTATATGGAATATTTTTTTTTTGAAAACATTATGGCTTGTTAAAGACGACATAGATCAAATAATACTCGCGGTGGTGGAAAATGTCGTTGTCATCGTTTACATTATAAAAAGAAATGTTCCTTTTTTTCATTTAGTAAAACGCTTCATAAAGAAAATATTTCCTTTGAATGAAAAGTCAAAATGGTTTTATACACCTTTTAAAATAAAGTCGTGTAGAAATCAAAAGATGCCTAAATGAAAAGAGATTGAGATGAAGTCCCATACATAGAAGGTATCCTTAGATTAAGGATAAGTCAATTACATAAGATTGTTTGGAAAATATAAATACACCCAATACAATGGGATATTGTTTTTTAAAATAATCAGATGTCATCCATACATATTCATAGCATGACATAATCAAGAAGTATAGGTTTAAGGAAAATAATTGAAATTGGGTTAAGAAGTTTCCTTATAGAAATTCGACAGCCTAACAGCGACACATTAAAATACATAAAACGAGTTGATGAGAGAGAAAATTGTATCTCATCACATGGACATAAAATTTACAACAATAAGTATTTATAATAACATATCCCAACATAATAAGATGTAAATTAAAAGACATAACAAAAGGAAGTCTTTTAAAAAGAGGAGGGTGAAAGGATCCCTTACCGATTTGGGTAACTTTCGAAACGTACACCCCATAAAAGAAGGATCAAACAATGAAGATGTAAATACCAAAAAATTAAATTATATTACACAAATAATATAGTCATGGTCAGTAAACAGACCACACAAATGGAAATAGTGGAAAATGTAGCATTAATCTCACGGGAATAAAAGTGAGATGAAAAATCCCTTATGAAAACTCGACATCCTAACAGCACCACTCAAAACATAAAAAAAAGGGATTGATGAGATCAAATAGGGTCTCTCATAATATGAACATAAAACTTATATTAAGAGGAATATAAAATAACATCCCACAACTTAAGAAAGAGGAGCATAAAAGAAATGACATAAAAGAGAGTACATAAAAAGAAAAAGAGCGGTAGGATCCCTTACCTTGAGTCCGACTTGTTCACGTTCGTTCATTATATTCCTGAATAATAAACATAGGTGAATTTATAATTTCTTAAGGAATTAATTTAAAGTTAATTATTCAAATCATACCACATATTACCATTTTATAAAAATTATTTAATTGTTTGAGTTCATATCATACGTTTTGTCGATGTTTGGTACATGTGTAAAAAATAATCTACTTTGAAAAGAATCGTCCATTTAGTTATAAGTACATAATCTCCAGAATAGTATTAATGATTTAAATATCATATATATCCAGTATATATTCATTTTATACTATTCCATAACATTTGGAGATAAAAAAATGAAATGCTCTGTTCAAGGAGACGGTAGGCCGTACGTACGCATGAACACAACTTTTATTTCATTGTCATATTAATTGAATTAGAAATAAATGAGACATATATATATGTTATAGTTACAGTATAATATATATGTTATATAGGTCACATAAGTTCATTAATTTCACTCTTTATACATTCCATGTATTTCATGAATGAGTCACATTACTTGAGGGGGCGGTAGTCCGCACTTCCTCAGATTAAATTATCACAATTACACGACATGAAAAGCATAATGTTATAATTGAAAAATATAATACAGAAGCATATAGAAAACATAAATACCAAATATATCATATATAAATATAGTGACATCATAATGGCCACCATGAAAAGTGTTAAGAAAAGATTGAACAATCATCATTTCGTGAGGCAGTAATTCACCACCCACAGAAACAATATGTTCTTTAACCATTAGACAAAGGCATGTGTATGTTTAAATCAAATACCTCTCATAAAAATATCCTAGTATATTTAGGATATTTTTTTTGTTATGGGATCAAATAACAACAATGTTAGTGGTGAGTGAAGAAGGAAAATAAAAGAAAGGAACTTGAGAGAAGACATTACCTCTAAATCGGGTAACTCTTTTTGATCTGAGCCAAAGGCTTACTCGGAAAGACTTATGCTCAAAGTGAGGCTTCTAGGAGTAATAGAGGGATGTGGAGAGATAACATGAGTAGTTTTTGGTTGAGCCAAGGGCTTGAGATGTGTGGGTAAGGGGTAGAGGTGATAGATTTTTATAAGGGGGAGGGGCACTCTTGGAATGTTAGGAAATATTAATTTATTATAATTTTTTTTCAAATTAGAATGGTTCCAAAATTGTGTATTTATATGATAAGAGGATACGGAGTATAAATCCACTCAAAAAATATAATTTAGACAAGTTGAGATCATAGAATTCAAATTATCCTTTCATTTTAACCCTTAGTTAAAATTAATAATTCTTACTACGTATTTTTTTATTTTCAATCAATAAGGTGATAATAGTTACTCTAAAATAATAATAGTCCCATAATTGTATCAATAATGATATTATTAATACATTATATTCCATTTTGCATAATACTATATTTTTTTGGACTATTATACCATTTAATAAAATAACTTTTCTTTTCAAAACATATTTATGCCAATTTTGAAACTATTTGGTAGTTGACTTTTGATAAATCCATAATTGATTTATTCCTTCGAAATAACAGAATTAACATACCTTTTAAAAATTATACTAATCAATAAAACTCGTTTATAGCATCCAAAGTCTCAGAACAAATTTATTTTAACACTTATAATATCATTTATTTAAATCTTTCATTAATGAGGTAATAACCTCATCATCATTGTGTCAAAAATAAATTTATTTATTTAATGTCTAAAAAACATAAATAAAATATCATGATATATGAAATATTTTTATATTTACAATTACTAGTTATAGTTAAATATATCATTTATATAAATAAAGCTAATATTTTTTTACTTAGGTGTTACATACTTTGGTTATATTTTCCTTTCTTTAAAATTAATATGATAAATGGTCACTATCACACTAAAGTAATTCCATGGGGTCCCAATGTGGGAACAAGGCATACCATGGTCATCCATGACACAAAAAATAGAATTGAGACACATGTATGGGTAATATTATATTATTATAACATTATTTTTTTTACCCATTTTACCTAATTTACAAATTAATCTGGGAAATAAAAAATAATTACTGTAATTACTATTCATCATTTCAAAAAAAAAAGAATCTGAATTACATAATTTTGGAATTATGATTCCAAATATGGAATCAATTTTACCACACTCCAAAGAGATAAATTACAGTAATTAATTTCCAAAGAATTCCTATTGTCAAAAACAAAGAGGGGTTTTTAAGAAGTAAAATTTATCAAAAGATTGACATGTTTTTACATCCAATTGAAAAGGGAAATTACATCCACTGACCACCATTGGGTTAAATGGTAAAAATATATTCTAATTACACTTTAAAACCAATTAAAATTATAATCTGAAATTATAAATAAATTATATTAAAAACCACTTTTCAAATAGAATACAGTATTTTTCATTATTCATTAAAAATGAATTTTATTAGAAAAATACCAATAATTTACCCAAAGTAAATTTTTATGATAATAATCTAAAGAAAAATTTTATTTTTTTCAAAATGAACATATTAATGTGGCCAAAACTAGATTTAAATAGGTTTTTCCATCAAAAAGTGATAAATCGACCTTTTAATGTAAATTATGCTTAAAATTATATTCATTCAAATTTTAAGCCTCTAAATTTTATTGGATAAAACTAAATACATTTAACAAACATCTATAATCATATTTTAGTTACTTCTATTCATTCCATCCAATACAATGGCTAGGTGTTAACTACCATTTAAAATAATAATATTATATTATTAGTGTGCAACGTAAGATTTCAAAGAAACCTATTGTTGCGTATCAGGTAAGCCATCGACATAGCAACCCCTTTAAAGTAAAAGTAATATTTAATTCACAAATATTAATAAATATGAAAACATCATATTTATTTATTTTTCTGGGATATTACATCCTTCCCACCTTTTCGGAATTGCATCCTCAAAATTTTAATATTGGGCTTGGAAACATCATTTAAAGTCCCACATCAGAAACTAGACAATAAAACTGTCACTTTAAAGTAAAGAAAAAGAAATAAAAAGGTCACTCGAGACAACATATAGTAGGGTTCCATGAAAACATGGATATTTAGGGGAAAATAACCATCACGTTCTGATGTAGAGTGACACAAAACATGTCTAGGAGAAAGTTAACCACCAGAATATCACAAACATGTGATGGGTTAAACGGTATTTGATTCCCTAGTTGGAAAAGTTAATAGAAAAAGTTTTTGTTTTAAGTTTCTTTTCATTGATGAATTTATTTATGGGATTAACTAAAACATAAGGAATCATACTTACTTGTCATGTAGACTTCATCTTTTACTATATTTCTAACACAAACTCAAATTTTCTCCAAATGAAGAGTATTCAGGATGACTTGTTCACATTAAGAGCGCAATAATAAACTTCGAGAGAATCACATAATCCAAAAAAGATGAACTATATATTTTCCATATCTTAGGACCTTAATAAAAACCAAAATATTTAGTACAATATCAGATAATCCCAAAAAAGGAAATTATTTTACAAAAATAAAAACTACTCTCAATCCCCAAAATGAAGAACATCATACCTTGATGATGCTGTCCATTTAGTTTCATCATCATCTTGTTCACGTAGGTATAAGTTCCATGCATTGAAACACTGATTTATAGATCCATAAAAATCGTTTTCTTCCTCCATCAAAATACACCTTGAACAACATGGGTCATATGGGTGTTCATAGAAAAATAGTTTTGGAAAATAATCATGTATGACATATAATTTCAAAACATCTAATAAAACAAGATTTTTATAAAATATTTGGACCGATTTTGAGTTGAATGTTTCAATTAATGGTCCTTTTAAAATTCCATAGGTATGTGCTGAGAGACTATATTGTGAAAGCAAATATAAATAGGTTTCACAAGGGTGTCCGTCATCAGCACCTTTTTTAAAATCATAATATGCTTCAAAATTTTGTGATAAGGTAAAATATTTTAAAATCCCTTGATAATATTTATCTTTATTGAAAATATGAGAATATTGTAAAAATAGGATTTGTCTAAACACAACTCATGATCCATGATGATAAAGAGGTATGTTGGAGGTGTTTGATATCTCAAACAACTGCTTACAAGTGAGTTGAATGTTAGATAATGTTTCACAATTATCTGAACATGACTTTGCAATAATTATTGCAAGCATGTCCTTAGGAAGAGATAGGAATGTTGATTGAGATCCTCCTCCTTCCATTTGTAACTGACTTTACTTGACCTGAAAAATATTATAATACAAGTATTTAAATGAAATAACAGACATAGGGACTAACCATGTGTCTAACCAAAACTCCCAATCCCTAATGTTTTATAAACAGACCTTTGATACCAACTGTAAGGCACCAGCCATAAACATTACTTAATCTTGAGTTATTTTAAGAATTCACATTGAGGACTTTTTTAGGTTTAGAGTTTTAGAGAATTAGGTCATAAATCATGCATTTCATTCCACATTTAATCAAGGTGGTTACATCAAAAATAGTATTCATTTTTTCCATCAAAGGAAACATATTTAAAATAAAACACGATTTCTTTCTTGAAACTTCTTCGACACTATCATCACATTATGTACTTTTCCCTTGACCTGTGAGAAAAATTTCAAAAATATGGGATGAGCATAAAAATCTCATAAAGGGATATAAAAATATGGAATGAAAACATTAGTCCATGTATAGATAAGAATATATGAAAACATACATTACTCATAAAACATAAGCACTTTAACATACCTCATGAAATCATAAGATTTATGAATAACTCATAGAAATCATAATACATAAAGGTAATTTGTTGCATTCATAACATTCTTGCATAGGGAGTAACCCTCATGGTTATGTTTGGAATACCCATAATAGTATATTCCCTAAATCTCTTTGGAGAAACCTTAGCATTTAACTCCTTCGTGTCACCCAATACATTGGAAAACTATCTCAGGATCACCTGCCCTTAGTCTATCACAGAACCACCCGAATTCATAAACAATTCCCAAGAACCACAACATAATCGTATCACATAAAACATGCATAAAGGAAACATAACATTTCCACATTAAAATAACAATATAACATTTTATGATATTGAAATAATAAATCCATTCTAAAAACCAATTTCAATACCAAAATACGCAAAATGAGTATATGGTATTTATTATTCTTTTTAAAACATTACAGCTTGTTAAGGAATCCATAGATAAAATAATACTCGTGTAGGCGGAAAAGGTCGTTGTCACCACTTACATTAAAAAAAGAAAAATTACTTTTTTTTGTTTAGTAAAACACTTCATAGAGAAAAGATTCCCTTTGAATTAATAGTCAAAAGGGTTTTATACACCATATAAAATAATGTAGTGTATAAATAAAAAGCTGCATCAATTAAAGGAGATTAAGACGAAGTCCCGTACAAGGATGATATCCTTAGATTAAGGATAAATCAATTACATAATTATGTGGGAAAAATATAAATAAACCCAATATAAGTGTATATTTTGAAAACAAAAGGAGGTCATCCAAACATATTCATAGCACGACATAATCAAGAAGTAGAGGTTTAACCCAAAGAATTGAAATTGGGTTAAGAAGTCCCCTTACAGAAATTCGACAGCCTAACGACGTCACATTAAAATTCAGAAATTGAGTTGATGAGAGAGAAAATGGTATCTCATCACTTGGACATAAATTTTACATCAATAAGGATATATAATAACATATCCCATCATAATAAGATTTAAATTAAAATACATAACAAAAGGATGTCTTTTAAAAAGAGGAGGGTGAAAGGTTCACTTACCGATTTGGGTAACTTTCAAAATGTACACCCCATGAAAGAAGGATCATACAATGAAGATGTAAATACCCACAAATTAAATTATATTACACAAATAATAAAATCATGGTCAGTACAGACACCACAAAAAAGGAAATAGTGGAAAATGTTAAATGAATCTCACATGAATAAAAGTGAGATGAAAAATCCCTTACGAAAACTCGGTAGCCTAATGACACCACTTAAAACTTCCAAAAATGGATTGATGAGATCAAATAGGGTCTCTCATCATATGAACATAAAAATTACAGTAATATGAATATAAAATAACATCCCCCAATATAAGAAATAGGATATTAAAATAAATTACATAAAAGAGAGTACTTAAAAAGAAAGAGAGATGTAGGATCTCTTACCTCGAGTCCGACTTGTTCTCGTTCGTTCTTTATATTACGGAATAATAAATATAGGTAAATTAATAATTTATTAATGACGTACTATAATGTTCATTATTCAATACATATAAAATATTACCATGTTATAATAATTAGTTAATTATGTGAGTTCATATCAAACGTTTTGTCGATGTTTGGTACATGAGTCAAAAATAAACATGTTTGAAAATAATTTTCCATGTAGTTATAATTATATCATCTCCAGAATAATACTAATGATTTAAATATCATATATATCTAGTATGTATTCATTTTATTCTATTCCATAAAATTTGGAGATAAAAAAATGAAATGCACCGTTCATGGAGACAGTAGGCCGTACGTACGCCTGAACGCCAATTTCATTTCATTGTCATATTAAAGGAATTAAAAATAAATGAGACATAAATATATTACAATTCCAATATAATATATATGTTATATAGGTTACCTAAGTTCTTTAATTTCACTATTTATACACTCCATGTATTTATTGAATGAGTCGCATCACTTGAGGGTGCGGTAGTCCACACTTCCTCACATCAAATTATCGCAATTACACGACATGAAAAGTATAATGATATGATTTAAAAATAAAATACAGAGGCATATAGAAAAAATAAATACCATATATATCATATAAAAATACAGAGACATCATAATGTACACCATTAAAGGTGTTAAGAGAAGATTGAACAATCATTGTTTCGTGAGGCAGTAATTCGCCACCCACAGAAACAATATGTTCCTTAACCATTAGACAAAGGTGTGTGTAAGTGTACATAAAATAAATCTCATAACAATATCCTAATATATTTTGGATAAATTTTTTGTTATGGAATCAAATAATAATACTATTAGTGGTGAGTGAAGAAGGAAAATAAAATAAAGGAACTCGAGAGAAGACATTACCTCTAAATCGGGTACCTCTTTTTGATTTGAGCCAAAGGCTTCCTTGGAAGGACTTATGCCCAAAGTGAGGCTTCTAGGAGAAAGAGAGGTATTTTGAGAGATAACATGATCAGATTTTGGATGATCCAAGGTCTTGAGATGTGTGAGTAAGTTGTAGAGGTGATGGCTTTTTATAAGGGGGAGGAGGGGCACTCTTCGAATGTCATGATATATTAATTTATTATAAAATGTTTTTCAAATTATAATAGTTACAAAATGGTGTATTTATAGGATAAGAGGATAAGGGGTATAAATCCACTCAACCAATAGGATTTATACAAGTTAAGGTCATATAATTCACCTAATCTTTTCCTTTTAACCCTTAGTTAAAATGAATAATTCTTACTACGTCTTTTTTTATTTACAAATTATAATTTTATAATAATTACATTAAAATAAAAATAGTCCCATAATTGTATAAATAATTTTATTATTAATATATTATATTTCATTTGGCATAATATTATATTTTTTGGACTATTATTCCATTTTATAAAATAAAATTTGTTCTAAAAACTCATTTATTTCAATTTTGACACTATTTGGTAGTTGACATTTGATAAAGGCATAAAAGATTTATTACTTCTAAATAATAGTATTAATATAAATTTGACATATCATGCGCATCTACAAAATTCGTGTATAGCATCCAAATTCTTAAAAAATTATTTCAACACTTGTAGTATCATTTATTTAAATCTTTCATTAATAAGGTAATAACTGAATCATCATTGTGTCAAAGATAACATTATTTATATAATTTCTAAAAATTATAAATAAAATATCATGATGTATGAAATCTTTTTAGATTTCCAACGACTATTTATAGTCAAATAGATAATTGATATAATCAAAACTAACATTGTTTTACTTTGGTGTTACATACTTTTGTTATATTTTCCTTTCTTTAAAAATAATATAATAAAAGGTCACTATCACACTAAAGTCATTCCTTGGGGTCCCAAAGTTGGCACAAGGAATCCCATGGTTGTAAATGACACAAAAAATAGAATTAATACACATGTATGGGTAATTTTATATTATTATAGCATTATTTTGTTTACCCTTTTTACCAGATTTACTAATTAATCTAGGTAATTAAAAATAATTACCGTAATTTATTTTCATCGTGTCAAAAAAAAAGAGTCTTAATTTCATAATTTGTACCTTCTGATTCCAAATATGGAATCCATTTTACCAAACTCCAAATATAGAAATTTCATTAATTAATTTAAAAATAATTCCCGTTGTCAAAACCAAAGATAGGTTTTTAAGAATTAAAATTTATCAAAAGATTGACTTGTTTTTACATAGAATTGAAAAGTGAAATTACATCCAATGGAAAAAACTAGATTAAATGGTAAATAAATACTCTAATTTGACTTTATAACCAATTAAAAATATAATCTAACCTTATAAATAAATTATAACAAAAGGAACATTTGAAATAAAATACAGTATTTTCCACTTTTCATTAAAAAATGAATTTTATCAGAAAAATAACAAAAATTTACCCAAAGTAAATTTTTATGATATGAATCTAAAGAAGAATTTTATTTTGTCAAAATTATTATAATAATGTTACCAAAACTATATATAAATAGGTTTCACCATCAAAAGGTCATAAATCGTCATTTTAATGTAAATTATGCTTAAAATTAGATTCATTCACATGATAAGAATCTAACTTTTATTGGATATAAGTAAATACATTTAACAAACATATATAACCATATTTTAGTTAGTTCTATTTATTCCCACCAACACAACGGCTAGGTGTTAAGTACCATTTAAAATAAATATATTATATTATTATTGTGCAATGTAAGATTTCAAAGAAACCTATTGTTGCGTTTGGGGAAAGCCATAAAAATAGAAATCCATTTAAAGAAAAATTAATATTTAATTTATAAATATTAATAAATATTAAAACATCTTATTTCATTATTTACCTAGGATGTTACATACTTCCTCCTTTTTGGAATTGTGTCCTCGAAATTTTAAAATTGGGCTTGGAAACATCATTTAACGTCCCCCATCAGAAATTAGTCAATTAAACCATCACTTTAAAATAAAGAAAAAGAAATAAAAAGGTCACCGAAGAAAACAGATACTAGGATTCCATTAAAACATGGATATGGAGGAGAAAACAAACCATCATTTTCTGATGGAGAGTGATAGAAAGCATGTCTAGAAGAAAGTTAACCACCAGAAAATCACAAACTTGTGATGGGTTAAACGGTATTTGATTCCCCAGTAGGAAAAGTTAACAGACAACATTTTTGTTTTAAGTTTATTTTCATTAATGCACTTATTTATGAGATTAAATAAAACATAAGGAAACATACTTACTTTTCATGTAGACTTCATCTTTTACTATATTTCTAACACAAACTCATATTTTCACCAAACAGTGAGTATTCAGGATGACTTGTTCACATTAAGAGTGCTATAATCAACTTCAAGAGAATCAAATATTCCACAAAATATGAACTATATATTTCGCATATCATAGGACCTTATCCAAATCCAAAATGGTTAGTACAAGATCATATAATCCACAAAAAAGATGATCTTTTACAAAAATAAAATGTACTCTTAATCCCCAAAATTAAGAACATCATACCTTGATCATGGTGTCCATTTTTTTTATCATCATCTTGTTTATGTAGGTAAAATTTCCATGCATTGCAATAATTATTTAATGATCTATAAAAATCATTTTTTCCTCCATCCAAATACACCTTGTACAACATGGGTCATATGGGTGTTCACAGAATTTTTTTTGAAAATAATCATGTATGACATATAACTTAAAAACATATGATGAAACATGATTTCTATAAAATAGTCAGACCAAATTTGAGTTGAAACATTCAATTAATGGTAATTTTAAAATTCCATTAGTATGTGCTGAGAGGCTATACTGTAAAAGTATATATAAATAGGTTTCACAAGGTTCTCCTTCTTTGGAACCTTTTTTAAAATCAAATATGCTTCAAAATATTGTGATAAGGTGAAATATTTTAAAATGCCTCTATAATATTTACATTTCTTGAAAATATGATAATTTTTTTAAAATAGGATTTGTCTACATACAACACATGATCCAAAATGATAATGATGTATAGTGGAGGTGTTTGATATCTCCAACAACTGCTTTCAAGTGAGTTGTATGCTAGAAAAAGTTTAACAATCATCCGAACATGACTTTGCATTAATTATTTCAAGCATGTCCTCAGGAAGAGATAGGAATGTCGTTTGAGATACTCCTCCATACATTTGTAACTGACTTTACTTGACCTGAAAAAATTTATAAAAAAAATATTTAACTGAAATAATAGACATAGGGACTAACCATGTGTCTAACGAAAACTCCTAATCCCTAAAGTTATATGAACCAACCTTTGATACCAACTGTAAGGCCCAAACCTTAAACATTACCTAATCTTGATTTTTTTCAAGAATTCACATTGAGGATCTTTTTAGGTTTTAGAGTTTTAGAGAATTAGGTCCTAAATCATGCATTTCATTCCACATTTAAACACGGTGGTTACATAAAAAATAGTATTCATTTTTATTCCATCAAAGGAAACATATTTAAAATAAAACAATGTTTCTTTCTTGACACTTCTTCGACACTATCATTACATAGGTACATTTCCCTTGACTTGTTAAAAACATTTCTAAGACTTTGGATGGGCATAAAAAGATAAGTAAGGGATATAAAAATATGGAAAGAAAATATTAGTCCATGTATACATAAAATCAATGAAATCATACTTTACTCATAAAACACAATCACATTAACATACCTCATTAAATAATAATATTTATGAATAACTCATAGAAATCATAAGACATAAAGGTAACTTGAGGCATTCATAACATTATTACATAGGGAGTAACCCTCATGGTTACGTTTGGAATACCCATCACCGTATATTCACAAAATATCTTCGGAGAAAACATAGCGTTTAACTCCTTCGCGTTACCTAATGCATTGAAGAGCTATCTTGGGCTCACCCACCCTTATTTTATCACGGAACCACCCGACTTCATAAACAATTCCCAAGAACCATAACATAATCATAACACATAAAACAAGCATAAAGGAAACATAACATTTCCACATTGCAATAACAATATAACATTTTATAATATTGAAATAACAAATGAGTTATAAAAACCATTTTCAATACTAAAATATGTAAAAGGAGTATATTTTGATTATTTTTCTTTTGAAAACATTATGTCTTGATAAGGAATCCGTAGATCAAATAATAATCATGGCGGCAAAAAAGGTCATTGTCACCGCTTACGTTAAAAAAAGAAACACCCCTATTTATTGTTTAGTAAAATGAATCATAGGGAAAATATTAACCTTGAATGAAAAGTAAAAATGGTTTTATACACTATATAGAAAAATGTCTTGTAGAAATAAAAATATGCCTCAGTGATTGGAGATTGAGACAAAGTCCCATATAAAGACGGTGTCCTTAGATTATGGGTAAATCAATTACATAATTATTTTTGAAAAATATAAATACACCAAATATAAGTTGATATTATGTTTAAAACAATCATATGGCATCCCCAAATATTCATAGCATGACATAATCATGAATTATAGGTTTAACCCAAATAATTGAAATTGGGTTAAGAAGTTCCCATACAGAAAATCGACAGCCTAACGGCGTCACAATAAAATTCAGAAAATGAGTTGATGTGAGAGAAAATGGCATCTCATCACTTGGACATAAAATTTATATCAATAAGGATATATAATAATATATCCCAACATAATTATATGTAAATTAAAAGACATAACAGAAGGAATTCTTTTAAAAAGAATAGGGTGAAAGGTTCCGTTATCGATTTGGGTAACTTTCGAAACGTACAACCCATGAAAGAAGGATCATAAATTGAAGATGTAAATACCCATAAATTAAATTATATTAAACAATGAATACAATCATGGGAATTACACACACCACACTAAAGGAAATAGTGGAAAATGTATCATGAATATCATGGGAATAAAAGTGAGATGAAAAATCCCTTACGAAAACTCGGCATCCTAACAGCGACACTTAAAGCATCCAAAAAATGGATTGATGAGATCAAATAGTTTCTCTCATCATACGAACATAAAAATTACAGTAAGAAAAATATAACATAACAACCCCAAAAATAATAAAGAGGATCTTAAAATAAATTACCTAAAAGAGAGTACTTAAAAGAAAGAGAGAGGTATAATCCCTTACCTCGAGTCCGACTTGTTCTCGTTCATTCTTTATATTCCTGAATAATAAACTTAGGGAATTTATAATTTCTTAAGGAGCTCCATTAATGTTCATTATTCAATTCATATCACATATTAAAATGTTATAATAATTAGTTAATTATGTGAGTTCATATCATATGTTTTGTCGACGTTTGGTACATTAGTACAAAATAAACTTGTTAGAAAAGAATTGTCCATGTAGTTATAAATAACTCATCTAAAGAGTAGTATTAATAGTTTAAATACCATATATATACATTATATATTCATTTTATACTATTCCATAACATTTGGAGATAAAAAATTGATATGCATCATTCATGGAGACGGTAGGCCGTACGTACGCATGAACACTACTTTCATTTTTTTGTCATATTAAATAAATTAAAAATAAATGTTAAATATATATATTATAATTAAATTATAATATATATGTTATATAGGTCACATAAGTTCATTAATTTCACCCTTTATACATTCCATGTATTGCATGAACGAGTCACATCACTTGAGGGGACGGTAGTCCACACTTTCTCAGATGAAATTATCACAATTACACGACATGAAAAGTATAAAGATATTATTTAAACATAGAATACAGAAGCATATAGATATCATAAATACCATATATATAATATATAAATAAATTGACATCATAATGTCCACCATGAAAGGTGTTAAGAGAAGATTCAATAATCATCATTTCGTGAGGCGGTAATTTGCCACCCACAGAAACAGTATGTTCTTTAACCATTAGACAATGGTGTGTGTAATTGTAAATAAAATCCTTCTCCTAAAAACATCCTAATATATTTAGGATACTGTTGATGTTATATAATCAAATAATAATAATGTTAGCGTCGAGTGAAGAAGGAAAACAAAATAAAGGAACTCGAGAGAAGACAATACCTCTAAATCGGGTAACTCTTTTTTATTTGAGCCAAAGGCTTCCTTGGAAAGACTTTTGCCCAAAGTGAAACTTCTAAGAGAAAGAGAGGTATGTGTAGAGGCAATATGATCAGAGATTGGACGAGATAAGGGCTTGAGATGTGTGAGTATGGGGTATAGGTGATGGCTTTTAGAAGGGGGAGGAGGGGTACTGTTAGAAGGTCATGAAATATTAATTTATTATAAAGTGTTTTTCAAATTATAATAGTTCCAAAATATTGTATTTTGAGGATAAGAGGATAAGGGGTTGAAATCAACTAAACCAATTGGATTTATACAAGTGGAGGTCATATAATTAACCTTATAGTTTCATTTTTACCCTTAGTTAAAATTAATAAGTCTTACTACGTTTTTTTATTTTCAAAATATAATGACATAATGGTTACTTTAAAATGACAATAGTCCCATAATTTTATCAATAATTATATTATTAATATATTATATTCCATTTGGAAGAATATTATTCTTTTTGGACTATTATACCATTTAATAAAATAACATTTTTTAAAAAACTCATTTATGCCAATTTTGACACTATTAGGTAGTTGACTTTTGATAAAGGCATAAAAGATTTTTTCCTTCGAAATAAAAGTATAAAAATAAATTTTAAATATCATACGAATCTATTAAATTTGTTTATAGCATCAAATTTCTCTAAAACAAATTCTTTTAACACTTATAATATCATTTATTTAAATCATTCATTAATGAGGTGATAACTATATCATCATTGTGTCAAAAATAAATTTATTTATATAATGTCTAAAAATTATAAATAAAATATCATGATTTAGGAAATATTTTTAGCTTTACAATGACTATTTATATTCAAAGATATCATTTTGATAAAAAAACTAATTTTTTTACTTAGGTGTTACATAATTTGGTTGTACTTTCCTTTCATTAAAAATAATATGATAAAAGGTCACTATCACACTAAAGTGATTCCATGGGGTCCCAAAGTTGTCACAAAGCATCCCATGGTCGTCAATGACACAACAAATAGAACTAAGACACATGGATGAGTAATTTTATATTATTATAACATTATTTTTTTTACCCTTTTTACCCAATTTACAAATTAATCAGGGTAATTAAAAGTAATTGCCGTAATTACTATTCATCATGTCAAAAAAAAAAGAATCTTATTTACCTAATTTGGACCTTATGATTTTTAATATTTAATCCATTTTACCATACTAAAAATAGAGAAATTTCATTAATTAATTAAAAAATAATTCCCATTGTCAAAACCAAAGACGAGTTTTTAAGAAGTAAAATTTATCAAAAAAATTGACTTGTTTTTACATCAAATTGAAATTTTAAATTACATACAATGACCACCATTGGATTAAATGGTAAAAATATATTCTAATTCAACTGTAAACCCAAATTAAAAGATAATATAACCTTATAAACAAATTATATTGAAAATCACTTTTGAAATAAATTACAGTATTTTTCACTGTTCATTAAAAAATGAATTTTATCAAAAAAATACCAAAAAATTACCCAAAGTAAATTTTGATGATACAAATATAAATAAGAATTTTATTATGTCAAAATTATCATATGAAAGATACCAAAAATATATTTAAATAGGGTTCTCCATCAAAATGCGATAAATCTGCCTTTTAATATAAATTATGGTTAAAATTAGATTCATTCAAATTTTAAGCCTCCAACTTTTATTGGATAAAAGTAAATATATTTAAAAAACATCTATAATCATATTTTAGTTAGTTCTATTCATTTGCTCCAATATAACGGCTAGGTGTTGACTACCATTTAAAATAATAATATTATATTATTAGTGTGCAATATAAGATTTCAAAGAAACTTGTTGTTGCGTATCGGTTAACACATTGAAAATATCAACCCCTTTAAAGAAAAATTAATATTTAATTAAAAAATATTAATAAATATGTAAATATCATATTTATTTATTTACCTGGGGTGTTACAGAAAACCAATTGAGTATTATTACTCCCCCATTGCTTTGGCACTTGGGTTATTTTGTAGATGTGGTATTCTGGGATACGAGCAATGGTTAAGCGTCCCATTTTTCGAGTAGTTTATTATGATGATTGTGTGGTATTATGGTTCTTGAAACATGGATATTTTTGTGGGGATGTGGAGTGTGTGATAGTTTTCTTTTGGTCTTGTTGTTGAGTCTTCCTCATGGTACTCTGATATTGGGATTTGTTTTATTTAGTTGTATTGGTTTTTGGGAATTGTTTTGGAAGAGTTTGGTATTTTTGTTGTATCTTTGTATTGTGTTAACTTGGTTTAAATTGCTGAAATGAATCATTTATTTATTGTTGTTTATTCCTTGATTTTTTCATTGGTTTTATTGTAATGTAAAATTATTACCTAATTTTTCTAGAATCCCTAGACATTTATTTCCATACTTTGGCCTCTTGGGAACATTTCATAAGTCTAAGAATCATATAAAACATTATCAAACCAATGAGGAAGGGGTGGGATGTTACATAATTGGTGTGATAAATATTCATCCAAAGGTGGATTGTGTTCAATGGACATTCCACTATGATCATGGAATGGTGTTTAATTCTAGATGAACCTAGATAATATCCACCTTGTGAAAACTAGGTGGATTGATGAGGAGTAATCACTCCTAAGAATGTAAATTCACCCACCATACATATGTGTGTGTGTATTAGATGATGTTGTTTTGTTATTTCAAATTTAATTAAATGAACATTTATTCTAATTTAAATTTTAATATTTCAAATTGCTTAACAAATTTTCTGTTCATCATTTTCCTTTATGTTAAATTGGAACTATGTTCTAAATTCTTCTTTTACAAGTGGAATGGGTGAGAGGCCTTTAGTGGATTTCATACTGGGTCATGCTACACAATTCATGAATATTCAATTTATTAACTATATATAAATTATTTTAATTTATATCGGAAATGGAATTATTTTATAGATATCTAGTGGGGCCTCTTCATGTAGAGTCCCAAAGTCAGAGATTTGGATATGATCATGTACATTGAGTTTGGAGGTTTACAACCTTGGTGATGAGTCGTGCTTTACTTTAGTGTATTGTTGTTATATTTTATTTTTTCTATTATTACTATAATTTTCTTTTTTTTGTGGTCATCTGAGATTTATAGTTTACACATTATACATTTATAGAATAGTTTTATTCATTTATATTAACTTGAATGTTTCTGTCCATTTAATTGTAACCCACTACCCTACAATGATTTATTAACCCCTTGTAATATATTTATAGCCTTTGGTATTAATAGTATATCACTTAAGGTAAGTATTTAAACATATATTTACATGACATTTCTTAGTGATCACATGATAAATGAATAATCCCCATGAAAAATATAATTCTTGGTTACAAGATTATGTGTCTGGTGAATTTATTTTTCATTTATATTCTAAAATTAAGTATTATTTTAATTCAATACATAGTGACGTCACCACATATATAATAGATTCATTGATGGATATTTTGGTTGATAAATCAAATATATAAATGGTTGTTGATTATATAGAAGATGTGTTGGTTGAGGATATGATCACCCATAAAACTCCAAAAAAAATTGGTTAATAAAAAGAAAACACTATTGTGCTGATGTAGGAAAACATTAAATCATGATGATGATGCATTGAAAAAAATTAATGAGAAATAGGAAGCAAGAAATATTTTTTAGGGAATGATCCATTCATAAAAATAGAGTTAAAAAGCTATTCTTGGTGTCTTGTTTTCAGAATTGTATATTAATCCCAATTGAATAAATATTTTTTATTTTTTTAATTAATATAGAAAAAATTATAGGGATGGTATTATGAAAATGAAAAAATAACTAGTAACTAGTATTTAGATTAGTTTGTATTGGAAAAAATATCTGAACATGATGTTCCTTGAATCAGAAGATAAATTTTACAACATTTGTGGTACTCAAGACGAACCATCATAAACTATAGAAAAAGTGAATTCTACCCAAAGAGGTTCTATAGTAGTTTTACCATAAAAATAATTATATTAATGTAATTAAGAAATTGAAAAAATTATGAATGCCTCCAGTAAAATATTATTGCTAAAGTAACACATGCTCTTTAAATTTTGTATTACAATACTGATGATTCAATGGATAGTATAGGTTTATATATAATTTCAGGAAAAATTTGGGTGGAATAACTTATATGTCATCCACCACTTTCTCCTATATCGATTTAACAACTTCCAAGAATAAAATATCCTCATGGAGATGAAAAATTAATTGTTAATATATCCATATGTATCATGTTACAGAAGATAATTAACTATCAACAATGAAAAATGAACAACATTGATCTGATAATGTTGTCACAGAATATGTTTTGGGCATAATGAAATTTATATTGGGTGTAATATCTCATTTTATGAATATTTTAGAACGTATACATGAAAGGGAATAAAAATGACTGAAGGTAAAATTCATAGAAAAAATATAGGTAAATTTATCTATCGGGTCATATTTGGATTTTTGGAGTTTTTCCATGAATATTTTAATGTATGTACTCATTAAGATGATTAATATAGGTATAATTCCACCATGTATAATTTTGGGTCTAATGAAATGTGAAGGACCCCATGTTGGAAATCAATGGTTAATGAAACGTAAGGATGTGTATTCCTTAAGGATTCAAAAAATGAATAATATTTTTAAATAACACACCGAAGAGTAATTTAGGTAATGATGTTACAAAAATAAAGAGATTATTCAACTTTGGAAATAGTGACCACATCATGGATCATTATAATAAGTCATTTAAATGTAATGATAAATGAATAAAACAAAAATAGTGACTTTAAATGATTAATAAACAATAAGTATTACTTTTTTAGAAGTAATCAATGTTTGAGAATATAAATTTCATGAGATTATATCATATAAAATGGACTAGTAAATTCTTTAAAATATATGTGAAAACGCACATAAAGATAATAATGTCCTAGAACAATAAAAAAACTATTTTTCTAGATATATTATAAATGTCTAGTAATGTTGTAAATATCTAATATAATGATTGTGATAAATATTAATACTTTATGTTAAATTATGATGAACATTAAATTCATGATAGGTTATAAAATTATTTTATCTAAAAACATTACAAGGACCTATTTGGAATGTGAAATATTGTCGGTCACACACCATATAACATATTGAAACTTTCCAAAATTTGGAAGAGATATAGAGAAACAAAGATAAACCACCATTGTAGTAATGTGGAAGGGGAGCTCATACAAAAATGAAGAAATTGATTTTTTATCCTATTTAAAAAATATTCACAACACATGGTTATTCAAATAAGTAAAATGAATTTAATAATTACCAAAAATTATAATGACTGGATTGTCAATGGATAATCCCCTATAATGATTTCTCACCAAAATTGTGCTAATAAGTAATGATATTCTATTTTTTGATTAAAATATCAACAAAAAATCCCTTACTATGGAGATAAATTATGAATAACCATACATCAATATGTTTCTTTATCTATAACTATTCTTAAATGGAATTTTACGTGATTTATTTATGGTGATAAATTTCTAAAATCTATTAAGGATTCACTTATATAAAGAATATCAATCATTGAAATCATTGATTGATATCAACATTCATCCATCAAATCATTCATTTTTAAAAAAAATATGTTTTCTGTTTCTTTGAATAACACATGCCTTGTTGAAGATATATGGTAATTGATTTCTCGAGTGTGAATTATGATACAAAAAATACATGATGAAATTATTTAATGTGAATTTATAATATCCAAATAGTGTTTAATGTGAGTTAAGAAAAGGAATTTTACCATTTTTTATTACAAATATCATATTTGGTTATTAATATGATGTGGTTGTTGGTTCTGAATTTAGTTTGATGGTAGAGAGATTATGTTATAATTGAATTCTTTATTGTTTTTTTAATTTGAGTATTGGTGTTTATTTATAAATATTATATTGTATTCTAATAAGTCTATTTAAATGTGGGTATCACATGGTAATAATTTTCTGGATAAAATTTATGTTTGAATTTGTAAATAATGTAATGTAATACTAAGATAAATCACATAGACTTAAATTACATCAATTTAGGACACATGGATTTTTGAAATGTTATTCCACCCATTTCCCAGATGGATTACCCTTTAATTTAAAATTTTGTATAATAATAAATTCAAAATAGTGTTTTCATTTATTATAAATTTTCATTAATATTATACCTTTCTATTTATTTACTTTCATGGGAGAGAAAATAATTACATCCATAGAAAAATTGAAATAACTGAATTTGAAAGAGTTGAGGGTATGAAAAAGAAACCCACATAAGGATATTGATTATGCAAATTATTTTTTTTTGAAAAAATATGTTAACACAGACAAAAGATAATAATTTATCATTATTGGTTAGTTAAGGAACATAACAATATGAATATATTAGCTGAATATGATTAAGTTGAATCCTAGGGGTTTCATATGTTAAATTATTATGTTGAATTCCATTAGATTGTATAGATTAAATTTTACTTTGTAAAATTAGTTTGAGATACTTCCATTAATAAGAAAAGATTGATGATACGTGGAATTATGAAGTGAATTCATCTGATGACTATTAAGGTGATATTTTAACTAATCATTAGAAATAGATTATTTATGCGGAGAAAAATTTAAAAAAAAATATGTATATATATATAGTAATATTTGAGTCCAGTTATCGAAATCCTTATAAATATATAATGATCCATAGATAATCTATATGGGCATATTATAAATATTTCAAGTGTTATGTAGCATGAAGTATTATATTTTCATACATTAACACACATGAATGATGTTGGATGAAGACATAGATTGATGTCGTAAATATTTAAAAATTTGAGTTTCATTGAAATACTAATATATATATAGATATATATTCTTCATGAGGGTTTTGGAATTATATTAAAGTTGTTTGAAATTTTTTAACTAATTAATAATGTCATTTATGTAGTTTTTAGGTAAATCGAGGTGATTGGACATGTCCTAGTTTTATTTTAGGATTTTTGGAATGTTTGTGTAACTTTTTTGGAATTTTACATTAAATATTATAAATGTAAATGTATTTCATATGTTATTGTAATTATAAACAATAAGTAAATGTAATTTATATGCTGTGTTTATTATGTAAGAGAACTCCAAAAACATTAATATTAGAAGTTGAAAATGTATTGGGAATCATTAGGATAGATAAAAATACTAAGGATTTTATTTTATAGTAAATGTAAACGTTTTCCAAATTAGTAATAATAACTATCTATGTTATAGATGATTTTGTAAATTTTTTTGGTAGTTCAATTTGTTATATAATAGAAAATTGGTCCTTTTTTGAATGTATTCCAGGATGTGTGGACATATAATTTTAAAATTCTTATGGTAAATTTTTATTAAAAATGTTGAATGTTAAAATTGGTAAAGTTCACCATTGGGAATATATATGGGTTACTCTGAGGGACTGAAATTTGTAAATTCCCTAATCCAAAGTGTATTTAGTATAAGGAAAACATATCATATATAAAGGTGATAACAATTGATAAGTAATGGTTATCCTAATGGTATATGCAATACATAAGGCTAAATTATATGATATATATTTCTAATTCCATGGATAAAATAGGGTCCCTATATAATGTATTTTATTATCTAAGGGTATAAATGCCTTTCAAAAAACATATGATATCCTGAATGATGTATGCTGATGATGATTAAATCAGTTGATGTTGAAAAAAATATTTATTGATTAAAATACTAAGATGGTTTGACTATGATGTGATACATGATAAGATTCCTGAGGGAATTATTGAAGATTAATGATGATATTACCACTATTAAATTAATTTAAAATCAGAAAAATGATGATTTTAAATTATTGATATCCTTTAAAGATAAAGGAATTTTTAGAAAATTATTTATCTAACCCAAATGATAATATGAAATGTTTTTTTGATGATCTGGTATAAGGATATCCACGAGGAATTCTTGGATGGTATTCTTTCAGCATGAAATACAGGGGTAGGATAATGGGGAGTTGTTAATGGATATGGTTTGGATGTTTCTACATTGTGAGGTGGTGGTTATACATGATATCTATAGGTTGTGTGTGGTGAAAAAACATTCTTATAATGGCATTAGTGGAGGGGGTCACTTGGATCAAGACATAAGTCGAGGACCATGAGCGGTGGATAGATGAATTGTAGGTAACAGTATGTGATGGAAATGAAAAGTGTCATATACTCTTTATGTATATGGTCAAGATATGATACACCATGTGTGGTTGAACTATAGTTTCCGGGTAGTCTGGACACTCGGTGGTGTTGGTGATAGAGGTACATGACGGAAGAGCCAAGCCAGATGGTACACCAAAAAATGGTCATGGGACATTAGACTAGTTCTTTGGTGATTTTACTGCTATATCTATTTACTCCATGGCGGACCATACCTTCCTCGATAGGTGGTATCATGGCTCGGGTGAAGGCGGCCTCGAAAGAATGGCCCGCACAGTGATTCTCCAGGCTGGTTGCTGGTGTATTTGGAAGGCGAGGAATAAAATTATCCATGAAGGGAATCAATATCGAGTCATGCCATTGTTGTTGGCAGGAGAAATCTCCTCCTTGACTTGGCCAGAGTCATTCATAACTGAGGGGTCACCCCTTCAATGGTCCGGTTTCGAGTCAAATCCCATGCTTCCCATCAGGTCAATAACAGTATTAACAATCACTGGGTTCGCTGGCATCCTCCTTCTAAAGGTTTGAAGCTCAATACGGATGGCCCATTTTACCTGGGTATCATGCATGGTTGGGGTGTGGTTCAGGATTCATGCGGATCAGTGCTCTTGGATTTCTCTGTCTTGTTGGTTGAGGGATCTTCTCTCCAGGTGGAGGCCATGGCATTGTACATTGGGATAAGTCTCTGCAAGTAGAGGGGTCTAGCCATTCTTGATGCTAAAACTGACTCCTTATTGGTGTACAATTCCATACATGGAATTGGCTTCTCTCCTTGGTTGATCCAATAAATCATTATAATGTGTCCGATCTTATTGGATAACACAATCACTGTTAAGTATACATGGAAAAAAGGAAATAAAGTTGATGATCATCTGGCCTCGTTGAATGTCCCAGGTTCTAAGGTTATTTATTTTCACTCATTGGGCAGCTTGAAGCCTGAGGGTGTCAACATGATTAGAGGGGACTCCCTAATACTTCACTATCCCAAGCCACCTTATCTCTTCTCTTGGGGTTGAGGGATGTTCACCCCTCTTTTGTTCTTTGATTCATTCATTCAATAAAAATAAAATTATGATGATGAGTCAATATACTCAATATGAGATTGAAGCTTGGTTATATGAAGGCAAAAATGTTCATGAAAGGGTATTAGAACATATATTTATTTTTTATGACTTTATATAAAAAATAAAATCATGATATTTTTATGTACTGGGATCATGAGTAGATTGATGATTTTTTCATTTGGTATGTTATGTGAAACATTCTTACTAAAGGGAGACATTGTAATGAAAAATTCAAGAGAGTGATTTTTTATTGTGAGACTAAAGATTATTTTTGAAAAAAAGTATATTTTATTCTCTTTATGATATGTTTGGATATATAAGTCTCATAAATTCGTCTAAAAATATTAAGGATGTAGTAACCCACACTAGAGGATAACCGTATAAAAATACTGAATAAAAATCACTACGATTCATTAAGACATTCAATGCTAAAATTATAAGGTATTTAATTATAATAAGAGTCACATAAAGAATATAAAATAACAATGATTTTATTATATATAAGTAATTTTTAAAATAAAAATTAATTTAATAAAAATTATACATTGATTCAGCCCTTCTGTTAATCCCCTTAGAGTTTCTACCTGGTGCTGCCAAGAAAATAAAAGTTGTATGATTGAGAAAAGATATGATGACTAATTCATTTTAATTATAACATGTGATTCTGAAGGTAATTAGGGATATCCATCAATGGATTCATGATTGGAAACATGGGTCTATGATGTTGATCACTCCAGCGGTTCATGTAGGGATTTTTATTTTTATCCATCCCCATTATTTACTCTCAATGAAAATAGTTCCCTGTATGAATTTCTCTAATATGTAGCAATAGATTTTACTTTCATCACTACATGTTATATTAGATATTATCTAGGATTAATCCAATTATATTATATTTAATTCATATTTTTTTATCATATAAATATGATGAGCAGAGTTGTGGAAGTATCAGATCTTCTTCGATAGAGAAATATAATTTATATTCCAATCAATATGGGTGTCGAGGATTCTATTGCATTAATGAAGACTAGAAATAAATTAAAGTCTAAGTATTTTAAAAATAATTTAATGGGTAAATATGATTCACTATAAATAAAATGTATTCAATGTTTTAGTATCTCAACTATATCTTCTATAATGTTCCTTTGGATGAATCATGTTTATTTTTTGAAAAGTATATTTTTTGTGAAATATTTTAATATTTTTATTCAAAAATTATCAATTATTTAAACATAATACATTGAAATTTTACTATATATACAAAATATTTTCATTAATATACTATTTTCTATGAAATAGGTAGAATTTCATGTTGACTCCAGGGAAGAATAATTGGTGGAAAAGATAAGTACAGTTAAACTCTCGCCATTGATGTGGATACAAAGGAATAAATTGTGTTCATCAATGATAAAAGAATTAACCCAAGAAAAGGAATATATGAAAATAATATGTTGATAAAAATCAATGGTATGGAAAATTAGTGAATCCTATCATCTGTAAAAAGTGAAAATTTTATTCTCATGGTCACGTGTTCCCAAATAAATAGTAAAATAAAAATGAGTAAAATAGTATAAAAATAAATTATATGTAATGATAAAAACAATTATTTTTATATTCATAATATTAAAGGTAAAAAAAAGGAACACTAAGATTAGTAATGCATGATAAATACAATATAAATACAGTGTTTCTTTAATTGAATGTTAAATTGAAATCATGGAATATATGAAATAAATATTTTCACAAACTATTTAAAGAATAGGCATTACAAAATATGTTTTACTGATAGAATTTCATCCAAAAATAATCAATTTTGTGGTCATATATCATCAAATAATATAATAATGTTCTTACTATAATACCATTGAAAACAGAAACCCATGAAATCAAAATAACTCATTATTGTAATGATGTTTTTATTTATATGTAATGTATTTTAATTAAGTATACACAAATTTATCTTTACAAAAACAATTACCCCCAAATCAATGGTGTATTTATTAGTTTAACATGATCAAATAACCCCAAGAATATCTATAAATTATAGTACTTACACAGAAAAAGGATAATAATGTTAGGTAGAAAATGTTGTAAGAAAAAATATTTTTCATTATTTTCAACTATTTGTGCCGTAATGGGTGTAAGAATATTGAAAATTATTTTTTGAATAATATTTAAAATTATATAAATTATATAATTACTAAAAAATGGGTATAAATTAAATTTTATGTACAAATAAAAATTGTTAATATGATATTGAATCGATTAAAGAAGAATATATTTGGATGCATGAATAATTAATGAGAAATTTATAATAGAAGGTTTAATTAAGTTATTGATTACAGGGTTAAATTTACAAACAACAATTTAGGGGATTATAATAAGATAATACAATAAAGTCCTAAAATTATACATAAATGGAGATAGAATAATGATAATTACTTAAGGTGTATGAATGTGAACAACTCTTTTAATGGGAAAACACCAGAGAGAAATTCAGATAATTTGAAACCTCGATATTTGGTGGAATTTTTTTCGGATGGATTTAGTCATTCTATATTACCCATTTCATGAAATATAAATATTTCCTATAATTACACAATATAATTATTTCTTGTTGTGTTATATGTAACAATGAGTTTGTAATGGGTTACAAAAAACATGAATTTATGCTTCAAATTCAGGCAATATTGGGTACTATTGCGTTATATATGACAATATTTTTTAACAAAAAATGATACATTGTTTATATTTTTATTTAAAAAAATTATAATTTAGTCCCTAAAAATACAAATATCAATAAAATTAATATTTGTTTATGTTATTTATAACTTTTTTATTTAAACAGAAAATATTTATTTTAAATTACTAGATTTTTTGGTGAAGTAATTATATGTTTCAAATAATATACTTTTAAAAAAATATTATCTTATATTTTTATGAAAAATAATAATTTTACTATTTTAAAACATTAATAAAATTAATTTTATTAATGAAATGTTATTGTTGAAATCACATGTTTAAAATTATCTTATGGTGAATATTTGGGATTTTCAGAAATTTTTCTATTTTTGATAAATTGGAAAAAATACTAAATTCAAATTGAAAACTACCTTTTCATATAGATAATTAATGAAGTTAAATTATATTTTATAATTGTTTAAATGTAAAAAATTTTAAATTCAACATCCATTTACCCAGTTTATGTTGTTTTAATCTATTTCATCTTGAATTTTGATATAAAAACATTGTAAACATTTGAATATTTTGTGTTTTTACCCCCACATTCTCATCCTGTCAGTGAAAAAAAAAATTAAATTGGGGATCTGTAACCATTTAAATTGAATTTATAGAAATTAATTCCATATTTGAAATTATATTAATTTATTATATATAATATTTTCAACAAATTTTATTTAATAAAAAGAATTATAAAAACAGAAAAAAATATATTTACCATAGTTAATGTAAAAATTACATTACTAGGGGTAACTAAAAAGATAAATGTTAAATATACAAATAAGCATGTCTAATATATATCTTATGTACTTATATATACCTTATAGTGCAAAATATGAAAATATTATCCATCTTAGACCCTTGAGGATTGTTCAAACATGTGTATACATTTTCCTTTAAAAAATTTACAAATGTTTCACTCACCTCACCTTTAAATGGACACCACTTATCATCTATTATTCACATAATAAAACCATTATATTTTGGGTAATAAATAACCAAATCACTTCCAATCATCCTTAATTTCATCTTATAATCCTTATTTTGGACATAATTCTAACATAGACATGATTTTGGTACAAATATAATGAGGATACCTAAAGAAGTGGTGGCATTCAGGAATGAGTTTTTTTTGTTCATGTTTCCCTCCACGTCATTAAATTATTATTATAAATTGATGATAAAATATACAAATTATTTCTCATATACATAATTGTTATTTTGTTATGGTAATGTCCTAAAACTCTATCCACATCCATTAAAAAGGTTGTGAAACCATTATTCATGTGTACAATAGACTTCTGCCTCATGGCATAATGTCATTCATTTTTCCATTACCACCACTCATGATTGGAAATAATGATGGTTTTATTATTTATGAGTGATATTTAGGAATTTATTATTCTTATGGAATTATAATATAATTTATACCTTCATGCATTCAAATTTTTTGTAATATGATAATATGGATCATTTTTATAATAGACCACCCCCCTCAAGCATCAATGTGATTCATTTATGATTTATATGGAATGTATAATTGATGGGATTAATTAAAATAATTTATATATATAAAATAAATATATTTCTCGAAATATAATATATATATTCCATTCAATTTTATTTCATACAATTTTACATGAAAATTAAAACAATGTTCATGCATACGTACGACCTACCGTCTCCATGAACTGTGTATTTAATTACCAGTCACTAAATTTTATGGAATAATATAAATAAATAAATATAGAAAATATAATATATTTTAGCATGGATTAAATAATGGAGAATACAAAAACCTTATAAACATTATAAGACCATAAGTATACAAAAGCATAAGAAATAGAAAAAACAAATTAGTTATTACTCAAAACATGACTTTATCATGGAATTGTTAATGAAATTGTAATAAATGGATATATTTACATAATATATTTCATGATATATATATGTGGTTATTTAATTTATGTATAAAAACAAAATTTATTGTACCAGAGGTTTGAACATGTATGTAGTAAGTCCAGAATTATGTTATAGGATTTCTATCTCAATTTTCCTTTTCTATAAGAGACATGAAAAAATAACCACAATTTTTTTATTTGGTTTATATAAAGAGAAATTATTAATTCTATAATAATAACAATTAGAATTATTTTAATTTAATATCAATTTTATGATCTATCTTTCATAGGGTTTATGGTTTAAAAGCTAAAATAAGTAATGGATTTATGTCTCAATTTCTCTTCTTTGAGATATATGATTTATTTAAAGAACTTTATTCTTAAAATAATAGTAAAAAGACCCATTTTACATGATATATAATGAATGTTTTAGGTTGTGGATATTTTTTGATTTATTTAATGATATTTTTAATTGAATGTTCAATACAATGTTACAATAATGATAATGATTTTATATTACAGAGTCATCATTTATCTGGATTGGTAATCATTATATTTCTGATGGTAAAAATTTATGAAAAATCTCTCAAGAAACTAAAATAATTTCTTTCCATATTTTTAATTATTTAAAATAAATTATTTTTACTATATTTATGTACTCAAGATCTCAAAAAAATTATTAAAGGAAAATCCAATTTTTAGTAGAGAACTCTTTTATTTTAAAACTAAGTTTTCCAACAAGTATTTAAAAAATGTTTTCAAATTTTTTTAAAAAATAATATTTATTAAATCCATTTTAACCATTTTTATAATTTTAAAAATTATTTTGATATGACTCATCTTATAATTTTCAAAATAATTTAATGTTTGCATTTTATAAAAAATATGAAAGGAATCTTTGTATATAGCATGGGTCCAATTTACATCTATCATGATAGTTATTCTCATTGATGTTTGATTTATAAATTTTCATGGTAATTTTGAAAAGAAATGATTTAATATTAAATTTATATTTTAAACTTTGATTTTAAATGAAATTTTATCTTACTCATATAACATTCCAAATGATTTATTTTTAAAAATCAATTTACATCTATGATTACATCCATTGATGTAACTAATTGTTTACTGGGGATATAAACCATGTATATTCACTATAATTCATATTTTGAATTGTTTCTTTTGAAAATATGTTTATGGATCATGTTACTATTACATGGTTTGAACTACGAAAAAATTATTATGAAACCCATTTCATTTTATAAGGGTTATTCTTTGATGAAATAATGAAATTATTATAAAAATAACAATTTTTTCAGGAGATATTATATAAATAAATGTTTTATGAAACCCATTTATTTTAATTTTTTTTATATGTGGAATTTTTCATGACCTTGTTGCCTAATTATTATAGTTTTAATTATATGATGGTTGTTAGATTATAACAAAATAAGGGTGGGACCTATATCTGTCTCCAATGCATTGGGTAATGACTGACTACTCATAGGTGAATATATTATGTGTGTACCTGATTACATGTTCACATTTTTGTGTGTGAACAATGAAACATGTTTAAAATTTCATTCAAAAACATTATTTATTATTTTTAATGTTATGCATGTACATGTCTTTCATGTCCATATTATTATGTATGTACCTAGTTGCATACCAATATTTTTATTTGTGGTCCTGAAATAATTTTATCAACTTAATGTGTAAATTTGTTTCTCTTTATACATGTTCAAAATGTTATAATGAGATTCATATGCCTTATTACTTTGTTTTATACCAATATAGTGGTATAAAGTCTCATTGTCTTTTATTTTCTTATGATTAATGTATTACAAAATTACAATTTTAACTTCATGTATTAATATTACTATGATTGATATGTAGGGTATTTTTTGAGAATGTTATGGTTATCTTTCTTAATTTTTATGTTCATGTTAGGATTATGTTTCTCTATTTTTGTTCCTTATTAAGTATTTGTGATTTTTATTTCATTATCTCAATTCCCCATGTTGTGAAGAAGAGTTCACGCAAGGGTTTGTATATGAAGGAGACATTATGGGAATATATTTTTTGAAATAATTGAATATCATTAAAAATTTAGATGATTGTGTTCCTTTTCTCAAAATGCACTGAACTATTACAGGCCTCAAGATTTTTTTCTATTTAATATAATGAATATTAATCTAAAAATAAGAAATGATTAGGTATGAAAGGCCTAGGTCTCAAATTTTTTTATTAATGTAATAGATAAATTAAATATTAGAAACTAAAATGAAAAAAAAATTGGCAGATTTCTAGGGATATTTATAAGGATATGTCCAGGGATGTCTCTAAGGATAAGTCAAATTATATATCAAAGTATCAAAAACTATTGTGGAATATTGGAAAGGGATATAGTAAGTGAGTTCTATGAAACAAAATTTATTTCAAGATACTAAAGTGTAATTTGATCTATAATTATGGTATATGGGGATAATAACCCTGAAAAGGTTGTATTGATCTAGAACGAATCATCCCATGGTGCATGACAATGAGCCTTTCTGCACACCTAGTTTCACATTCCCATGAAATTTTCATTGGAAAACCAAAAAATCATTATGAAACATCATGATGGATTTAAAAATATTACGATCATGGGCGAACTATATGAAGCGTAATGTGTTATTTATTTAAAACAAGGTTTCGATATTTGGATACTCAATAAGATACATTTTATAATTATGTTGTTTTCCACTATTCTTAGTGTTTCTCGGATCATGATTTTAGATTTAGTTTGTGGATAGAATATGAAGGAACTATTTTTATTCTTTTTGTAACAAATAATGAAATAATTTTCCTTATGAGAAACTCATCATTATTTTACATGGAATAAAAAATAATGTTTTTGTTCACACAAAAAATTATCATGCAATGGGTCATGATGGAATTCCAAACGAGAGAAGGAGAAAATTATAATGAATAATTCATGAGGAAATATATAAATTCATATAGTGGGTATCCTAATACACTAGTTTCCCATGAATGGATAAGAAATAATGAAAATATACTTGCTTTCCTCAGGTTTCAAGAGTATTAGAAATTCATTTTCTATTGTCTACAATTAGGAAGCTGAAGCAAATCGATAGTAGTATCATATCAAGAATATAGAGAAACATGATGAATTTGAACCTATGAATTGGGAAATTTTCTAGAACATATCTTTAAATGAGTACATTAATAATGTTATTCATATGAATATGGAAAAGGAGTTCCTTGAAAAAAAATAAAAGGGATGATGAATTAATATGAGCATATAAGGAATATTTTACATGACTTTTGATGTACACTTCTAGTACTATCACGTAGCCTGACTGTAATTTTTACATATTATCCAGTGGCTTGAAACCAAATATATAATGTCAATTATCCATTATGTACATTAGATGTTATGAATAATTAATTACATTTCCACAAATAGTTGAAATGGATATTGGAATCCCACTGGATTCTGGTGATAAGAAAATTATAAACATATTACATAGAAAATAAAAAGATATCTCATGTGGAGGGAAGGACAATGAGAAAAATCCTATATTCTAAAATTATTTTATGATTCATATATGATAGTTCTTAAAAATATAAAAATTGTGTTTCTAGTGTGATTATCATAGAAAATGAGAAAAATATCTTGTAAGTAATGTTAGGAGACCAGACATTGAAATGAGTAGAGAGAGGGAACATCATAATGCACCACCCAAACATAATTATTTCAAGTGAACTGAGTTTGGGATTTATGTGAATAGATTCCCCAATATATGGGATAATATAGATAATAATCCATGACAATCCATGAACACATATGAAAAGGTGAAATAATATGAAATCGTAATAGATGATGTGAATCATGATAATATAGGAAAACATATCTTCCCCTCCTTAGTTAGGAAATTAATTTTTTATTTTGTATTAGTGAGCTTTATTTCTCATAATTTTGTGAAATTTCAGGTTATTTTCTATCTCAACACAGGTTATAAAATTATGAAATCTAATTTTATATTCTGTATGTATTATGATGAAATGAAGCTTCTAAGGAAAACATATTTGTATTAGATAATAAAATATAAAAGGAATAATGTGTGAATTGACAGTTGGAAGTTTATATGTTCCCTTGTAATATTAATATAAATTTTATGGATGTCATTATGGGTTTATGAGTTTAAGGGTAATCATAATTTCAATTTTATTGACCCCCCTTTTCAGGTTCTATCTGATGGGATTATATCGATATTAAAGATATTTTAAGAGAAATTTATGGGAATTTAAATTGTTGGGTTTTTATATAGTGAAAATGTATTTTTTGAGGGAAGAATTTAACCTAATTGGAAATATGATTAAAGGAAATGTTATCCTTCATAGTCTAAATTACCCTTGATGTTGAAATAATTATTGGTTTTAGTTTATCACCTTAAAAATTCATCATATTTCACTGCTATCATAGAATAATTTTCTTTTTATTTTCGTTCTAGAATACAAATTAAAGAAGTGGTATCTTTTCATATAGTACAAAATAAAATATTATATTCTTATAATATGGATTTTAGATAAATGTTTTGAAAATTATTCATCATTATATTGATATGGAGATGAGTTTAATCACTCATTGTCAACATCAAACATATTTTCAGTTTGAGGGAATAATTCAAAACCCATATAATATTTTATGATCATGTTCTATGGATTAATAAAAATAAGGATAAAACCCTTTTAAAATATATTTTTGATGAAAATATATCTTTCAATTTAGAATTTATATTGTTCCTTATGCATCCATTTATGGAATAAATTTTATAACTCCAAAATATTATATTTGAGAGTAGCTAATTGTTGAACTATTACACCTAACATATCTCATGCTGAATTTTTTTTCATGTATCACTCCAAAGTAAGTACATACATGATCCATCACATATACTAAACTCAAAGGTCATACCAGAAGAACATAATATTTCTTAAGAGAAACAACCTGTAGATATTCACAATCGAATAGGTAATGTTCTACAAAACAAGACCACTCTCTAGGTAAATGTTTCATTATTAAACCACTATCTTGAATAATTAATGTGGGAAACTAAGTGAAAAATGAGTAAGAAGTATCCAATTTTTTTGGTACCAAATTATTGAGTTGGGAGGAAAAAATATATTTTTTGGGTAAAATGATACACATGAGATTTTATGAAATATATTTTTTGAATAAATGTTATATATAAATATTTACCATAAGATGAAATGTTTATTATAGTTCCTATAACATAAAAAACTATGTTATTATTGTGTTATTGTTAACAATGAGTTTTTCATTAATTACTCACGACAATAATTTAATATTTGGCTAAACGCAACAGTGGGTTAACCTGTGTTACATATGAAACTATGTTTTAAAACAAACCATGACATATTGTTAATATAGTTTTTTAAACACAACAATTATTACCAAGAAATTAAAAAAATAATTATGAATCATAATAAATAAGTTTTATATATTAATTATAATGTTTTTAAATAAAAGAAACAAATAGATAGTAAAATATAAAAATTTTGGTAAAGACTTTATATATTTCAAAAAAATACACTTTCTACAAAACTGATTTTTATATCATTCTGTATAAAATAAAAAAATTAATTTGAGAAAATATTATAAAATAAACAAAATAAAATAAATTTCAAATTTTTAATAAGAAAATTACTGGTGTTAATTTTTGGTATTTATCTAAAAAGTTTAATTTTTTAATGAATAATGATAAATAATGAATTTTATTTGAAAACTACCATTTCATTTAAATAATAGATAAAGATAAATTATATATTTAATTGGTTTTAAAGTAATATTAGTTAAATTATACATCCATTGACCTTATTTATATCATTTAAATCAATTTCATAATTATTTTTTATATAAAAACATGGTTATCTTCTAAACATTTTCTCCCTGAAAACATGATTTCCCATCTCACCTATGGTGTTTGTTTTAAATTAAATTCTTCCAATTATGTGAATGGAATTTGGAAAAATGAATTCTATAATTTTAGTCAAAATAATTTCTATTAATGAATATATTCTGCAAAATTTTTCACATAAATGACAGTAAAAATAGTTAAAAATATTTAACGTAGTTATGCTAAAATTTTGTTTTTAGGGATAATATTAGATGATAAGTGTTAAATTAACCAAAATAATATTATAAAATATTTTTATAGTAATATTGAAACCATAAAATGTTTAAAGATATAATTTATGACATTTTGGACCTTTTTATTAGTGACAAATGTGTATATTCTTGTTCTTTTCAAAAAAATTACAAATTTTCCACTCACCACACTTATAAACTACCACCACCAATCCTCTTTTATTCACATCTTCAAACCAATTTAGGTAGTAAAATACATAAAAAATAACATTAAAAATTCCCTTCTCCAATCCTATAGTCTTTATTTTGGAATAATGTCAAACATAGATAACATTTTGTTACAATCCTATGAACGATATCTAAATAAGAGGTCATGTTCATCAATAAGTGTTTTTGTTTTACTTAATTATACACCTCTTTAATTTATTATTATAATGTTATGATATAAAAAAATATAACCTTAAATATAAATTTATTTTATTGTGTTAAACTAATTACCTAAATCCATCTCCAATTCGGTTAAATGGGATACGAAATTATTATACATATGTATGACGGACTACCACCTAATGAACCAATGTCATTCATTTTTCTATTAACACATATCATGGTTGATCATAATAAATTAATTAATGTTTATATTTTATATTGATGAAATTATTATGATTATAAAATTCATTTATCACACATACCTTCATGATTTCCATTTTTGGAACATGATAATTTCGCTCATGTGTATTAAAGAGTACCACCTCACGGAGTGATTTGATTCATTCACGTATTTCATAGAATGTATTAAGGATGGGTTTAATAAAAATATTTGATATATATCACATAAAATTTAATTTTTAATTAAAATATAAATATCATTAACATTCCTTTCTTTCATTCAAACATTAAAACCGAAACAATGTTCTTGTGTACAAATAACATATCATCTCCATGAATGGTGTATTTTGTTTTATATTACTAACTTTTAGGTATCAAATTGAGTAAATATTTACTAAATAAATATTTTTTTATATAATGTTTAAAAATATAGATATTAGGAAATAATCATCGGTTTAATAGGATGAAAAAAATTAAAAACCATAATATATATGAAAAACAATGGAGTTATTTCCAAAAACATGACATTAACATGGAGTTGTTAATAAACAACTGATTAAAGGGTTCAAGTAAATAATATATCATATAATATTTATAATTATAGAAATTTAATATATTAATAATAAATATATATATTATACCCGTGTTTTGAATGTGTTCGAAGGAAGTTGATACTGATGTTAAGGGATGTTCACCTCACATTTATATTTCAATAACAAACATCCCATATTGAGTATATGTTACATTTACCTGGTGTATATAATTCCAATGAATGTAATTTATGATAATTCTATATAAATGTTTCTTATTTTCATATCTATTTTAGGATATCTATTTTATGGTGTTTAATGTTAAATATATACCAAATTGGTTAGGTATTTTTCCTCAATTTTCCTTCTTTGAGACATATTACTATGTTATGAACCTTTTTCTTATATGAGGTGTACATACTACCACATGTAAATGAAATATCTCTAATTTTTTATCCTCGTGATATTTTTATTTTAATATAGTGATATTACATTATTATAGATACAATTAAATTTTACCAAAGTGGAAATAATTAAGTTATAATTACATTATTTATTGCGATGGAAAATGATAATGTTTTTAATGACAGAATATTATGATACAACTATCAAAAAATATAGAAATTTATTATCGTTTGGATAAGTCATGAGAATACATTGGATCCCTTACTTTCCATCTATTATGTACTCAAGAGATAAAAAATAATGTTTTATGAAAAATAGCTTTTTCTGTTGAGACCAATTTTTATTCCAAGACTTTTTTTTCTAAAAAAAATAACACAAATTATCATTTTATTTCAAAATTATTTTTAAACATGTTTTTACACGTGTATGAATTTTGAATAAAAAATTTACAATGAATTTCATGTCTTTTTCAAAAACAATGGTCATTCATCTTTTACCAAAAATTTTAGAGGAATCTCTTTTATGGAATTAATTGAATTTCCCTCGACATGTAAAATATTTTTTTGAATATTCTGTTATAATTTTTCAATTTTGTTTTTAGAGGAATTTATTTGAAACAAAATTATGTTTTAAAAAATAATTTTGAAAAAAAAAATCAATTCATCATGGAAATTTCAACGTGATTCTCTTTTAATATTATTTTAAATACAAGGTAACATCCTATGATGTATCTTATGCTTTACATGGGATATTCTCACTAACCACTCCCTCCAATGTTATATCAATTATGAGAGAGAGAACCCCCCCCAAAGTATTTTCTCTAGTAGGTTCTACGTTAGCGACTAGTATTGAATGTATAAAAAATACCTTAAAATGTAATACTTAACCTCTATAACAATATAAATTCTATAGATAAGACAAATCATACGAAAAAAAATCTAAAAAAAATATAAAAATAAACTAAAACCTTACCAAATGTGTGTACAAATAAAACTGATACAAATAAAAGTATCCAAAAGTAAATACCCAATATTAAATATAAAGAAGGGACACCAAAAATATCCAATGATCTGACATTATAATGTCTAGAATGGTTCATGTAATCCTCATAAAACCCGAAAATTGATTTTATATATAGGGTGATCATAAATTTATACATTCTAGGAAAACAAAAAATTTTAACACACGTGTTAACGTAGCAGACTAGTGCACCTTTAAGAAACCCGAAGAACCATACAACACCTATACTTGTATACTAACCATATCCAACCTCACTAAGAAATTTTATCCAAATAATTCTTTCCATGTAATATAAGATGTCATAAGTCACCTCGATAAGGGGTACCCCAAACCAATTTCTTGTCGGTACACTTCTCTAATAGTCCAATGTCATCTGTCCTGGTGCTTCCACCAATCTTGTATACTAAACCTCATCCAAAAGAATAGTCACAAGATATCTCTTCTAAATACAGTTGTTATCCCCAATAACAGGCATAACCACAACAAATATCACCACAAAAAACACTTACACCACAACCCATTGACATCCCTGAAAAGATAAGTAGGGTACAATTAACATGAAGGCCATGAACTATGTTCTCTCCTCTTAACATGCATGAATCACACCATAATCCACCTCTCCCCATATCATCATGACCATATACACATTAAATAGGTCAAATTGCTCCCAATGACACATAATATCACACCTTAATAGGCATGGCCACATCAAATCTCTCTCAAAGATGCATGAGATTTCAAAACCACCCTTTAGTCCACTAAGATACCTCTATTAATCACAAACTATGACACACATTCCTATCCTAGAAGAGATAAATAGAAATATTTAGTAAACTTCACACATCCACCTTACCATATGCTGGGAAAAAACCCCACAAATCTATGTGGGTGTCACAACATAGTGCTCAATGTGCATGGCGTGTATATATATATCAAAAAAGAATATACAAGTATATACATATAGCCAACCAAACAAGGGTGAAAATGATTTGACAACCAAACACTAACCATGTCACAACATCACAACATTTTCTACCACCACTGAATTTATGAAAAAAACCACATGCCACATCACACTACCAACCAATTCCAATTATCCAACCCATTCATTTCATTATTTATCATCATCTACATTTAACCACACAATCCAAATTTTTTTACATTAATAATTTCCATCTCATTATCCAAACAAAACCAATACATTTTAAAAATTATTAAATAATTATTCCATCACTACCGTGTGATCTATAACACCCCAATTTTTTGGGATTTTTTTTTTTCTAATTAATTTATATTTTTTAATATTTTTCTTTTTATGCAATCGTGAGGATAGATTATGTTAATAAAGTACTATAAGTGGCTTTTGTTATATTCAACCTGAAGTTAGTTATTCATTACACACAACATAAATGTTAACTTGGGTTACATGGAATCCTTGGTTAGCTTGTGTTATATACAACAATGATTTTCCTCAGTGACTGGTGTAACATAAAATGCAAAGGGTTACCAAACGATACTATATTATTTAAATAGGATTATTTAATATAAATTGATAAATCCTTAATGTTAAATTACAGGTTATGAATATTATTCACTAATATATGAAAATAAATGTTTTTTATAATATAATATGAATTCATGGCCTTCCAATTAGTTATAATTGAATATGAAACCTGATTGAATATGAAAAGGAAATATTATTACGATCAAAATATTTTTTTACTCTTATTAATTAAATTTAAATTAATTTATAGTAATTAAATAATTAATACATAAACTTCAAATGAAATCAAATTTTTATACATTAAATTAAACTCTAACTTTGAATATGACTTGGTGTACATTACACAGAACACTGACCTAGCGTACAATGCACACAATACTGGGTTACTACGTAATATATTTTATTTATATATTTATTTAAATTATTTAATTACAACACATATGTTAAAATTAGTTATAATAATAATTATTATTATTTTTAATATATTTTTTTTTTTAATTTTTTATAAAAATAAAGAATATTTATAATTAAATATATGATTTTTTGTAAAGTTCTTTTTTGTTAAAAAATAACGTTTTATTGAATGATATGATTTTAATAATAAAATTAAATTTAGAAACATTTAATAATTTAATTTAATAAAATAAAAATAATTTTCTAATTCATAATATCAACATTTTCCTAGGGTAAATTTTTGAGATTTTTTCAGAAATATTATTTTTTGATGAATATTGAAAAATACTGCTTTTTAGTAAAAAAACTTATTTATTGTTTAATTAAATATTATTGTAATATTATATTGTAAATTTGTTTTAAGGTCAAAATAGATAAATATTACATATATAAATAAAATTAAATTCAGTAAAATTAATTTCTCTTTGAATTTGAATACAAAATCATAACAACATTTTGAACATTTTTCTACATTAAAAACCCGTTATTTCGTTCTGTCTTCAGGATTTGTATTGAAAATAATTTTTTTCTTATGTCATTTTAATTTATAAAAACCAAAATAAAACATTTTATTAAGTATAATATTTAGATCTAATAATACCATGTTAATTTTTTAATAAAATATTTATTAAAGGTGATTAAAATTAATTATAGCGATTAATGCAAAATTAATCTTAATTAAGGACTAAAATTGAAAATTATGGACCCAACTGATCTATCAACATTTTCAGAACCCATTAGATGTAAATATTTAATCCATAAACCCTAAATTATTATTTTTTTTTTTTATATATTTTTATAGGTAATAACATGAGTACACCTAACTTTTTTCTGAAATTTCAAAGTCATTTTCCTTCCTCCTAAAGAGCCACAACCTCTCCAACTTTCTCACTGCTCTCAAACCTGTTATTTTAATCCAAGACCTTCCCAATACACACAAAAATATGCATAACTACCTCAAATAAGCCTTACCTTCTCCAAATGGAAATATGTTTATGCCTTTTGGCCCAAACCAAATGGAGTTACCTAATCAAGAGGCAATGTTTTCTCTCAAGAACATTATTTTATTTTCTTTCTCCAACACATCCACTATATTTTTTCTATATGTGTATAAAAAGAAATGTATAATAAATTTAATATGATTTTATTAGGCTAAGTATTCATCCTACGCTTACAAAAACCTTCATCTAATGGATAATAGATATACTATTTATGTGTACGTAAAGCTACCACCTCACTAAACGATGATTGTTGAATTTTACATAATGCCTCTCATGGTTTCCATTATGATGGAATCTCTATTAATATATCTTATAATTAAAATTTAGTATATATTTAATATTTTTTATTAATTTTACATAACAATCCTTTTAAATTCAATTTGGTGTCAATATGATACTCTTGTTAGAGGAAATGTGGACTACCTCCCCCTCAAAGGGATGTAATTCATTCAAAAACCACATCGATTTTATTAAGTATTAGTTTAATGAACATATATGATATATTTGATATAATAAATAAAATTTAATAATTATATATATATATATATATCCATTCATGTATTTCACTTTTATTCTATCACCATGATAATTAAACGGAAATAGCATTCAAGCGTATGTACGACCCATCGTCCCCATGAATGGTGTATTGTGGTTCATAGTTATAAATTGAATAGATTATTATAATAAAAATATAATGTTAATAAATGATATAAATATAATAACTTAAATTATATAAATCATTATATGACCTATAAATCTCTAAGATATAACAAATTAAGACACACGGGAATGAAAAATAAAATATTACCCGAACCGACAACATAACATAGGATTGTTAATGAGAAGGCAATATAAAGTCATAATAAACCCATATATGGTATTAGATATTATAATATGGTTATTTAAATTATTTATTATAAATTTATATTTATTATATAGGTCTTTTGTTCGCGTACGACGAGAGTTAATACACAAGGTAAGGGGATTTCAACTCTCTTTTTTTCCCGTGAGATACATGTTATGTTCACCACTCTTTACTTTTGGGCGGTCTAAGAAATGAAAATTATTGTATTTTATAGATCATAAAGAAACATTTATTGTTCTTAAAATATGATTTTTATGAACATTCATTCATGGGGTTTATTTTTCAAAAGATATCAATTCAGTAAATAAAATTTGTCTCAAATTTCTTCCATTGATACTCTTTTTTTAAGAGCCTAAACTCTTTATTGTGGTCCATATACATCCATTATACATGTAATATCATTAATATAAGTATATTCCATATATTGTTGGATTAATTTAATTTCTTTTTCTTACATTCATGGTATTATCCCATGTTAACATGTTATAAGACTTTAGGGAGACAAACTTAACGCTTTTAGAGATTGTTTACGTTTATGCTACCTATATTGTATTCTTATGTTACATATCTCAAGACATTAGTGAATGTTATTTTACTCCTTTTATTCACTATATATTAATGTTGTGGTATCATTTTTTACTATTCGGTACATTAGATAGTTAATAAAGTGTTTCTATAGAATCCCAATTTACTCACTCTTCAGCCGAAAATCTATGTTCCTTCAAAAACATGATTTCAAAAAATTATTATTCCAAGAATATTCAATTAATATCCTATTATCATTAAATTAAACTTTTAATCTTTTTTCCTTACAACAATTTTTTAAAAGGAATCATATTTTTTCTTTCTGAATGATGCAATTTTCTATCTTTTTTACTGTGAAAAAAGAATGTTCTTTTTACCTCGAATGGCATGTATTGATATATCTGACGCCCATACTTTGAAGCATTGTTTTAATGTTTAATGTCTATTTTTTGAAATTTATTTAAAATATATTTTCATTTAAATTGTTTTTTAAAAAAAATTAATGTTTATTTTATACTTTTTCAATGAAAATGGTTTTCAAAACGTCTTAAAAATTACTTTTTATATTTTCAAGAAAAAATGGATTTCAATGTATTATTCGGATTTATGTATATTTTTTAATTTATTCTCAAGTAAAAGGTTTTTAAAGACAATTTCAATAACTAATTATATGTATAAAAATTATTTTCAATGAAATTATTTTCAGTATGTTTTGAGTATTTCATTATGATTTTTCAAAAAAAATTCGAGGAAAATTTATTAAAATATTTTAAAGACTATTTTATATGTTTTCATGGAAATATTTTCTCAAATTATTTCAAGTATTATTTATATTTATTAAAGTTATTTTCTATTAAAATTATTATCAAAAGGTTTAATGTATTAAAAAATCATTTTTTCATAGATGGGGGGATATATTCCCCAATAAATGTTTTTGAATGTTATTTCTAAAATATTTTCCATATATGATGAAATCTAATGATGATACTCATTACCTTCTAGTAGACGATCTAAAGGTACCATTAAAATCCTTTCTCTGAATGGGTTATGATTAATGTAATTTTATTAATGAAATTCATTTTTGTTTCATAGATTATATGTTTATGAAATCCACTTCTCTTTCACAAGTCATGATTTTCATGAATTCATAAGGAATCCAGTACCTTTTCCACAAGTTATGATATGTTAACATGTTTATGATAACCATTTAAATAAATGGGATAATATACGATTTTTTATGATTATTTGGAACATGTTTGTATGATTTCACTATGACACAGGTGGGACCAACATCTAACACCAATGTATTGGGAAAAATTTTTATCTCATGAGATTGAATAAGATGTTCTTGGGTGTAAACTGTGGGTTTTAAGATGGCCATTAGAGTAAACCATGACTACCAAAATGATATTATGAGTGAACTAATTCTTTTAAGATGGCCAAGGGTGTGAACCCTTACTACCGAGATGGTATTTGTTGTGAACCCATTCTACTATGACTCTCTTGGATGTAATGTGTTGGCAGCTATGGAAATAATATTATATTCTTACATGTTTTCCACAATTCCATGATTTTTTTCTATGTTATGATTTCATGTATTAAGTTGTTAATTTACTTATGATTCATTTCTTATGAACTTAAAATATTTATTATGATCTCTAACATATAATTCTTGATATTAAAATGTTATTTTCAAGTTACATAACATTTTTTTCAACTTATTCTTACACATTTCCATTATCTACCCTTACTGAGCATTTGAGCTCATCCATATCTTTTGTTTCCTTTACTAGGGTTATGTAGAAAATTTTTAGGAAGATGTTATAATTTTGGAGATATTTATGGGTGTTTTCGATGATCTTAAACTAGGATAGAATATTTTGTTTCCATGTTTCCAATGAAAATAAACTATTATGGTCGTCAAGCATGTATTTTGGTAATGTAATAAGTATTTAGTTAAAATGATGTAATATCCATGTATTTTAAGCCTGGTTCACAGTAGTTGGTATCAAAGGGAAGGACTAGTGAAACCTTGGAAACTAGGATGGTAAAAAAATATTGATATCCCTAGGTGTATATCTATGGAAATGTTTGGGGATGTCTCTACTGATACGTATAAGGATGAGTCAATGTTTATGAAAATATCCCTTAATTTTGGAAAATGGTGGAGTGATTGGTTTCTTATAAATGTATATTTATATGGACACAACATTCTTTTGTGGATTTTTCATAGATGAACCTAGGGGTTACAACTCCTAAAAGATGTTTCAGGACTAACTCAGGGTAATCTGTTACACAAAAATGGGCCTTACTACACATCATGTTTTAAAATCCCGGGAGATATGATTTCTAAATTAACAAACTCTTCATGAACCATCCTAAAGGATTTAGATATAAGTTGGGGGTGAATATCTAAGGATGATTCTAGGGTGACATATATTATGGAAGGTGTCATGATATAGAAATAAAAAATGTAAATAAGTTTATCACTATGTAGTTCAATACAATGATAAGTATTTCTCACACTATGCTTCTAGTTTATGTAAATGGGGGAACTAGAATGAACTATATTAATGATTAATGTGACGGATGATTTTATAATGATCATACATGTTGGATGATCACTATAGTGAAATATTTTGTTACCATTCCTAACCATTTTCATGGAACATGATTAACAATGTGTACATTAACCAAATCTTAGAATGACTAAGGATGTTGAATAAGGAGTTCGTTGAGAGTTAGGGAAGACGATACCCTTGACCCATGCCATCAGGATATGCTCCCCTCCCTATCGGAGGGGGTAGGTTCATGTCTGTTGCTACCTATAAGGGAGGATTCTTTCCATGGTCCTTCTCCACCTTTTCATAGGATCTCCATCTCCCCGAAATTGTCGGGTCTCTTTTGGGAGGCTCCCCACCTATCTATTTTTCCATCGGTGATCAACAGCGTTGCTGCTCTGTGTAAGTTTACTTTGTTGGCTTGGTTTCAGCCTCAAAGGCCCTCGGTGGAAGCGTTTGTGTAGTTTGTTTCTAAATCTTGGGAGCTTCACGAGCATGCGGTCGTCAGGTTGCTTGATAGGAGACATCACCTGGATTATTTTGGTTCGGAGGAGCATATGATTGTTTCCTGGTCAAGTTCTCTGAGAAGGTGTGGTGGTTCCTTCTTTTATTTCTTCCTGATGGAGTTTTGAGTTTCATATACGGTGTGACCCCTCTTTGATCGTGACATGGGTTAGCCTCCCTAGTCTCCTTTTTTCTATTAAAAATCCCTCAATTCTCTATGCAATTGGTAACATGGTTGGCCGCTATCTTTTTTCTGATCAATGAATGAGTTCTACGTCTCATCCAATTTACCTGAGAATTTGTGTTGAGTTTGACGTCACGAGGCCCCCTGTGCATTGTGTTTGGATTACTGATTAGTAGAAGTTCCACTAGATGCAATAGGTTGTATTTGAGTCATGGATGAAGTTCTGTGTGAAATGTCAATGGTTTGGGAATCTGGAGGTTGTTTTCCATAATGGAGGGAGGAGTGGTGGCTCACAGGTGATGGAAGGGCAGTGTGGAGAGGGCTGTGTTGTTCATGATGCTGTGAGGATGGCTCAAGAGGTGGTGAGAAATGGCTGTGAAGATGTTGTCATGTGCGCACCTGTTGAATCTGAGGTGGGTATCAGAGCTAAAGTTTTTTCTGGGTAGGGAGGTCGGCTAGGCTCCTCTTGCAATAAAGCTGTTTTCTTGGTCAATGTTGTACCAGAGCTTACAGGTGGTGTGAAGGAAATGCAAACACCCTTGAATCCATCGGTGTTGCATTTTTTTTGACAGGCTTAAACATGATCTTGCGGTATAGTCTCGGTCTGCTATGGAGGGGAGTTCTTGTCACCTACAAAGGGTTACTTCCTCTAAGGAGCATTGGGCCATGACGGTTGGTGATCAGAGGAATTTGAATAGGTGTAATGCAGGTGTTGTGGAGGAGGCTTTCGAGAATGGTGTTGCTGAGGTTACACCATGCTCTTCTAAGGAGTTTCTAGGAATCCAGGAGGGAGGTAATGGAAATGCAGTTTTGGAGTAGTAGCAGGCACCAGTCCTTCTGCAAGGGGTGAACCATGATGCTGCTATCATGGTGATCTCTTGATAAACTTTGGATAAAGATGTGGGGTATATTGTCCATGGGACCAAACGGCAGGACATGGCTTGCAACGCCTTGAAGTCAGAGCTGGTGATTGATTCTATTTTGGATTCGAGTGTTCCTATATTGGGGGATGTGGAGGTTTGTGTTCCAGAAAGGCAGAATGGTGATGATATGGGAGTGAAGATCATGATTTCTAATGGTAATAGCTTTATAGAACTAGAAAATGTGGAGGTGCTTCATGACAAGGACAATGATGTGAGGTAGAAAGGTGATCTCTTTTGGTCTGCTGTCGATCCAATGGATGCTTCAACCAGGGAGGTTGTGATGGACCTGATAGATAGGTCACAAGGTCTTACTTTAATTGATGTCGACAGTCAAGCCCAACTGGAATGTGGATTGGAGGATGATTATCAAGAGGTGAAAATATTGGGAATGTGGGGTGATATTTCGGATAGTGACAGGGAAAAGGATAGTGGCATGGTACGACTTTCCTATAGTAATGTTTTTCAGGGTGCTAGGATGAAGGTGCATGGGGAGGAAGGTTCGTTGACCACCCCACCACGACGATGAGCGAAGAAAGACTATTATTATTTTCCAAGGCCAGTGTATACAATATCTTCTGTTGGAAGGGAAAGCTAGGCTATGCAGTCCTCGAAGAAATTTCTGGCCTTGTAGAAGCTGAATCATAGAAGGTAATACGCCAAGGTTCATACACACTATGAAAGCTCAGAGTTGGAGGCAGATAAAGTAGAGGGATTAATCTCTAAAGGGGGTGGGGATGAGTATGATTTCTATGAAATGTAGCTGTTCTGGATTTCTTGTACCTATTTTTCTTTTCTTTTATTAATATATTGTCCAAGGCTTTCCTCTGGCTGAGCATTTTGGTAGAGATAGAGAAATTAATATAATGGAGGAAATAAGATTTTATTTATTTTGTGTCAATAGTGTGGAAAGAATCTCATAATAGAATTTCATTGAGGGGAAGGAAGTGGATTTGACTATGGAAAATAAAGACACAAATTAACTGACTAAAATAGAAAAATATAGATTTCGTTTGATGAAATAGATGACAATATTGGCCTCCATAAGTCTTAATCGATGTTTAAGAGTTTTAAGTGTTGAGTAAATGGTACATATTCATCTCAATGTCCCAAGAGGGAATCTCCTGATGAAAATCAAGAAGGTGGTGTGAATAATGGTTACATTGATGATGATGAAGAGACTATATATGAAATGTGAATGGAAAGAGGTATTATATAATAGGATGAGTTAGAGTTTTAAAAGGATTAAGGATGATTTAGTCGGGGTTGTTATGTATTTTTTTTGAATAAAAATATGAATGGTGAAATATAAAAGAATTTTTAAACATTTGTTTTTCATTCAGTATTGACAAGTTTATGTTGAATGTTCCATATGGACATGCGATGTGATTTAAGGACAAGGTGATATTTTGAATATGTTAAGGTAGTTGTAAATATGTTCTTTATGTTAATATAATGATTAATGGATAATAATATGTTGGTTATGAATAATTAAATTGAAGGTTTCAGATTACCCTAGAGTTGATTGTTGAAAAAAAAAATCGTGTCATCAAGGATGAAGTTTACATTGTTTTTATATTTTAGGAATATGTACAATATACGTTGGAATAAGTAAGCATTCATGATTTATAGAAGGATTTATGGTAATTCAGGTCATTACCATGTTCCATTATAATTTAACACAAGGGTATTTAGATGTATGGATTGTGACCACCAAGAGATACATTGTGATATATAGGGGATCATTGTTAAGCCATATTCATGAATTTATTTCTATGCTATTGGATTTTCATATTTCTGAAGGGTTATAATTTTCTCCTTGCATGAAATATTTACATTAAATTTTGGAGGAGTTATTTATGCACTGAGTTTGTATTTAAAACATGTGTTAATGATACAGTTATTGATTAAAATTTTTTCAAGGATATACATCATATTTTTGAAATTATATTAGTGTGGTTTCAAAAAATGACATCAAGTTTTTAGGTGATAACCGATCAATTCAATCAAGGAAAAAGGTCTTAAAACCATTACCAAATAATGGTAAGGGTTTCACACCTACCAAAGGCCTACGTAATGTCCCGATTAATGTATAATTAATTTTGATGAATAACTATATATGATGAAATTTCAATGTTACATTTCTATCTAGTAATTAATGTATTAATTATATTTTTATAATAATATTTAAAAATAGTTATATTTTTCATTCTTTTATGGGCCTTATGATCTATTAAAATTGTATTTTATCACATTAGTAATAAAAGTTAATTTTTTGATGTCCATTATATAAAGTAATGGATGGATTTGAAATAAATAAAAGAAAAACTATAGAATTTAATTTTATTAGTATGAATATATCATGTTTGTATTTGTCCTTATAATCTTGTACAATAAAATAATTAACAAATGTTAGGATAATGGTCAAAAGAAAATGTGTTTTCATAATACCATAATTCGTTTGAACCGATGACATTTTGAATCGTTATAAATTTACGACTTCAAGGCCCTAAAATTTTCTTTTATCATTCACTAGTTTGTGAATGATGAGCCTAATAAATCCCTATAAATATTTCTAATTTTCCACCATGTATAATCATAACTCAGAACCTATGTGTTCCAATGAGGAAACCTCGTAATATGATATTTTGGGTAACTGTTATGGTTCTAACTTTCAATTTATAATGGAAGAGTGAATATTCATTTATACGATGTGGGTTTTTATGAATAAAACATTCAAGTATCAATCCTTTGATAACGTTGAAAATTTTCAACAGAGAAAGTCATTATAATGGGTTTATAATGTAACACCAAGAGATTTTTTGAATTATTTATTTTCAAATTAATTTAGACATTTACATATTTTATATTTCACGAAACACTGAAGATAGTTTATTTTATTACAGAACATTCTTTGGATTTCATTATATGAAACACCATGTTAATCATGACTTACAAGCACCATAAATTTTTTCTTGCTCTATACGGTACACAAAAGATATCTTTTAATATTCACAACAATTATCTTCCATGATGACTTGTGTAACATGAAAAACCAAGGTTTTCTGAAAAATAATATATTATAAAAATATTATTATTTAATATAATAATATCTTATCTTGATGTTAAATTTCAGGTTATGAATATTATTAACTAATATATAAAAATATACTGTTTACACAAAATAATATGAATTCATATGTTTCCAATTAATTATAAATAAATATGAAACCTAATGAAATATAAAAAGGAAATATTATTAGGGTCACATTCTTGTTTACCCTAATAAATTAAATTCTAATTTATTTCTAAAAATGATCTGAGTAAAAAATTTCATTCACATGGAACCAACTTGGAACACATTACACATAACACCAAATTGGAATACAACTTGGTCCAGGTTACTTGCAACACTATCTTGGAATACGATTCATGAAATGATGAGTTTTTATGAAACATGTTTTTAATATAATTAATTAAATGAGATAATTATAACGTAGGCATCAAAAATAGTAATTGGAATAGAAATAACTACTTTTAAAATATTTTTTTATAATTGTTTATTATAAATAAAACATATAGATAATGAATGATATAATTTTCGGTAAAGTCTATTAATGTTAAAAAAACATTTTATTGAATGAACCCTTTAAATAATAAAATAAATTTTAGACACATTTAGAAATTTAATTTGATAAAATAAACTGCATTTTTTGAAATCATAACATCAAAATTATCCTAGGGAGAATTTTTCGGATTTTTTTAGAAACATTATTTTATTAATAATGAAAAATATATCTTTTTATTTAAAAACTACCCTTTTTTAATTAATTATTAATATTAAATTAAATATTATTTCTAAAGTTCAAATTAGATAAAAATTACATATATTAATGTAATTTAATTCATTACAATCAATTTCACTTTGAAATTGAAAAGAAAATCTTCATAATATTTTGAACATCTTTCTACTTTAAAAACCTGTTATTTCATCTCGTGTGCGAGATTTTAATTAGTTTAAAATTTTCATTTTATGTGATTTGAATTTAGAAAAACTGAGATGAATCATTTTATTCAAAATAAGTTTTATATTCTAATAAAACCATGTGAATTTTTGACAAATTGTTTTAGAAAAAGTGATTAAAAATAATCATAGTGATTAAGGAAAAATTTAGCTTAATTAGGGACTAAACCGTAACATTAATGGCTGAAATGATCTATCCACTTCTCCAACACCTATTTTATATCTATATTTCGTCCATAAGCCTTTAATTATTTATTTTATGGTGTGTTAGGAATTTTTTAGTTAGGAAAATGTGTGCACCTAACTTGTTTCTAAAAATTCCATGTTAGTAATTTTCTTCCCAATAAAAATTCACCACCTATCGCACTTAATCTCACATCTAAAATGCCTTATTTTCTTAAAATGATTTCACAAAACACATCCCAAAATCTCTTATTTACTACTAGAATCATTCCCTTGGATAGAAGGCAATACAAGGAAACCTTATGGCATAAACCTAATGTATTTACCAGATCAAGAGGTAACCTCTTCTCTCATGTCCTTATTTTATTTTCATTTCCCAACACCCTAAAATTAATTTTTTCCATTATTTTATAAATAAAACAGTATAATAAATATACTAGTCTATTTTTATGCTATGTATTTAACCTAAACTTACACACACCACCGTCAAATGGATTACAAACTGTTTATGTGTAAGGAAAACAACCGTCTCACAAAATGATGATTTTTCAATTTTTATTACCACTAATAATGGTGTCCATTATGATAGAAAATCTATTTACATGTTATATATGAAATTTATTATGTATTTAATCATCTATTATAATTTTAAAATAATTACCTTTTACTTTCCATTTGGTTATAATATCATACTCTTTTTTGAGGAAGTATGGACTACTGTCCGCTTAGACATATGTGCTTCGTTCATAGACCACATAGAATGCATTATAGATGGTTTTAATGAAAATATATGATATATATGTTTTAATAAATATAATTTAATAATTAGATATATAAATATATCTACATAAATATCTTTTACTATCATTCTTTCAACATGATAATTACACCAAAACAACATTCATGTTTACTTACAACCTACCATCTCCATGAACGGTGTATTCGGTTTTCTACTTATACAATATATAAATTATTATAATAAAAATTTCCTTTATATATATTTTATTTATCTCATGGTTATAATTCTTTAAATCGTGATATAATGTACATATACCAAAGATATGACAAATTAGGACACATGCGAACAATAAAAGAATATTACCCAAAGCTAACCCTTAACATAGGATTGTAATAAAGGTAGTAATATAAAGTCATAACAAAACCATATAATGTATTAGATATAATAAAATGGTTTTTTAAAATATTTATAACAAATTTATATTTATTACAATATTTTTTTGGAAGCGTATGGCCAGAGCTAAGACACAAGGAATGGGGATTTAATCTCACTTTTTATTCCATTGAGATACATGCTATCATCGCTACTCTTTCCATTTGTGGGGTGTATATATATACAACGATTTTATTTTATGTATGTTATTACTATATTTATCAATATTAACATATAATTTTTATCATATTTTATTCATGGGGTTTATGATTCAAAATTTATTAAATCAGTAAAAATGTTTTGCCTCAATTTTCCTTCTTTGAAACTCTTGTTGTGTTGTGCACCAAAACTATGTTTTGAGGTGTCTATACATCCATTTTAAATTTTCTATAATTAATCTCCTAATTTTAATTATAATTTATGATTCAAGTAATTTTAATTTCTTAAATGTAGTTTCGGATCCCAAGTTACTATGTTATAAGTGTTTTTTAGACAATCTCATCACTTTTTGAGATTGTTTACATTTATGCTTCCTTTGATGAATTCTTATGTTCTATCCCTCATTACATTGATTAATTTTCTTATACTCTTAGTATTAATGATATATTCATGTACTGTTACTATTTTATACTCTTTGTAACATAATATAGTTAAGAATGTTTTTTAAAGAAAGCCAGACTCTACACACTCTTCAATCAGAAATCTATGTTCCATCAAAACCATTTTTTCTAACAAGGGATTACAAGATTATTATAATCATATAAAATGATCAATAAAAGACATTTTTACCCTTATTTAATTTACAAATGTTTTTAAATGAATAATACTATCGATTTTGGAAGAAGGAATTTTTTTTCGATTTCACTATGAAAAAGGAATTTACTTTTTACTCGTATGACATGTAATGATTTATCAACTATCAATCATTTAAGGATTTAATTTCATGTTTATATGTTTTTTTAGAAATTTCATTTTATATATGTTTTCAGAGAAATGGTTTTCAAAATTTTTTCAATCTTATTTTATAAAATTTCAAGGAATATGGTTTTCAAAACTTTTTCAAACATATATTATATGTTTTCAAGGGAAATGCATTTCAAAACATTTTCAAGATTTATATATAAATTTTCAATGTATTATCAGGGAACATAGATTTTGAAACGTTCTAAAGAAATATTTATATGTTTTCAATGTATTTTCAACGAAATGATTTTGAACAACTTTTCAATATTTATTCATAATTTTTCAATGTGTTTTCAATGAAAAGTGTTTTTAAAAATTTATGAAGATTATTTTATAAGTTTTCAGGGAAAAAGGTTTTGAAATTATTTAAAGTATTATTTATATGTTTTAAATGTATTTTCTATAAATATTTTTATCAAATGGATTTATTTATTAAAAAAATTATTTTCAAATATAGAAGGATATTTTTCTCAAGACATGTTTTTGAATGATATTTGAAAATTATTTTCAATCTAAGATGAGATCCATTGATGTTACTCATTTCATTATAGTAAATGATCTAAATACTCAACTCATATCTCTTCTATGAATGGGTTAGGATTAATGACCTAGTCTTTATAAAATCCTTTTGTCTTCCATAGGTTACGTGTTTATGAAATCCATTTCCCTTTCATGAGTTTTTCTTTTGATGAAATGATTTGGAAACCTGTATCATTTCTCCAGGTTATGATATTTTTAAATTTTTATGATACTAATTTAATTCTAGGGGTTAATAAATGATGGTTTATGATTTCTTGGAAAATTTATGTATGATTTTACTATGATATAGGTGGGAACAATATATCTCTCCAAATTTTTAGGTAATTATTTATATCTCATGAGATAGACTAAGATGATATTGGGAGTAAACCTTTACTACTAAGATGGAAATGGGAGTGAACCATGACTAAAAAGATAGTATGAGGAGTGAACTAATGCCACTAATTTTGCAATGGGCCAAAACAATGACTACCAAGATGGTGTGGGGATTAAACCTATTCATAGAAGATGGTATTTGCAGCAGTGCCATGGCTAATATAGAAATCATACTGTGTGATTATTTGTTTGACATGCATCCATGTTTTATTACTATGTTATGATATCATGGATTATGTTCTTCATTAAATTATTTTTCATGTATTATGAACTACCAATCTTTATTAAGATCTCTAATAATAAGGGAAATAACTTAGAATGTTATGGTCATGTTCCATACAATTTTGTTAATGTTAGGCGTATGAATTTCCTTTATATACCCTTACTGAGCATTAGAGCTCACCACATTCTTATGTTTTCTTCTCCTAGGTTATAAAGAATTGTTTTAGGTAGAAGTACTAAATTAGGAGATCTTAATGGGTGATATTCAGCATATTAATATAGGATATGTGATTTTATTCCATGTTTCCAAAGAAAATAAACTATTACAGTCCTTAGGTATATATTTTTGTGATGTAATGATTATTCATTTAAAATAATGTAATATCCAAGCTTTCATTTCTATAGTATCTGACAAAAGAAACCACACATCACAAGAAGCTCATAATTACCATAAAACTTTTTTCTCGCCCCAGTAAAGGTGTGTTAATACAATCACCACCTTTCCACAATAAAATTATTCCAAAAACACCACCACCATAACACCCCAAAAGTAGGGAAAGAAACCATCTTGAAAGAAAATAATGGCTACCTCTCACCCATCATTTCTATATGGAATTATAAACACACATTTCAATGCTATAATCCTGACCAAACATCACAAAAAATCTAAGTAAATTTGCTGATATTATTAAGGGGATTTTATCACATTTATGTTTATTTTTGTAATGTCCTCACATAATCCATAATCATTGGGAAAACATTTTATTAGATAAATATAAGTTGTTAGACAATTTCCATTTTAGGAAAATATTGCAAAAAATATAGACAAAAGATTGAACACGTATCTTCCATTGCAAGGAAATCCTCCAACAACCCCAATTTTTAGTGGAGAATCAAACCCATAGAATACATAATTTCACAATAATATCAAAGGTGTAAAATATTTAGAATCAAATCCATTTACCATTAAATTTCAATTAACTAGTTGTTTATATTTTATTAATATAGATTATAGATATACAATACATATAAATTACTAATCCCCTCCTCCATGATATAAAAAAGATAAATTAGGGATTTCCTACCATAATAAAGATTTATTAACTTCCTTCCCATTACATGGTGATGAAGAAACACCCAAAAAATTCAATCAGACATGGGAAACCATAGATAAACATAAAATGCACCCATATATCATCAAAATTCATCAAAAATAACACCAAAAACCAAAAAAAAATAATTATAGAGACTCCAAAAGTTTAAAGAAAGAGGAAAATAACTAAGAAGAATTAAGGAATTATAAAAGATCACAAACAAGAATCCACATAATCCAATGAATAAAAGATGGATTTAGGGGGAAAATGATCCTTATTGGATGCCAACGGTTATTCCAAAACATTATATAGAAGCAATTACCACATGATAATATTTTTGGGAAACAATATAGCATTAATTCTAGAAAACTGATGGTTTCACATTTTGTATCCATTATAGGGCATCGAATTCTATGATATTAAAAAATTATCAAATTTTTCAGAAATTTATGTGCCCCTAGATTTTTTAATACACTTCTTTAAATATACATACATTATATGAAATCCATCATAAAAGTTCCCCATCTTCATGATTGACGAGTTGTGAACATGATAGATTCATAATACAAGAAAAACATTTTCATGTCAAACATACAATACATTGTGTGTATTTCATTTTTTTTCTCTCATGAACCCCCAACCTCCGTCAATACTCACAAAACCCCTCATTTTCCCAATCAAGAATGTTCAGAACCCATGATTGTTAATATAATGGTCTGGGAATGAACAACCTATTATATAAGATAACTCTCAAATAATTCCCTCCCCAGAGAATCCAAAATTATTCCTATAAGGAATGGGGTCCAAAAACAACCCCCTATATAACACTCAAGTATATCATCATACCCAAAATACAACCACCATCAAAAAACACAAAACCAAGTGGCCCTAAAAAACTTGCACAACCTCAACTATAAAAACCCATATTACAAAAACTATAAAACCTACACGCAACCACACTACCAAAAAACCATATAAACATCCATGTTTACCAAAACAAAAATTGTCACAACCAACTAGCCACACCTCCATGACAACACGAATCAGTGAATTTGATCCTCCTTTCAAACATACTTGCCTCTCTAGGTGACACTAACTTACCAAACATGTTTAATTTGTTTTTAGTTAATGCATCTCGATTATGAATTATTCCCTTCCATTTTCATATGGTTGGAATTTATCACACATCATACATCCATGAAAAATTACATCACATAAAAGAAAAGATCCAAATATCACATCACATGTGAAATAGTGAAATAAAAACACAAAAAAAATCCATGTACAGGGAATGTATCTATATCTCACTCCCCCATGTACTCTCCTCCAAGCCACCATACCGCCAAAATACATGAACAAAGGAAATTATTCATCCATACAAAAATCTCTTTGATGACCATAGATCTCTAGTGACCACTCCACGAGTGTTAATTAATCCTCAACATCCAACTACCCTTTTCAATGAAATGGGAGTCATCATAATGATATCAATAAAGTTAAGGGATGTGGAGGAAATCGTGTCTCTTATCCAACCATAGTGACATTTCCATCCAATATGAAACCTCACAAACTTGACCTGGAACTTCAAATGGACCAGTAATACTAGGATAAAGAATACTCCCATTTCCAAACCATCCCTTCCAATGACTAGGAGAGATCATCTAGAACATGTGGTCCTCATCCTCAAAATATATCGGATTCTTCCTGCATTCTAAATTATATTTATTCCTCTATAGAACAACTTTCATCCTCTCACAAACAAGATGAACTATTATTTTTTGTTCTCTGTACCACATTGGGTCCAAGAACTATTTCTTCAAACACAATAATGACTGCCATGTCTTCCCATATAATGCCTCTAATGGGGCCATGAAAAGGGAATATTAATAGTTTTTATTATAAGAAAACATAACCCAAGTACTGTGTCATACACAATATCCACCAAAGTCCAAGATGGATGACCAAAACATATCATACAATGTTTTTATGGTATGTACCATATATTGGTCTTAATATGGGTGGAATGTAGTGCTGAGTCATAATTAATATTAGAAATCTTGCAAAAATCCACTCCAGACTCATTAGGTAAAAAAATTCCCTATCTAAGACAATGTATCTTGGAACTCAATGCAACTTCACTGCATCATACACATATTTTTTAGAAAAATCCTTCACATACCCCAACCCATTGAATACTAAGATGTGCACCAATTTCATCAACTAATCCAAGATCACCCAGTCAATATCACAATATCCCTGAGATCATGGTAAGTCTATGACTAAATACACTTATTTCATTCCATTTATTCCTGGGATAGTCTATAGACTGTAAAAAATCCCCAGGAAAATGATTCATTCCATTTACCTACTAGAAAACCAAAAACCTCACTGTTAACACTTCCACATCTAGTTTCATCTTGGGACACTAAAAATGAATATGAAATCTGTGTTACAAAATAGATAATCATGGGTGTACCCCCAAAGGTGAGATATAAAACTCTTTATGGACTCTGTCATGCATTAATACCAGTATAAAAAACATTCCACAAAATAAAATATGTTTCTGACCATCCTCCAACCATCCCTCTAGAGTATATCTATGACCAACATGATCACACAACACCTTTACCTCAATGTATCCCAATAGAGACTCTTCCACCAACTACATCATAGAATACTAAACTATCATATAAAATTAAGATCCAATACCCACATACACACCTGTAACATGCAGTCGATTGTCACCATTCAACTGATCAAAGTTTTGGTGCTCTTCTAATGTGTATAGCAGCACTCAGGTCAAATTCTCAGTGTTAATTCTTTTTAATAGTTGTTTGTTTTTAGTTGATTGTATTTTGATTAGGGGGGTTTGATTACAGAGATTAATTAAAATGATTGATTGACAATAATTTATTTAAAAAATTGATAAATAATGGGGTGAGTTCATCATTATGTAGTTAATCTTGTGATATCTTTGAGCTTTGATTTATATTGAATTAAATTAACACCCATGTCGCAATATGACGTTGATTAGAATTCCTAAGTATTAAGGATTTAATCCAAGCCTTAACTTAACATACGGTTATAATATCCGTCAGATATTATTGATGGGGTTGTATTTATGGTTCCAATAGTTGATGGAAACCACATGTTAAACAAAACAAGTCATTAATTCATGACATGTTAAGTCCAACATACACAATGTTAATTCAATGAATATTCATCGAGAAAAATCTCTCAATCACTTAACATACCTAAATTATAACTCACCCCAATTAGATATTTAATCAACCATTTGGGTGATTAATAATCTGGTTATAATGATTATTATTATAATTTAATAATAGAAGAAAAAGAAAGGGGTAAGAAAAGAGTGGTGCGTCGAACACACACACACGAATAATGATGATAATTAAAAACGGATTTTCGATTGAATGAGGAAGAAAAACAAGGGAAGGGGATTCAACAGTATCTAAACTATTTTAAGAACATAAATATTAATCTATAAAAGGTGGATGATAATAAGATATAATGAATAAGTAACTTGTATTAAAATAGAATTACAAAACACAAACTTACAAGATTACAAACCAAAAACAACACAAAAGTGAAAGGAAACAAAGAGAGGAGGAAGGGTATATAAACTGAAAAAATTAGTATGAAAGATCCTCCCAAGACTTTTTCAAGGATTTATTCATTCCAATATGTGCTCCACTATTCATAAATTCCATCCCCTTTGAAAGAGAGGTGGGGGTGCATTTATATCCCAAGGAAGTGGGCTATTTTCATTCCCAATCGGTCCCTCCATTTTCATCGCCACATTGGCAATATAAAAAGCCGAATCTCGAGATATATCCTTCTTAAAATTGGTATATAATAATGTTTTCCAACTTATCGCAAAATTTGGAGTCATTTGGACCTATAGAGAAAAAGTTACGGCCAGTTGATTAAACAAATCTAATCTATCCATTTCATTCAAATCTTTTTGATGTCAAAAATGTGAAATGGTTTCTTAATTGGAAGATTCCATCAAAGACAAATTATTTTTTCAAAAAAGTCGGCCAAATTTATCTCCTCTTTCACACTGAAAAAATCTCATCTCGATTTGAGGATTACATCATCAAATATGTCATGAATACTGTCCAAATTTTAATTCTCAGCCAGAATGGTGGGTTAGACTTCAAGGCATTAGTTGGGCCCCTTGTTTTTGGATTTCGGCCCTGAAAATTTTTATCCATTATTATATTATATAATCAAAAACACATGGTAGAATGACACAAAATATGGGCATCAGGAGTGAGACTAGTAACTCAATCATCATGGCTAGTCCAGTTTCTTCACAAATTCTTTGGTTCATATTGTGTGGTCCATATTAGCCTTAAAATGGAAGAATTGACCCTTGATTCCTTCTATTTATATGTGGAAAATTGAATAAGGAATCCTAAAAAACAAGTACCACAGAATTTAAATTAGTAGGGTGAGAGTTATAAATAAAATAGTAAACTGGTTCAATTGGAATACTTCTTAAAATGCCCAGAAATTATACTTAGTATTAAAACATTAATATTTCACACAAATTATGAAAATTTCATATAAAATCAGTAACTGAGGTATATTAGAACACACTTTTAGTATTAAAACATTAATATTTCTCTCCAAGTATCCCTAAACTCCTAAACAACATCCCTCCCTCACATCCTGGTCAAAAACTTGTCCACAACATTTCTGGTTTCTAATGTGTAGGAGATCTCAAAATCATAATCCTGAAGAAACTCTATGCACATATGTTTCCACGATATTAGAACACACTTTTAAAAGATATAACTCAAACTATTGTGATTTTTTAATAACAAAAAGTTGTCCAAAATGAGATAATTCCACTACAAAGTCATCACAAAAATCCAACAATGCCAACTCCAAATCTGGGGTGTCATAGTTATGATCATGGTGGAACAGCTTTATAGACCCATATGATACCTCTTAACCCTATTGTATCAACATAAATCCCATACTCAGATGGTAATTATAACAAAACACCAAAAACAATCACCATCTCCTTAGGAAACTGAAGCACTGGAGGACTGAAAAAATTCTCCTCCTTGTAATTGAAAACTACCAAGTTGTAATCAGTCCACACAAAGCCTTGGTCCCTACCTGTCAATTTTTTAAATGGCTCTACAAATCATGATATATTTTTCACAAAACATCTATAATATCTTGGTATACCAATAGAAAAATGAACTAATTCCACATTATTGCATTCTTCCAAAAAAACATCATTAACCATCGAAGGGTTCACTGCCACACATTAATGAGACACTACATGACCAATGAAGTACCCCCTCTAATTATTAAAATATACACTTGGTAAAATTTCCATATTTTTTGTGGGATCAAATTAAATACAAGATAAATATGATATAATCAAAATTATCCTCCTCTGAATTTGAGTAGATTGAAATATTGTTAAAGGATATGATGACAAACCAGTCTAGGAAATCATATAATTCAATGTCTACAGGTTCCATGAACCCAATAGGTGGGTTTGTAACACCAAATGGAATAATTATAAACATGAACTTCCCATATATTCATCATAAGGTAGTATTCTAGATATCTCTATCCATCTTCCACAATAGGTGATATCAATATTGCTAGTCGATCATAGAAAACCAATCACCCATCTCAGCTGGTCAAAAATATTTCAAATCATCATAAATGGGTTACCATTTTTGACCATACATTACTTCATCCTTCGATACTCTGTGAAAAACACATGTTATTGTCTTCCCTCTTTTAGAATAATATTAGTTCACCACATACAGACATAATGGTTTAAATAAAACCCATTATGCATTATATCATAAATCGAATCATTACCTTCTCATGTATGAAGGTTTAATCATAATTAGAGCTATCAAAATAATAGAAACACCATATTTCAATTATATCCCAAACATAACATCAGGTCGAGGAGGTTTACTCTCAAATCTAGCGTAAAAACATCTAGAAGCACACCAATGACCCTATGTACCTCCACTATTCCAGCCTCTTCTGATTCCACTGTAAAATTATCCATCAAATAAAAAAGGGGCATTGCATGCAGACATCCCTCTTTAAAACCACACTCCCCAATGGAAACCACACACTAACCATCCACATCCAATAATAAAAAACTCCTCAATAATTTCCTGATAAGAAATGTTTGGAATAAAACCATACAATGTCTTGTATTACATCATATAGCTAAATCTGTAGAATGAAATGTTCTCAATGAGAATGATGTGGCCCAATAATCAGTATACACCCTTGGTAAAATCAAATATGTGATTATAGACTTCAAAAGGATTAGTACACACTAGGGGAATGAAAAACCTCTCTACATATAATCCTATAGAACATACTAAAGCATGTGAAAATGTTATTTGGAATATCCTATATGAAATTGACCATGTATACCTCCTCCACCTATGACGATCTATGTCCACATTGGCACAACCAACTCAACTGCAAGAAACTAAATAATTCTAGATTCTATACCTCTATTATAATAAAAACATCGATTAAAATGATCATGTCGAGGCCCCTAGACATGTGGAACATCCTAATTCTAGCCTCTATCTGCTCCAACTCCCCTCAGTGGAGTATAATCTTGCTGCACCTAACATTGAAATGGCCTCATAGGAAACTATTCTTAATGTTGACACTAAACCTAACCAAATCCACCAAAATATGTTTGAAGGGACTTCTCTTATTTGATTATTGTGGTTCCATGAACCCCACAACAACAATAACACATGAAAAAAGCCCATATGAATATAACATAAACCACTTGATCGAGATGGAAGAAAGGGAAGCTAATATTTTCAAATCCCCATTTGTTAAACATTGAAGGTCATAATGTATGAGACCAACCAATGATAACTCTTCTTTTTATGGAACCCTTCTAGTTCCCCTGTCGTGGAAAAACCCTTATCAATGAATATTCTTGATCACATATTCCATCTTCTTATCCATTAGATGTGATTGAAAAATTAATGAGTAACTATATGCAGCATAAATGATTGGAGCACCTCCTCAAGATATATCTCGCGAGATTATATTTCTAGAAAAATATCTATGAGAAAATAAATAATTCCCTTGAAAATGATTACCAACTCCCACACTAATGTACTACCCTACTATGGAGAATGATGATCCTACCGCTTTACATCCTTCATGGTTGATGAAAAAAACTCAATACTGAACTATTTTGAATGTAAAAAAGGAAAAAATATACCTTTTTCCACTCACCCATGTAATGAATCATCCACTGACACAATAAACACCTCATCTGAAAAAATGGAAATGTGTCCAAGTACTCTGTCAAGGCGTAGATCAAATTTAAAGTGATCTTGAGCTCCTTCGACTAGATCACAGTCTCCACATCTAAAACATTTTCTTCATTTTTCAAAAAATTGTACCCCTAAAAGGAACCCAATTTGTTCTTCTGTGTCTCATCCTCATTTACCGGATCCAACCTATTATGAAAAGGTGAATCATCATTCTGAAACTTAACTAACTGAGCCACGCGCTGATAAAAAACAAGATCTATATCTGAAAAATAAAACAAGACCTTTCTAAGCTAGAGAGTATGGGATTTTATTAAGATTCATTTTACTTCATTGTATTTATTGTACCCTTCCCAAAAAACGCTACTCAATCAAAAACTACAGTCCTCATGATTTATGAACATCCCCTAGGTATTTACCATAAAAATAGTCCACCTTACTAATTAATTCAATAAGATTAGTGTTTGTTTACTAGATCACCCGGGGTGGGGCTAAAACCCCATTTCTTAGTCGGTTTCCGTATCCAATGTCATGAACCATAGTCAATGACCACTTTTCCCATACAAACCCATTCAATCCAAGTTATTAGTAACACATATATCTGTCATATATCTCAACCATTATCTTTGATACCCACTCTATCATGCCGACTACCTCCAAATATACTAAAATATGGTGAGGGAGATAATAACCATAGAGTCCCACCCATAGTAGGCCCCCGATAGGCAACTAGCACCGAGGGTATAAAAAATAAAATGAAATAGGGAGAATTACCAAATATTATAAAATAAAATCAACAGATAAGATTAATAATCTTCCATTAACTCCCAGACATGATACAAAATGAAACCAAAACCATAACACATAAATTAATAGTTAAAATTAATGCATATAAATTTCTCTAAAAAAATACATGAAACAATGTAAAAGAAACAACACAACATATAACCAATAATCTATGATTGTTATGTGCATCACGGTCCACATAAACCTCTTTGAACCCAAAAAAATATTTATATATGTATGGTGAGGATACAAGTATATTTAGAAGGAAACCTAAATTATATAGTGAACATGTGAAATAAGAATACTTATTCATCCAAGAGAAAATTGTAGAAACAAATAGAACCTAGAAATGTATAATAACTAAACCCAACCTCTCTAGAGAACACTCTCCAAATAATAAATTCTAGGTAATATAATATGGCAGGAGTCACATATATATATATTAAACTTCACATCTTTTCAACTTGTATGACACCGCCACACCCAAAAGTCATATGTAATTGGATTTTAATCAATTATTCATACCATATCTCCCCATAAGCAAAGTCACAACACATCTTAACTAAAGAAACCTAGGCACACCACCCAACAAGCATGGACACATCATGTATCCCCAAAAAAACCCGAGAAACAACACATCTACAACCCTAGCCGGAGAAGTTGGGTATCATTAACATGATTGATATAATGCTAACACCCTCCTCCTACCAAGAAATAATTACACCATAACCTACATTATACCATCTCATCATTCATGATGACACTTGGGCTATATCACATATTCCCCATAGACCCAAGGGCTCACCATTCCCAAGAACAACCACATCACAACTATCCCAAATACACATGTGCTATCACAACCACCATATTATACACAAATAGACCTCAGGTCGTCACGTCATGTGTAATAACTACCCCTCCTAGAAGTGAGTTAGGGAAAGAGTGGGTACCCAATCATTATTCCTCCTCAACAGATGTCAAAAAAACCCTAATTACTATATGGGTTCCAGAATATATTTCATAATGTGGGTGGGGTTTTTATTGAAGCCACAGGGAATATACAATTATCTTCATAAATCCAAACACACAAGCCCAACTTATGGGTTCTCAACAAAACACTATCCAACTAAAAAAATCTCTATATGCACATCCACCTCTAAATACATTACACAAAAAAAATTGCGATGATACACTTCCAACAAATTCACTTTATACAACTATTTCATTTAATTATTTATCATCATCCACATTTAACAAAATAATCCATCATTTTTTATTAAAAATTTCCACATCATTAACCAAACCATCACCATCCTATAAAATAGTTATTAAATAATGATTCCATCACAAACTAAAAAACTTGAACTAGAAACCACACATCACAAGAAGCTCATCATTCCCATCAAACCATCACCTTACCACTAAAATTTCACATCCAAACAACCACCACCTCACCACCACAAAGCATGACCAAATAACCACTAACACACTACCCAAAATGAGTTTCCACTTTCCAACCATTAACCTGATATTTTATCACAAACAAACATCACATCATCAAAACCAAGACCACATATCACAACACATCACATACTATTTGTAGAGTTTTAAAAAGTTTCATTTATAACATTTCACTTTATTTTATGGATGTTATCAAACAATACATAATTAGGGGGAAACAATTTCAATTGAAAAATATTTGTTATTATTGAATGTCTATTTTAGGTTTATATCACAACAGTAACAACAGCCACGATAGCTAACACAAATCATCAAGCATGAAAAAAGGCCCCAATGGAAACAATTTCAAGTGGGTCATCAAAACCTTACAATCCATCATATTATAATAATACCAGAGTTGTAAAATAATGAAAATGAGACCCATTTACCGTTCAATTTCAGTTATCAAATTCATTTTCATTGATTAGTATAGAACAACCATATCCCATTGTTAAACATGAACAACCCCCCCCCCCCAACATGATACACAATAATAATAATAGAGGGACTACCAACCACAAAGAAGCTTTTTCAACTCACTGCACACCACAGGGAAAAAAATAAATCACCAAAATATACAATTTCGCATGGAAACTATGTTTCAGCCATGAAAAAACCAATATATCATCAAAATATATCCTAAATCACATCCAAATCCAAAACCAAATCACTGTAGAAAATCCTTAATAGAATAAAAATGAATCTAACAAGGTGGAAGGAATGGTATACCCCATATCACCAAAAAGAATCCACTAGACCCTATGAATAAATGTTTTAGGAAGGGGGGTTGATGATCTTCTTGGGGTTATTTTGTTTTGGCCATAAGGATAATGGTATATAATTATCGAATGAAAGGAAATTTTTCCAGGAAACGAACATAAAATTTAGAAACCACTATTTTCAAATCATGTGACAGTTAAAAAAAATGTTATCCATGGGATCCATAAAATTCAAATGTTAGAATGAATATTCATTCACATCGTCATTTATTTAACATTGATTGTTAATTGTTCATACATAGTGTGTAATCAATGAGATGATTTCCCCTATTACCTATATATAAGTAGTGAAAAAACCAAATTAAGAAGCCACAAACCAACATTACATGTCAAATAGACAATACATGGTATGTATTTTTATATGGACATGTTGTTGTTCCTCTTTCATCTAATGAAATCTCTATGAAACTCCTCAAGATTCTTCCTAGAAACCACCAACACACAAAACTAGAAAATTAATAGGCCAAGATGACATGGGTAATTAGAAATGTGAACTAAGTATATCATTCTTATTAGGTATATTGACAATTCATACTCATATGATTTTTTTAAAGAATGTTTCAGTCCATGGTGTATACCATGAAAAATTCTTATGAACCCCATTTGATTTTACACGAGTTATGCATTGATGAAATGATAAAATTATTATGACCCCATACCATTTCCACATGTTACGCTATGCTGAAATGTTTAATGGAAAACATTTAATTTAATGGTTTCAAATATAATAAATCTTTTATGTGGTTTTGGAACACATATTTACATATTTAATCATATGATGACATTTAGGTTATAACCAACTTGAGCTGGGCCTATTTCTTTATCTAATTAATTGTGTAAAGATGGATAAGTAATAAGTAAAAATGATATATGTGAACCTGATTACAATTTCAAAATTTTATGATTGATCCTAATTAAAATTTTAAAATGTTATGCATTATCCTGATTATATTTTCATAGTGTTATGAAAGGACCACTTCTTTATGTTCATAGTGTTATTCAGGGACCAAGATGCATGTTCATAAGTTTATGTGGTGGCTTTAGATTATTTCCTTAACATAATGAGTGAACCTACATCTATTTATACATGTTCAAAATGTTATAATTTGTGGTTTATGCCACAATTATAATAGGTATGATATTATTTTAATCTCATGGATCTTGATCTTTGATTTCATTTTGATTCATTTATTATGAATTTCTAATATTAAAGGCATGACTGAAATAGAATATATTTATTTTGTATGGTTTTGTTTCTAAATGTTTCACTCATGTTCTCCAACTCTAATGATAATGTTATTCTTATATATTTAACTTTTCCCTTAATGAGCATATGATCTCACACATTCTTATTTTTCCTTTTCTAAGGTTATGAAGAATAGTTTAATGTAGCTTATTTCTATGAATAGTATTATATAGGAAGCTATTTTTGGAAACAATGGACATATTTCACCAAATTAGAATATTGTATACCAATTATTCAAAGAAACTAACCTAGTATAGTACTGAAGAAGGTGTTTTTCTTAAAGTAATAGTTATTTATCTTTAAATATGTAATATTTATGTATGATAAGAATGTGTCGCTATAGTGTAGGATATTACTTCATGGAATATATTTTTCTAGTACTTTTGAAAAATACATATCAGGGTTCATTCCTACCCATCCATGAATATAAATGACTAGGTAATAAAAAAATATTGATGAAGTAAATAATTAAAATAATGAAATGGAAATATTTTTTTTGTATAATATAAAAAATTTAATGATTCATAATTTCATTATAGGTTGAAAAAGTTGATTTATCAAAATATTCATTTGAATAATTAGGAAAAATCCCTAAAAATATGTCGTGTCCTAAAATAATGAATGAATATTGTTAATATTTTTTATAAATGGTAACAAAAATATAGAAATCATAAGATAAATCTAGTGAAAAAGGGGTAAAATTAATTTAATAGGAATAATAACCCAAATTTCATGAGAGGATGTTAATTGGTGATAACCCAAAACCACATCAGTAGGTTTATGGAAGGTGTAAAGAGGTGGTATCTCTTCAAAATAATTAATGTGGTTTCTAACTAAGAATAAATGGTAGGAATGAATGTAAATAACCATTGAAATACTATTAAAAGACATAAAATTCAATAAATGATGGATGTGAATTTTCCATCTATAAATATTAGAATTTTCATAAAATATGAAAATGGAAGGAATCCTTAATTTGATGCTACACAAGAATTATAGTGTAAGAAAAGTTAATGGAGTATTACATATGAATTTTACCTAAGATGAAAGGATTTAGTAGGTTTAGAATAAAATATAATAATTATTCATCTCAGTATGTAGCCATAAGAAAATTCAACTTATTCATACAAATTTATTTTTTGATAATTTTATATATTTAATTAATGGGTCTCAATAGAACATGAAAATCACATCAACTATTTTTGAAAAAATAAGATATATCTATCAGAGAATTATAGGAAATATGTCATGATTATTCAATAAAAATTTTCAACTTACATCTAAGGATTATTGCATTTCATTTTAATGAAAACTACCCATAATTAATATATGTAGGTTTACATCAACATAGGGGTAAATAAAATGATGAAAATATGAAATTTTATTATTTCATGAGTATTAATTTTTTTGGAAAAAATTTAAAGTTAGTTAATACAATCACGTTCACCATATTTTTTACATTAAATTTGTTTTGAACTGTAAGTGGATATTATGATTGTAAAAATTATTTTCAGGGAAACATTCTAACACATTAATTCCAATATAGAGTTTTATAATTATGGTTATATGTGTTTATTTATAAAACCTCTTGAAAATACCCTTGAAAGATATTTTAAATTCAGTATCACACATTAGATTGATTTATGGATAACATTGATGTCCAGATTATTCGTACTTTTTTCTACCCCATGGTAACTCTAGTAAACTTATATATGATAAATATAGGGAATAATTATTATGAATAATTATCTAACCATTATATTAAATTTATTATGAATTAGTTTTAGAAGGGGGAGAAGATTAAAAAAATCATGTAATACCTGATGGGTATGAATATAACATATTATTGGACCATTGGATTTATTTTCAATAAGGGGAGGTAAAATGTTTAATGTGGAAGCCATATTGATAAAAGTATATTCAATGTAAATTTTTTTTCCAATTATATTTAGAATGGGGTATTTTAATTCTCCGAGAGGATTTTATTTATTCTATATCTTATTAGTGATGAAAGCTAAAAAAACAATATCAATTGGATGATAGAGGAAGATCCCAACACAAATGACGAATTAGAATAATTTTTTAGATATATCATAGATATTTTCTATGATACATAATGATGGTGTGTTCTATTTTATCATTAAGATCATGTAATATAATATAAATAGATTTTGAAATAATTAAATTGATAATATGTAGGGATTGGTTCCACTAAAAAGGTTGTAATTAAAACAACTGATAAATATTTATATTATCTAGAAATAAATCAATAGAATATTTTTTATATGATGGATTAACTATCTACTAATTATTTATGAGTTCGAGGAATATTTATATTAAAAATAATCTATAATAATGAATATGAAGGTAAAAGCTATATGAAAGTGTAAGAAACCTTAATTTTATTATCATACACACATCATCATATTTTAACTAATTGACATTTTATGATGGTAGATGAGTTCAAAACAGTTTAAATATAGACTTATTTAAGAATTCATAGTTCTCAAAAATTGAAAATGAGAGTTTTTCTTTTCTGATATTTAAATATATAATTTATTTAAAGAGGATTATGAATTTTTAAAATTTTACTATAATCATTTTTGATCTTTTGAAGGGAATTTATGTTATTTAAAAAGTTTTTAGACCATTTTAGTTTGTTCTCAGTATATTTATAAATATTTTTTTATTTTGGGTCATATATGATATTTGAAAATGTAGTCCTTATATAAAGACCATTATAGGAAATAAATAAATTTATGTCTGAATATATTTCCAATAATGTGTGTTGCTTATAACACATATATTGGAATATGAAAAATACTTGTAACTTAAATTCATACTTATAATTACATATAATGTTTTTTTAATTTAAATCGATGATTTTGGAAAATATTTATGAGGAAATTAACTATTCAGAGTCCAAATTGGAAAAATTTTAAAGCATTATTTATGTGCATAATCATATATTTCTTAAAAAACAAATGGTAATAAAAAACTACACATTAATATTTTAATAATTTCAAATGAACATTTTGATACATAAATGTAATTGGATTAAAATATAAAGGATATCATAATGAATATATAAGGGGTATAGAGTAGGCATGAAATTAAAAAAAAATTTAACTCTAATGATATATGTTGAACGAAATATGTTGATATCTAATGGTATTAATAATGTATATGGTATGTTAATCCTTGTGAATACTGAAACAAATTACGGTCTCTACAATAATTTCTTAACAACATAATTCAGTCATTAAAGGGACACTTTGTAAAATGCATTGATATGTATAGGTTACATACACAAGAAAAAAATTGAGATTTATAGTGTAATGTAATTTAAAAATTACACTATTATATGAAGATGATATATTATTAATGGATTATTATATAATAGTATTGTGATTAGTTTATGTTCTAGGATACGATTAAAGAGGGAATTAGTGATCGAGAAAAATATATTGTGATGAATGATTAAATTAATTAAATATGAATAACACACTGATAATGTGTCTTTATGATTTCATATAGTCATGATTATTTAATTATATTTTATTTAGTGGAGAAATATTGTTATGAAAGGATTGGTATAATCGTTGAATTGTTATTACTGTATTTGAAGTATGATTATTTAAATCTAAGGGTATTAATAAATGTTACAAAATTTATTTGGTATTTTATTTTTATAGACTAAATGATAGTATAGAAATTTTTTTAATACATGTTGAGAAATATATGTTTTAGAATATCCTTGCGAAAAAAATTTCGTAATAATCTTATATTTACAATACTTAAAAAAAGTTTTGTCATTCTAAGACCCTGGAAAGAGTACTTAGAAAAAATTCTAAAATTTTAAATAGGAATGAATCCAAAATCTAATTAGTTGATATATATTATGTTTATAAAAGGAAGATATAGAAATAAATTGAGATATAGTGAGATATGATACTACCATTATATCTAACGTTTTATATATAAATGAAGAAGGATTGAATGAGAAGAAGAAAAGGCTGAAAAAGGACTTTCTTAGCATACTCAATTCCATAATATGTATGTGAGAATAAATAATAAGCATAGGAATGTGAATTTTATGAATGTTTAAAACCATATCATATAAAAACACTATGTAAATGATTAATATTTATAAAAAATAAAAAAAACATTAGATAGAGAGACTAATAATTACAATTATTGTTCCTCATCTTTGTTTAGACTATTAAAGATATCAAAACAATAAATATTAATCCTAAATAAGGATTAAAATCCAAGTTACATGAAGAGACTAACTTTTTTGTAATTATAATGTAATACTATTTTTGCATCAATTTTTCTTTTTGGGGTATAATATATCATGAAATTGTGGTGTAGTGACTTGTGTAGTAGGCTGACAAACATTTTCATCATGTGCGTTGGTGAAACATTATAACCTTGTGTGATATAATATAAATAACAAATCATGTGACTTAATATCTATCATGAATGATATAACTATATTTTAGAGATGTTATTTTATGAAAATATATATGTGATTTTCACATATATATGGTTCATAGATTACATGAACATAAAATGGACTTTTTCAACCACACTAGGTGGAATGCGAGAAAAAAATACAATTGGATGATCTCATTCATTATTTACTGATATTCATGTGGTAATTTTATCATGATTAATTATATTATGATCCATGAATATCATAATAATCAAAATTTATATTTATTCAAATAGTTAATTTTAAATGGAATATAATTTTCGAAAAATGATACATTGATTTAATTAATTTACTTTATTCTATCAGAGTGACAACACATCCCAATTGGGTAACTACATGATGCATATCTAAAACCATTGATTTTTTCATCCAAACTTATATCTTCTTCCATAAAAAACATGAATACAACTAAAATGGATTATTTTGGGTATATTTTACCATTATTTAATCATAAATATTAATGGTGCAATCATAGATAAGTATAGTAAAAGAGAATTGATGGAATTTTAATTTTTTATTAACCCAATAAAAGCACATATCAAAATTAAATATTATTAATATTATTTTTTAGAAATTTTTAATAATAATGGTTTAATGATACATAATTAATTAATGTCGATAGAAAAAAACATGATTTTTGATGCAATAAATATATAGATGAATTTGTTGTATAAAAAACTGTAAATATCAATACTGATTATTTCTTACTGATATACAAGATTAGGAGGAATATTATGAATTATCAAATGATTAATAACACAATCATTTAGTTCATCAAATGCTGATAAGATAAGTTGATGTTTAAATCACCATAATTAATCTATGTTAGATGTTTTAAATCATATGTTGATATAGAAACTAATTTTATTATATTTTTTAGGCTCTAGTGAATCCAAATAATGTTGAAAAATTATTATTTCCTTAATAATTTTTAGAATATATGAATGAAATTTTTTTATCATTAATGGTATAAAAATGGGCTGGGGTTAGTTCATAATACATTAAATAATACTACTAATAAAAAACATTACTGTAATTTAATATGTTTAAGGAAAAAATTTATTTCATGAGGAATAAATAAAGGCTCCTTTTAAATTTTAATTATTAAGTTAATGGTATATAAATTCATGAAATATATTATTTTGTATATCATGAAATAGTAAAGATATGTTTCATTGTCTCCTCTTAATGATGTTGTATGATTTTCAAAATGAATGTTATTTAATACATCAATAACGGAGAACATAATAAAGAAGACCATTCTGAAACCTATCATTTTATTTGATAAATATGAATACCGGTTTTTAAAAAATGTCAAAGAAGTGTTGCATATGTTGATAAATAATCAATAAGATTACATTTGATGCACAAATCATAATTAATGGAGACATATTTCAAAAAAAATACATGTGGATATAAAACTCTATATTAATAAATATTATGAGGAAACACCTTTTTTTATTTTCAATTTTAATGAAAATTTATTTGTATAAAATAATAAGATATATTAATGGATTATTCCCCTAAATTATAGGATTGTTTTATTTTTTATTTTGGGGGATGAATAATTTCATGAATACCCAATTTTACAATGTTAGTGTTGAATTATCCAATGTCATTAAAAGGATGTCCACGTACTAATGATTAAATTTATTTTAGATAATTAAATCATTTTTCCTTTTTACATTTTATATTGTAAATTAATTATAGTGGTGATGTAGGAAATAATGAGAATCAATAAGGTTTTTGAAAATTTTATTTCAATTTATGCAATTTTAAAACATCATGATTGGACACTAATTATATTTTCACATTTTTTGGTAATTAAAAATTTGAATTGATCGAGTTTAGTATCATTACAACAACAAAAATTATGATTTACATCAAAATAATATATTTTTTCTGAATAATATATTATAGAAAAATAGATATCATACCTAAATGGATATTACGACACTGATATCTTTGTAAATATTGATCATTTTAGTTACACCTGTAATGAAGTTTCCTTAATTGGATTGAAGTACTAAATCTGGATTTATCCATATAATAGAGAAACCAGTGGACATATTTACCACATATTCATTAAAAGATACATTAAAAATTTTTGTACGTTTTTTCTATGTGTAAATTCATGTTTCCTGAGGTAAATTTATAGTTTTCTTTACCATATTTCATTTTCATTTGGATTTACATTATAATATATGGTGATCAATGAAAAAATTAAAATAATAAAATCTCTAAATAGGAGTGAATTATTACTATGAGGGACAATCAAATTATTAATATTTTTTTAAAAGTGTTTGATTATTATGTCATTATTCATGTATGGTTTTTGGTATTCACTTAATATTATCTATTTGATATTGGTATAACCATTTAGTAATGGTATATGAATAAGAATATTTTTTAATAAAAAGGATGAGTTTTGGAGTTAATATAGACAGTGAGTGTAAGTTATTTTTCCATACCATTGGTATAATTTATCCATCATGCTTGTTACCAACATTATTTATAATTATATTATCTTTAAATAGATTAAATATTTTTATATTTATATATATGATAAATAATAATGTTCGAGTGATTTTGTATTTGTAATGATGAATATAGATTCTAAATGAATATATTTTTTTACTCTATGAGAGACAGATTGAGGGACCATGGAATTCATGTTATTTTATTTTATTTTATATCTATATATTTAATGTTTTTAATATTTTATCAAAAACTCAAGTAAAATACATGATTCAAATTTAGTTAAATTTATACAATGAATTTTAATAAATGGTTGAATATTATAGTAAGGGTGATTGTATAATATAATCAACCTTCATCAACAAAAAATTAGGAATTTTAATATCCAGGATTGAATTTTCATTCATTTATATTATATTTTAGATTTAATGTTTTAGAAAATTAGGAAAAAATGTTAACCATCAAACCCTTACTAGTCAATGTTAACACATCCACTCAATGCACATTTTTTACAATATATGTATTCTTAAATATAATATCCACTTTAATTTAAAAAAATCACATCATTTAAGAATAATCTTAATATTTTTCATAGCACAAACTCTAGATCATTTTCAGCCTTAGTTGTAATGATGTAATAGAAAATGTGGTTTGATAAAAATATAGTAATGGAAATAAAATGAAATAAAAACACTTGTATATTTTTAAAATATAAAAATCCCATAATATATTTTGTTTTATATAACTATCCTTTATTTAATGTTATCTTTCAGTTATTTATGAAATCAACTTCACATTGAAAATTTTTCCCTATAAAATTTTGTAACCAATATAAATTTGAAAAAAAAATTCATGAGTGGTTCTTTTAAAACAAGATTTCTCCTAAAAAATCTCATTAGAAAAAATCTTTTCACCAATAAATTGGGTATAATCATTATTTTAAACAAAATATCATTAACTAACCTTAATAAATAAAAATATCTTTATGAAAACACATTTTAATTTCTTGAAAAGTCTTGTACGTACCTTATTATATTATCTTAGTATAACACTAACTATCACTCTAACATATACTCTCACAAATAGAATTTACTAATACATTAATGAAAATATATATTTTCTTTAGAATATAATCCTATGAAAATTCATTTGATATATATATTGGGATGACCCATAATCATAAAACATTCAATAAAAAATGTATTGAGGAACTTTTAACTTCTATTAATAATATGGACAAAAATAAATTTCCTAATTACAACTATAGAAAAGAACGATTCCAGGAATAAAATGAAATAAAATATACCTTTAAAATATTTATAAAATTTTAGATAAATCTTCATAAAAAATAATTTTCATTATATAAATAAAATATCTTCATTTCATAAATGAAAAAATCAAAACATTCTTTCTATTTTGAAATAATAATAAATAACTCAATTGAAAAATGATTAAAAATTTTAGTTTGATAAATTCCTAAAGAAATAAATATATTGTTAAAACAATTTGAACACATATATCACTAAATGAATATGATTCATGAAATATTTTAAATAACATTGATATGGTGGAAAATAATAATTATAATATTAAAAAAATTAAAATAAGGTTTAAAAAAATATCTTACTTTGATTCCAACTTTCCACATAAAAACATAACTTATTTTTAATTAAAATGATATTAATGATATAGTTTTTAAGAAAATTAATAGGTTTATTAACTAATTATTTCTCCTTATCATTCATTAAATATTATTTTATATATTGGTACTAAATTGTGTAACTTCATGTAAGAACATTTGTGGATATTTGGTTTATAATATTGAAGAAACATCAGAAGGATAACTATGCTCCAAGGGGAAATTATTTCATCATCTCAAAAATATTAAATAAGATATGATTATATTTTTATTGAAATATTATTTTAGGTAAATACCTGAATTGATGAGAATAAAAATGCATCACACCACTTCATGGAGGTTTTAGTTCACACATATGCATGAGTGATGTTATTATTTTTCAAGGCAATGAAGGGTAATATGGAATAAAATATAATATATTTATAATTTCATATAAATGATTGAAATATAATTTATATTAATTGTATCTCACAAAATATCACCAATATGAGGTGATGATTCCAAATGAAATTGATCACTTCCTAGAAGTGGTAGTCTAGACATACCCCTGGGTGATGTTTTTATTTATCATAGAATAAAAAAGAGATAGAAAAGGATTATAACAGAAAACAAAAAAATCAATATATTTATGGTAGTGATATTTTGGTATTATCATGTTTCAAACGTATTTGAAAGTGGTAGAATAACAAATAAACAGAAAGGAATCAATTATGAGTTATACATATTCTTTGGAAAACTTATTTTACTAATACATATGGCCTTAAACATTTTTTAATTAGTGGAACCAAAATCTATAGTTTTTGGGGAGGGTAGTGGGGATGAAATTTATCTAGTTCATATATGAGATAATGTTATTAATAATTTCGACTATATGTGGAAACAAGGTTCCCTTTTATAAGTTAGTATAATGGAAATCTTGTAATTATTCTTAACATCCAAATATTATAAATGAAACACTTTATTTAAAAAATAAAAAATATATTTAGTTTAAAATATAATGATTAATGGTTCGAAACTAACTTATTTAACAAGAATTAATATGGTATTTTTTTACGTTATCCCATTGGTATTACATTGTTTATCCCATATTCTCTTTTGACCATGGAGATTACTTTTTAATAGTGTTATTATTCATAATGATAAAAATGAAATTGAAATAATCTAAAATTCTAATCCTAAAAATAATATATATGAAAGCCATTTTTCATGATTCATTCATTAGAATTTTTAGAAATCAATTTTATTATAAATGTGAAAACCACAATATAACTATATTTTATGAATAATTCATTTTTATGACTATTATAATCTTGATTTGTATGGAATTAATGATATTTCTTAATCCCATGTTAGTAATTATTCATTAAAACCAATAAAAACAATAATGGTACAATGTAAATATATGAAAATAAATATAAGTTTTCGTAAAAATCATTATATTTCACTATTCATTTAAGAAAAAAAAATTACAAAAAAATAAAACAATCAACCTAATGTAATGTTTTTTGGATGATTACAAAACGTATTCAATTTTTAGACAACAAATTTTATAAATCTAGATATTTATCTAATAAAATATATATTTAATGGCAATGAATTTTTTTTGAATAATTTTATTTTATTAATTTTAAAAAACAAATTATATTTTTATAATGAATTTGAATCCATATAATATAATAATTATTAATAATGAAACATTATGTGGATTTATTATTAACAATACCTTATTTGACACGTTATTCTCCCCTTTTAAAAATTATTTCCTTTTAATTTTATTCACCACATAAATAGGCTTGGATATTTTTCCCTCAAATCCTTCACGGGACCCCTTATTACAATGCAACACATTTGGTTCTTATAAAAAACCATAATAGAGTGAGTTAACATATTTTTTAAATCATATATATATATATATATATATATATGATATACAATCTATATTAGAATTCGCTAATTTTAAATATTCTTGTCCAACTATAAAAAATAATTTCACAAATCATGATATGTGTAAGTTACATATATAAAATATTGATGAAAAATGAAACACATATTTTCGTAGAGAAAACTCCAAAGGTAAGAAAACGGACTTACCAAATGATCATAAATATTCCAAAATTTCATCAAGACCAATAATCTATGGGCTTAGCATTCATCCTTCGCATAATATATCACACCATTTCATTGTTATATTTGTAGAAAAAGATGATCTCTGTAATCAAATAAAATGACATTTTTATAAATCTCTAAACATATTTTATTCTTTTCTATGTTTCCCTCATATGTTATTGACTCATAAATACCAATTAAAACATCACTTTTATCAATGCTACTCACAATACGAGTTATTTTGGCACCACAATACATATAATTCCTAAAAAAGATCCATATGTATACTAGAAAGATAACATTAACCATAAATATAAAATATTTTCTAAAAATGATGATAAAAAATACCCCTATAATATATTAATAATATTTAATTAATTTCCTCCAAAGTATGAACAATTCGTTTTGAATATCGATCAAATTGAGTATGAACACTTGTATTGAAATTTAATTCAATATCTAATGACATTTGATGTCATTTAAAACAATTTGAGGTACTATGGGAATCATGATAAGATACTATAAAGAGAGGGACTACATTTAATCTCACTATATTATTATGGTGGAGTATACAAAGTTGATCAAATGAATGAAAATTTATAATAAGTCAAATATTAATGGATTTAGCCATTTGTTATATAATAACACAAATAAAATTACTACGTCTAGATATCATTGGTTTTCCCAACATTAATTCCATAGATATATTCAACCATTTCAAGTACTGTAAATTAATTTCCTCTATAGACCCCTTTAATGGTTATCACTCATATTTAACCATTTGGAATGTACAACTTTTCATAGTAAAATAAATATTATCCTTCCCCACTCATTTCCACCAATATTTATCCTAATAAATACATAAGTAATTTTTTAGTTATGATTAGCATAAAATAGATACCGAGGATCATCAATCTTTAATTCATTCATCAACTGGTGGTCCCTCGTGACACAGAAAATCTTTTCAAAACATATATCACCTTCTCATCCAATGTTAATTTTATGAAGTTTACCTTTCTCTATAGTAACACCCAAACATAAATCATTGTTTGTGAGGATAAGATCCAAAAAAACTCATGTGAAACTCCCCTTAAATAAGATTATCTAGATTATTGTAATGGTTATAAAGATATGTGGGGATACAATATAATTGGAAATCACATACAACAAAGGATGGTAAAAAATAAATATATGAATAATTTATAACTCTAAAATGAAATGAAAAATGATTTATATTACAAATTTTTGTAAAAATCTCATTTGTGTACTATAATGGTCTTCCAATGTGGGAATTCCAAAAGTACCATGAGATTAAAATTTTAATTAAATAAAATATTAAAGTAATACATCTAGAGTCTATTCTTGTATCTCATCCATCTCTGAGTTCTTATATCCTCCATAAACTATCACATGGAACATTTCTTTCACATGATTCGTTATTATAATGTCTACATGAACACCAAGATATTTGTACAGCGTGTGAGTATAAACCCTTTAGGACACCCAAAATCTATCTTTAACATATGTACACTTTTTTGTGGTAGAGTATGACATGATTGAATAGTAAACCTGAACACAATCATATGATCAATCATGTACCAATCGATCATTCACTAACCATGTCCCCAAGACCATAATTTCACCAACATCAGCCTCGTATTGATATGATCAAATAATATTAATTTTTATCATATGATGAACCTAATGAAATTCCATAAGTCTATAAACATCAATAAGACAAATGATTCATAGGGTGTGCCACTAGGATATTATTCTATGTCTCATTTATGGTTCAGTCCACATGGTCTTCATATCCTAGAAAACTCTCTATCTCGAGATAGGCCACATGGACATTATGTCCTCTCACTTCCATGGGTCATTCCATAGGGTCCCCAAAACCATTCCATGTGTATCATTCCATCATCATTACTATTTAATGTCACAAATTCTCTATCTGTACGGGGTAATCATGCCATGATGATCCAACTGGCATAATCTACCAGGAGAAAAACTCCAAATTTTATTCAATTGACAAAAAGGTAACAACACATATTGGAACTCCATATCATTTCATGAATATCAAAATATGTACCCATACACAAAAAAATATATGTAGTCAACACAGATATTTTCAAATAAATACAAGGGTCTATACACTAGGCACATAGACACGATCCCACATGCTAGACAATACTATAAAATTTCAAAAAAAAAATATGTAATTTCTACCATTAGTTATATAAATAAAACCCCAAAAGATCATCCAAAAATGAAACCCAAATTATGATTGTTCACAAATTATCTATTTAACATGGATCAATCTATCAATTTATGATGAATGGGATTGGAATACTGGAATGTTATCCTGATAAGATATGAAATTAACATCTAATTACATTAAAGTAATCACTTCATATGATATATCTTGGATCCATCATGGATGCCACTAAATCATGATATCTAGTCCCAATCTATCAATAGATCAAGAATTAACTATTATATCTAGATGTACATCCATATAAGAAGCTAATGTGACATAAATTTATGATCAATTTCAATAATAAAATGATAAATTTTTCAACAAAGGGTTGATCTGACCTCAAATGAATTCCTATATTGATATTGACTTCATGATTTTATATTGTTATGAATGTGATTTCGGGAGCACCATGGTAGATCAATCTTAGGTAGTTTTAAACCTTAGGGTCCAATTTTTTAGATTATTAGATAAATGATAGAAATAGTGTAAAAGGAATAAAACTCCACTAATGAGTCTCATGTATGGATTCCACCTTCTTTCTATAAGGCCTCACGGGTCGGAATGTGGGATCTTTATAAACGGTTTCACCTCTTCAATTACCATGAGTATGTTTATGGATGCCCACAAGGTATCCAATGGCATTTTTCATACATCACACAACCTACTAATCATTTATCTTATGTATGAAAATTTATGATACAAAATATTTATAAAACACAAAAAAATGTAGAAAAAAAATATTAGATACTATAATTTAAAGATAAAAAACGTCATGAATGTCAATGAAATTCAAATGGTTCTCTATTAGTGACTTATCATCCTATAAATGTGTATCTATCTAACTGAATCAAGAAACATGTACCAATATTCCAAAAAAATATACACACACTACCATGACTCAAAATGAATCCTTCCATGATTCAATATTACTCAATAAAGTAGAACCATATTCCCTAGAAGTAAATTCTCACTATATTATATGATTCACCCGAGAATCTGTATAAATGATTTTTTATAGTCCATATCTATATCCTTGCATTTGATCACATGAATCAGACTGGGAATTCACCTCCAAATATTAGAGACATGGAACACATCATGCATACCTTTGTATGCACGATTAAATTATAAATGTAAGTCAATTACCGTGATATGATATGTAATATTAAATGGTCTTATGAATATTTTTTATATCTTCTCTTTCTTTTTTAACCATTAATTCCATAGTAAAGAAGTTACTCAAATGAAATATTGACCACCCATGGGTAACTACACGAATCAAAACATCTTTTAATCTTACCATTACATCCTTCTTTGACCACTGATTAATTGTTACCTAATCAATATCACTCTCTTGAAATATATATGTACCATAAATAACTCAAAAACCTAAATCTTTCCCACCACATTCCCACACAGTGGTGAGAGACATGTCTACCCATAAAGGGCCTCATAATGTTAAATTTGAATTGAATATTGGAAACTTTTATCTTAATCAACTCAACCAGGACTTGTGGTTACCTAATGATCCACTATGGTCTAGTAAAAATTCTAATAGAATATCCCCTAAAATATGGATCTTCCCCACTAACTATCCCTAAGTCCTTAAATGAAATGGTGTACTTAGCTCTAGAAGAATAAAAAAATTATTCTTTATTCCTTCCAAAATCCTCAAATGTTAAATCCACATCTATGTCTAATATAGTACTCAAATGAGATTTATAAAGGCATAAAATATCATTTACATATAATATCCCTATCATATCTAATGAAATAGTTTCTCAAACTAAAAAGAAATAATAAAATTTTGTTTGTTTATAAATTATCAACTATGTGAAATTGTGACTTATTAGTGTCCTCTATAACCTCATTCTGATGCCCATTTTCAGATCATCACTCTACTCATTAAAAGAAAAAGTGTATAAATAAATCCACTGATATGATGATTCTTTACCGTTACCCTATTGTAGATAATTCATCATGAAGAATAAATAGAGACATATATTAATATACCTGGCCCCAAAAACAGATGTCATATTTCATTAAACATCATTATTGATCCTAGACTCACTGTAAACATTACTTAATATGAACCTCTCATTAACTTCCCCGCCCCCTCAAATAAAATTACATTGCTACTCCCCTTGGATATAGATCACAACATCATCGTTTAATGATTATCCAAGAATAAAATAATCATTTTCTAAAAATTATAGCATCAATATGAACATAGGATACAAATTTTGGATGGACATTACATTATCAAATTATAATAACCTGAAAAACAATGGCAAGCATGTAATAACTCAATGATTCTTTAATTCATCCAGAATCCAATCATCCATAAAACTCATTACATGTCATTACTCCCATGAATGACACTCTCCAAGATCATATGTATCTATAGTTCTCATTCTAAGTGAATCTAAAAATACAGTTCCATTAACAATATCATAGGATATATCAAAGTTGTATAAATGAAGATACTTCACTGAATTTATTTTTCTAAAATTGGGATACTATTTAATGGAGATATATCATAGGTAATATTGGTATATTTATCCAAAAAAATCTATCACCAAAGATATACTACCATAAACTCACTAGATCCTATACCACAACTAACAACTCTAAGTATTGTGAAAGGTAGATCCTCTCATGGTATCACAACTAATTTCATCCATAAGAAACCACATGATCTCACTGCATGACAAAATATCCCAACCCCACACTAAAGGAATCATAACATAGATCATAACCAATCCTAGACTCCATAATAATCAAAACAAGGACTAAATTCACAATAATATTTAATTATATAAAAATTCTTATCACTAATCATACCACTCAAACATCAAGACCTTCTATGAATTTTCTTTCATCTATGCTACAAATAAGGAGAAATCTTGGATGATGTGATGGTAGTACACTACATGTTAAAGGATTATTTTGATCTCAAACACATTCATGGAACATAAATATCAAATCACCACCTATATCTTCTATACTTAAACAAAAATATCATCCTTATAAATCACATACCCATATAATCCAACCCTATGAATCAGTAATACACACTTATATGTATTTAAAAAATGTATAATTATCTAAAACTGTACTCAATACATTCTAATATTTCCTAGTAGGCATGTATCATATCATGGAATATGACTAGATAATTTCAAAGAATAAAATGTTAATTGATTCAAAATATGGATGGATGTATTGTTATTGAGAACTATGAACACCACCAGTTCATTTTTTGAACCTAAAACACTTGAAAATATACTCATATAATCCATATACAATCTTGAACACTATATTTCAAATATCCTCCTCGATAAACCATATATGAAATTAACCTAAAGGAATATAAATCTTGTAAAACCACTCATATTTCTCTAATCGACCAAAAATATCATCAGTCCTAACTAAAGTGCTATATTCCTCACCATTAGATAATTCATATTCTATCAATCAATAAATAATTGAATTCTACCATCTTCCGTCTTAGTAAAAACATTGGGGGTAGCCTAACTAAATGTGCTCTCTCTAATAAATCCATTTTCCTCCAAATACACTGACTCCACTGTCAACTCTCTCAAGTACACCTATCTCATTTGATGAATATCAATTAATATCAACTGTGTCCTAGGAAAAAGATTGTTCTCAAAATAAATTTTCATATCTAAAGGATGACTAGATAATTCATATAGGTTATACATCCTGATATTGTTAAACTACTTGAGTAAAGATAGAGGGTTCTACTATATATTCAACTATAAGATCCAAACCCACTACTTAATCCATTATTTCTACAATATGTCTTAGGTCTGATCCCACTCTAGCAAATCAATGTTCCCAAACACTGCTCGATATGATCCCCTATCATTAATGAATCATAAAAGGTAATTATCTCTGATAACTCTATAGATGAGATTCATGATTGTCCATACAATGCATTCCAAATATCACATCAAAACTAATTATCTATAAATCATGATCTCTGATAGATGTACATAATTGGAAATAATCATGGGACATTTTTGGAATTTTCTAGAGATGTCATACTCTCTTTCCTAAGGGCATATACAGATATAGAAATCAGAAGATTACTCTACATATATGTCTAGGAAAGTAACAACAATATAAGATACAATAAAATAATAACTCCATGAATAAAAAATGTAGAAGATATTATAGAGGTAATAAATAAAGTACCTCTAACTATAGAAGTACCCTCCCGGATAGATGATGAATACTAATGCATCAGACAAATCATTATGATTTTTAAAGCTTGACTCTCATAAATAACTGATATTATTGTTCCAAGGGAAAATTTCAACTATGGAATGTGACCCAATACCTATATCATGGCCAAAATATACCCTAAATCCCATTCATAGACTATCTATAATTATCTCAATTAGAACAATTGAGGATGTAACATCTTACAGCATAAAAGTCACCTTAAATGTGGTCTTGGGAAATAAAACTTGATAGTTCCAATAATTTCCACATTTGAAATAGTAGGGAACTACTCTTATCACAAAAAAATGGATGAACTAATTATATATTATCCCAATTTTCAGTCACCCATCTACATAACCTCATCCTTCCACTTCATCAAACAAATAAAATACAACAATCATAACATCAAAAAAAATTCCAGCTACACCACCATTTTTTAAAAGGAGACATTCATTTCTATTACCTCCTCATTAATTTTAAAATTTCATGTACTTGTAATTGACTACATTAAACTTCATAAGTTCATAGTTACTAACCTGTCATTTAATTTTTCAATAAAGTCCAATCTCAAAAATCCTTTCCTTATATGAATCATTCATAGCTATAAGTGGGGAAGGAATGATGATTCATTGAAATGAGTGGACTAACAAGAAACCAATATCTACCCCTATGAAATATATATCAAATCATGAGCTATATAATGTTTTATTATGTATGGAATGATATCATCAAAGAATATCTCCTTGAATGACTCCCATGTAAGGCCCTCATGCCATCATGCATGTCCAATAGATCCCCACAACCTCCAAGTATTTCGCTTAATCATAATAGATTCACTTTTTAATATTATATCCCCATGATTACCCATCAGGATAATTTGTTCGTTGATAATTTCAATCCTATCCTCAGTAACCCGAGGACTACCATTTCCTTTGATTTATAGAAAATGATAGTGCTGGAAATAAGGGGTGTAGTCATCCACTATCATATGTTCCCATATTCTTAGAGAATGTGTAATCTATAATACACAACCCTAGAGAAGGGTCACCACAAGAACCACTAGTGCATATAATTAATAAAGATCATGATTTTTCTATTTAATAGCCTATGGTTTATTCTGAAGTTCCATGGATCTAATAACAGGTGAGAAGGGGTGGTGTTGAATCAGTTGTTTAACTTTTCATAAGTTTTAAAACATTAAGAATCTTAACCCTTGAAACCTATTAAAATTTATTTCCTTATCAACCATTATCAAGAAACACAAGCATGCATGAAAGGTAAATAAAGAAAGGAAGACAATATATACAAGGTTCCGCCTCAATAAGAGAACCTACGTCCTTTCGATATCCCCTCCTATGGGTCTATGGTAATCTACTATAATAAATAAGTGAATAAAAAATGTGTCAACACCACTATACAACTTCTATATCCCAATACGAAAGATTATACTAACCCCCATCAGTTTACAATGTTTTCATAAAGAAAAAATGAGCCAAACACAAGAATAAGAACTTTGATGAAGCTTCTCCACAAATGCTCACTCCAAATCTTTAGTTTGGTTTTCGTGAATATGGATTTCTAAAACTAGTCTTCCCCTAATGTAATAATGGTTCTAATTTCCTTCTACTAAAAACTCAAGAAAACTTCTTCAAGATATTTCCTATATTTATATCAAGGTAAGATGATTCAAATTCTCTTCTTCTCAAACACATAAGAAAAATTCTTCAAGATGGTAGGAACTTTTCACTTTGAATTATCCTGTGCATCACCTTTTCTGTGAGTGTAATGTTTTTAAATAAGAAAATTATTGGAGCACATATTTATAGGAAACTTAGAAAATAGAGATGAGAATTTTGAAAGTGTTTCCAACTTCCCCAAATCTCAAAAACTCCAAAAATTTCCCGTATTTAATATTTAATATTTGACTTCTTCAAATCCCCTTAAATTTCTCTTAGATTTATGCAATGATGATGTTCAGGGTTTACTTCTTGAACTCTTAATATCTTTCTCAGAATGATAATGCAGGATCTTTGTTCTGATTTTATCATAAACATGCACAGAAATCAGGTTTTGAATTGTGTAGAAATTAAGTTTCTAATTATGCAGAAATTAGGTTCTGAATTGTTTAGAAATCAGGTTCTGAATTTGGCATAAATTGAGTACCAAATTTTACATATATAAGGTTGTGAATTACTCAGAAATCAGGTTCGGAATTTTGCAGAAATCAGGTTCTGAATTATGAAGAAATCATGTTCTGAATTGTTCAGAAATATGATTCTAAATTACTCAGAAATTTGGATCCGAATTGTGCAGAAATTGGGTTCCAAAATATATAGAAATTAGGTTCTGAATTGTTCAGAAATCAGGTTCCAAATTACTTAGAAATCAGGTTCCGGATTGTTTAAAAATTATGTTCTGAATTAATGAATAATCAGGTTCTGAATTGTTCAGAAATTAGGTTTCGAATTTCTCACTAATTAGGTTCCAAATTGTGCAGAAATCAGGTTCAATATGACATTGAAATAAGGTTCCAAATTATTTAGAAATCGGGTTTTGAATTACTTAGAAATCAGGTTCAGAATATAGGTTCTGGTTTTCTCAGGAATCAGGTTTCGAAAACAGGTTCTGGTTTTCTTCAGAATCAGGTTCTGAAAATAGGTTCTGGTTTTTAGGTTCATATATAAGGTTTTGGTTTTCTTAGGAATCATGTTCTGAAAACTGGTTCTGGTTTTCGTATAAATCAGGTTCCGAAAGATGGTTCTGGTTTTTAGCATTAGAAACCTGGTTTTGGTTTTCTCAGGAATCATGTTCCGAAAAGTGGTTCTGGTTTTCTCAAGAATCAGCTTCCGAAATTGTTTTCAGAATTTTTCTTAGTGAAAAATGTCAAACCTCTTCACCATTTCTTCAATAGATTTTATCTTGAAACTTCTCATGATTTAAGAGAAATTTAAGATTATCAAAGCATCGTATAATTTGGTTAAGAATTTTTGAGACACTTTCTTAACTTTTTTACTTCTTATTCATAAACATCATCTTCTTTAAGAAAAACTTCAGCAACCAGCAACTTCATCTTTCTGTAACTCAAAAAATAATTCTTCATCAAAAAGATTAGTTGTCAAAAATTTCAAAAAAAAAATCAAAACAAAACACCACAAATGATCTTGAATCTCCCCCTTTGTATTAGTTGGAATCCCTTATTATCAAATTTTCACCTCGAAAAAATTTCTCATCTCAAGTTCTTGAAATTTACAAAAACATTGCCTTTCTCAAAAATAGAGTGTAATGAAACCACACTATTGGATGAAGTAATGTTTTAGAGGGATTTCCATCCCTCGGTGACAACAAAATTTAGTGTCCATGTTAGGACAAACATAACCTTACTCAATCACCCCCTCAACTTTTATGTTTATCTTTCTTACTTTTCTTTTCCTCTCATTTTTCATTCTCTCTCCCACATTATATGATAACCATAGCTTCATATTCATAAAATAATCCAAGTAAACATCATCACTTACTCTCCCCCTTTGTCAACATTATCTAAAGCATGGTGGGGGAACTTCCTTATGAGTTTTAGGAAGTTATGGGAGGATTCTGAACATTGAGTTGCAGCCTCGGTTTAACAAACCTTTCCTTTGACATTGATTTTGTAAAAATATCAGCAATCTGATACTTTGATGAAATATATTTCTTCAAGTCTTCTCCAATAGCAACTTTCTCTTTTAAAAAGTGATACTTTATATCAATTTGTTTTGATCGTGAATGTTGAATAGGATTATTAGAAATATCAATGGAACTTTGATTATCACAGAGTATCTTCAAAGGTCTAGAAACATGCAATTTCACATCTTCCAGCTGAAATTTTATCCACATCATTTGAGTTCAATATTGAGTAGCTGCAATATATTCAGATTCAAGTGTTCTTAAAATTACTGAACTCTGTTTCTTACTATTCTAACTCCCATAGCATTCCATTAAGAAAAAGTTTCCTCCTGATGTTGATTTTCTAATTACAATCATAAGCCCAATCAACATCAGTATTACCATGAAACATCATATCATTATTTCTCATGTATAAAAACTAATGTGAAGTTATTCCATTAACATATCGCAGAATCCTCTAAGCTACCAACATGTGTGATTATTTTAAATTACTTTGATACTGAGAACATAGAGTCACAACATAAGAAATATCAGGCCTTGAAGTGGTAAGATAAAAAATACTTCCTATCAGCTTTTGAAAGTCTTTCCAATTCAAACTTTTTCCCATTTTATCTTTTCTAGACATTGTTCTCACTGAGATAGGCGTTGAAACTTCCTTTGATTCTTCCATACCAAACATATTTAACAATTCCTTTGCATAATTTTCTTGGGATAAGATAATTTATTTTTCTTGTTTTTGATCTTGTAATCCAAGGAAGAATGTTAATTCTACAAACATTGATATTTCAAAATATTTCTTCATCTCTTTAGAAAACACTTCACAACACATTTCTTCATCTCTAGTAAAAATTATATCATCCATATAAAAAATTAAAATTAATGTTCCAGAGTCGACATCTTTAGCATACATTTTGTTATCAACCTTTCCTATAGAAATGTTCATCATTCTCAAAGAATTGTCATGCATCGAATACCATGCTCGTGGAGCTTGTTTCAGCCCATAAAAGGATTTCTTATATTTTTAAAAAAAATTTGCCATCATCAATTAAAACCCCAAAAGTTTTTTCAATGTAAACTTCTTCCTCAATTTCACTATTTACAAAAGTTGATTTTACATCCATCTGATAAACCTTGTTATTCTGATGACCAGACACATCAAGAAACATTCAAATACTTTCTAACCTTTCAACAGGGGAAAAGGTATCATCAAAATCCACACATTCCACATGTGGATATTCTTTACAAACAGGCCTTGCATTGTTTCTTGTAACATCTCCATGCTCATTAAATTTATTCTTGTAAACCCACTTGATTCCGATAACATTTTTATTTGATGGCATTGGAAAAATTTCCCATGTTTCATTCTTCTCAATCTGATATAGTTCATCATTCATAGCATCCATTCATTCTTTATGTTTAATAGCTTCTGAAACTGGTTCAGGTTCATCTTTTGATATGAGTGAAGTCAAATTTTCTAATCTCTGCTTCCTTCTTGTTTGAACTGGTGCCTTCTGATTCCCAATAATATTTTCAGATTCTACATGTTTTTGTAAGGTAGGAAAAAATACATTTCCTTTCCCAGGATCACTTTCTTCCCCATGTGACTCATCTAAGTCACTTTCTATTTTTTAAGGATTCTGTGATTTATCTTCCTCAGTATTATTAACAGATTTTATGAAGGAATGTGGATTTTAAATTACCTTCACATCATATGAGTCCACCAACTTCTGTAAAAGTTTTTCTAGAACTTCTATCTTCTTCCATTTTGTAAATAACTAATAAATATTCCATCTTCAACTTTCTCATCAAACTTTCCTATGTATAGATTTTTTATTTTGAGCAAGAATGGACTTCCAAAAAACTTGAAGTATTTCAATGAAGGTTTTTTGTTATACCACATCTCATAAGGAGTCATGTTGGTTTCCAGTCTCTATAAGAATATATTTTGAACATGCAAATCAGTACCAATAGCTTCTCTCCAATATAATTTTGAATTTTTTTTGATAATGTACTTCTTCCCATTTCCACCAGGCTTCTATTATTTCTTTCTGTTACTCCATTTTGTTGTGGAGTATAAGGATCACTATACTGATGTTTGATACCATGCTTCCTTAGATTTGATTGAAAACAATTTCTTCTAAATTTGGTACCATTGTCTATTCTCATATTCTTTATAGAAACCCCAAATTCTTTCTCAACATCTTTTTTGAAGAATTTAAACATTTCAATATCCTTTGACTTATGCTTCATGAACATAATTTTTATCATCCGAATGTGATCATCAATAAAAGTGATATAGTATAAATCTCTTATTTTTGATTGATGCCTCATTGGCCCACACAAATCATAATGAATAAGCTCAAGTGGTGTGTTAGATTGAATATATACAATTTTATAACTTTGGTTAGTTATCCTCCCATTCTGGAATGTAATACAAACATCTACATCTATTCTTTTGAGTTATGTAAAATTCCAAACTGCATCAATATTAGAAATTTTACTCATGTTCTTCTGCCCAAGGTGGAAAAGTATTCAGTGCCATAACTTGTTTTCATCTTCAGCACTCAAATTACAAGAGTTATGGGATTCCCCAATTTTAAAGAGATTCACATTGGTTCTTTATCATTTTGTAATCACTTTTCAATTTTTCACACTTTTAATCATTCAAGAATCCTTTGCGAAAATAAATTATTTTCCATCATCAAAAATTTGACTTACACAAAGTTCACATACACTATGTAAGTTATATTTTATCCCATAAACAAGCAAGACATTCTTATATTTCATTTTCTCTACTTCAATCATTGATTTTATGATTCCCTAAATTTTTAAGGAACTGTCATTACCAAAAGTAACTGCTCTTCCATCATGACATTCAAAATATTCCAAGATTTTTATATCACCTGTCATGTTTGAAGAAAATCCACTATCGAGAATCCATGGTTTGTTCCTCTTACTTGCTTTGAAAGCAGTCTTAACAAAAAAAGATCTCTCATCAACCTTCTTATTTTCAGATTTCTTTTCTTTTTTATCATAAGAAACTTGTTATGGAAAGAGTGTCATACATATTTCGACATGATGACCAGACTGATCACATATTCCAAAAACCTCTTCCAAACATGAAAATTGATTCTTTGTTGGAATGTTTCTGACATCTTGAGAATTCACCTTTTCAACTTTCTGTAATTAAGGAAAATTACTCATTCTTCTTTCACTATTTATTCCACTTTGCTCAAACCTTATTCCGGGTAGAGATAAATGGTTCAAACAATTATAAGCCATATGCCCATATGTTCCACAACACCAGAAATAGCCCTCAAATCTAGATTTTATATTAATGAATGATCTTCCATTATTAAAATTTTGTTGAGTTTGATAACTTCTTTCAGATCTAGAAAACTTATGATGTAGGCCATCTCTTCTCTTGAGTGTGTTTTCAACTTCTGTAGGATTGAGAGGTTTCTCACATCCTTTCTCCACTAAAGCTTTACTAAAAAAATTTCCATACAGTGAAATGTTAGAAGAATCAGATAAAACATTATTTTTTATAGGAGAATATTTCACTCAATTCTCATGGTAAGCCTTCTCAGCAATCTTGGAAGTCTCATATTTTGTTTCAGTGGCTTTTTTGAAGTTTTCATTCTTCTTCCTTAGGGTATTTTTAGATTCAATATCTTTTTATTGAAACTTGTTGACCTCTTATTCTTTAGATTCCAGATTCTTGCTATGATCTTCAATCAGCATTACCTATTCATCAATTCTATGTTTGTAACTTAAAATTGCTTGAATGTATTCATCTTCCTTCTTGGTGACATCTTTAATTTCATCACGTACTTCTTCGTGATTCTTCTTCATCACACAAATTTCTTTCTTGAGAGATTTGTTTTTCTCAATACATGCAAGAAGTTCAGATATTAGCAGATATTCTATCTAATATTCTTCACCACCTTCTTCACTCTCTATGAAAACATTTATTTTTCAAATGTTTGCAATGAAGGTTCTAAATCATTCTTTACTTTCATCTTCCATGGAATCATTGTCATATGATTCTGATTCAACATTCTTTTTCAACATACTTATTTTCATTCTAGAAAACTTCTTCTATAATTTTTTACAAGAATTATCTTCTTTTTCATTCCTGTTATACTTCTTCCATCAAGGATTCTCATCTGAAACATCTTGTTATTCTCTAACTTTCTTAGTAGGTAAATTCGTAGCTATGTGTTTGATTCCACCATAATCAAAACATTTCAGTGGAAGTTTCCCTACATAATTTCCTCTTCCTCTTTGATAGTTCTTTGATATAAGGGACATGATTTTTCATTTAACTCTTCCTCTTCCTTATCATCAGACTCAGAAGGATCAGCTTCATCTACATCTTGTATTTTCATCTTTCCCATAGCTTCAAAATCCATTTCATCTTTTATCTTCATCTTAAATATTGGAGCTTTCCTCATTTCATAATCAAAAATAAATTTATGATGTTCATCAAGTGATAAATCATCCTAATCTTTTAAAACTGAAATTTTAGAATCAAACCTATCCAGAAAGTTTCTCATAAGTTTCTTTATAATTGTAGAGTCTTCCAAAAAATCTCCAAACAACCTGATGTTGCAAATAATTTCATTCACTCTGGTGAAGTATTCATCAATTGTATCTTAATCTATCATTCTAATATCTTCATACTTACTTTTCCAAATCTGTTTTTTTGCTTTCTTAACTTTAGTATTCCCTTTAAAAACACTCTCAAGATTCTCCCACATGATTTTGGAAAATTTAAGACCCACCACCTTTTGATAAACATTCTCTAATAAAGACGTAAGGATTTAATTTCATTCCTTTACATAAACTTCTGTTTTATTTTTATCAGTAGTTTTCAGGGATGAATCTTTCTCAATGGGGGGAAAACCAATAGTGGCAGCATCAACAACATTCATGCCAGGATATAGGAGATAAGGAATCGTCTTATTTTTTCATCCATAATAGTTATTCCTATAAAATATAGTAACACCTCCACTTTTGAAAGAATTTTTATTATCCATTATAAGGAATCAAGATAAGAACCTGTCACTGATACCACTTGGAGTTCCAAGGATCGAATAACAACTGGGAAGGGGAGATTGAATATGTTGTTTAACTTTTTATATGTTTCAAAATTAAATGAAACATAACCCTTAAAACCAATAATGATTTATTTCCATAATATCCTTTAGAAAATAACTCAAGCATTCATGAAATGAACAGCTATAAAGTCACACAAGATATACAAGGTTCAGCCACAATAAGAGAAACCATGTCCTTGCCATAGCCACTCCCATTGGTCAATTGAAATACGCTATAATAATGAAGTGAATAAAACATGTTCCAGCACCCATTAGACACCATTAATCTCCTAATAGGTATGATTATACTAACTCCGAGCAGTTTACATTGTTTTCTTAAAGAACAAATGAGACAAACAGAAGAATAAAAACATTGTTGATGTTGCTCCACAAATGATCACTCCCAAAACATCAGTCTGGTTTTCTTGAATCTGATTTTCTAAAATTGGCCTTCACAGCAATGTAATAATGGTTTTGATTTACTTCTACTAAAAACTCAAGAAAACATCTTCATGATAGAACTGATCTTCTTATCAATGTAATATTATTCCAATTCCCTTCTTCTCAAACACTCCAGAAAACTTCTTCAAGATAGTAGTAATTTTCATTTTGAATTCTCTAGCACTCCGCCTTTTCCGCTTGTGTAAAGTTTTTAAATGAGCGAATTATCTGAGCACATATTTATATTCAACTCAGAAAACAAAGGCGAGAATCATGAAAGTGTTTTCTGCTTCCTCAAATCTCAAAAAATCTACAAATCTCTCGCATTTAATCTTTAATATTGGACTTATTCAAATCCCTTTAAATTTCTATGAGATTTATGAAATGTTGAAATTCAGGATTTCCTTCTTGAACACTTCATATCTTTCTCAAAATGATAAAGTTATATTTTGGTTCTGATTTTCTCATGAACATGCTCATAAATCAGGTTCCGAATTTTGTAGAAATAGGGTACTGAATTATGCAGAAATCAGGTTTCAAATTGTTCATGAATTAGGCTCTAATTTATGCAGAAATCATGTTCCGAATTGTTCAGAAATCAGGTTCTGAATTACTCAGAAATAAGATTCCCAATTGTGCTGAAATTAGGTTCTGAATTATTCATAAATCAGGTTCCTAATTGTTCAGAAATACGGTTGTAAATTACCCAGAAATTATGTTCTAAATTGTGCAGAAATTAGGTTCTGAATTGCTCAAAAATCATGTTCCAAATTTTTCAGAAATCAGGTTCCAAATTATTCAGAAATCAAGTCCCAATTTGTGTGGAAATTAGGTTCCAAATTATTCAGAAATCAGGTTCTGAATTATTTAGAAATCAGGTAACTAATTACTCAGAAATCATTTTCCGAATACAGGTTCTCTTTTTCTTAGGAATCAGGTTTAGAAATAGGTTCTGGTTTTCTCAAGAATCATGTTCTGAAAATAGGTTCGGTTTTTCAGGTTCAGAAACTAGGTTTTGGTTTTCTCAGAAACCAGGTTCGAAAATTGGTTCTGGTTTTCTTAGGAATCGGGTTCCAAAAATAGGTTCTGGTTAATTTGTTTAGAAACCAGGTTCTGGTTTTCACAGAAATCAGGTTCTGAAAATAGTTTCTCGTTTTCTCAGCAATCAGGTTCCAAAATATTTCTCATAATTTTTATTTGTGAAAAACGTCAACCCCCTTCCCCAGTTCATCAACAGCTTTTATCATGAAACATTTCATGATTTGTGAGAGCATTTATATCTTCTAAGAATCGTCTGATTTGGTTAAGAATGTTTCAGACACTTTCTTAACTTCTAGCTTCTTATTCTTCAATAATCTCCTCTTTAAGAAAAACATCAATAACCAGCAACATCAACATTCTGTAACTCAAAGAAAATTCTTCAAAAGAAATATTTTCTGTCAAAAAATTCTAAACATTGTCAAAAAAACACACGGTTCTTCAGTTTCATCCATTTTTTGTGACATTTTTCATTATTGAGGACGCATCTTTTGAAAATTTCAAAATAATTTTTTAAACACAAATAACATCTTCTTTATGGGAATTACACAATAAATTATATAGAAAACATAAGGGATTTCTTTTAGAACACCTGTCCTAGGGGATAACCACACACATTTAATAACACTCCTACTTTTACATATGGATCATTCCTAGTCATCCCTGAATACATTTTTGTCACAATCATATATATAGAAAATGTAATATAATTCTCATGTTCAATAATCTAATTACAACACTTATATATCAGAATCGTATAGAGTATTGATACATCACTCAACAGATATCATAATGAAAGGTATTTATTAAATGAATTTCAATGAAGAACACAATTAGAATATATATAAGATATGTGATCCTATGTGTGTACTCATGAAAAATAAATATATACAACTCCCATAAAATGTATCAAAATATTTTTCTCACAATGATAAATTAGAGTCCCATTACACATAAGTAATCCATGAATATGGGAAACCCCCTACCCAAATTCTAAATAACCTATCTCATTTCTTACAAAATGAAAATAAAATGGTTGAAATCAAAATCCTTTGATGAAATTTTTAACACCTCATCTTGATTCCCTTGTATAGGAATATTTGTAGCATACCCTCATTCATGCCTCCTAATAAAGTAGAAGATTATAACTAGAGGCAGTAGTTTAATGTAATGTGAGCAGACTATAACCTTGAAATTCACAACCATCAATGGATAATAAAAAACATATAATACAAATTAACAACACCATTGAAGATCATGAAAAAATTTCTAAAACTAATTTCATGAAAATACACAATATTATGATCTAATAGGCCCCCATTGTTGATGTTCAACAAGTAAAATTAGTGGAAATATATAAATATATTATTTTTTGTGGAATCCATTCATAGAGTATTTCATTACCAAATAAATTTAAAACCATGTGGATCCTCATTAGCATTTCATTAGGTCCTTACCATTAGTTGGATCCCTAATAGATATTTATGCAAGAAAACTATAATTCCCGTGGAGGGTGTTAGTATAAACCTAGTAGGACACCACCAATGTGTCCAAAATATAATTTCACAGGTATATGGTATTGTAGGACATAAAATAAAATAAAATTCAAACATAATCACACAACCATTACTGCATTGACTAATCATATGTCAACCCGGATTCCATGAACCAATATCATATCTTATTTGGATCTATATTGAAAGTATGACTTAACATTAATCATTATAATGGGTTGAAACCCCCCCCCCCCCACCATAATTATTTAAATATATAAAATAACAATGATTCATGGGTCAGGGCCCAAGGGCTTCTCACCTTGTCTTTGACATGTGTCCAGCCATATGGGTTTCATATCTCAAAATGATTTCTAACTCTAGTTAGGATACAATGTAATAATGTCCACACACTATCATGTGTTTGGAAAAATCGATTTCATACTCTTTACATTTTTCTTGATCCATCATCATCATTTCATGTCACACATTCATTAACTATAAATGAATAGAAATGCATGATGGTCCACCAATCATTATCTACAAGGATAAATATTATAATGGATATAAAATTAAACATAACAAGGCGTAACTCATACAGTAGTAATTTTTTTATCAAGTATGGGACAATTAGTATGTAGATACACCCAGATTCATATATATATATATATATATATATATATATGCAGGCTAGAGGCACTTGTGGTCAATCTCAATCACAGGTATCTAAAAAATAAACATATATAAAATAAAAAATTCCAAACAAAACTATAAAAGGCTAAAAATGGTTTGAAATTTCCTCAATTTATTTAAAAACAACTTTAAATATTATATTAAAAAATAAATCTGCATAGTCCTATATATCAATATTCACTAGATCATATTACAATTCATTATCAATGGACCATTAGCATTGTAATTAAATAATGGGATCATGTTAAGAGATATAAATCAATTCATATTATGAGAATGTATTATCTATCAATGGAATTTATTTGATTAATCAACAATATAATTCTAGAACATGACATCATAAATAGGTCTATCACCCAAACATGAAATGTACACTAGATCTAGGTAAAGATAAATATATATCAAGAAATATTAGAATAGAAGTGTGATCGATTCCAATTAAATTAGGAGAATGTGGCCAATAAATTATGGATATAACCTAAAAAAATTATTTGGGAACATCTAAACTTCGAGAATCAAAGAGGGGAGGGAGGGGCACATGGAGAGATATCCATGGGTCCCTATTCACATTATGGTCACATATGGGTTAGTATTAGATAGGTTATTAAGATTCAATAAAATAATGAAAATAAAATTTTTGATACTTAACTATGGAATCCACTCCCAGGTTAGTGGAACCACTATCCAACCACAATGGAATAAAAAATAAGGATCCTACTATGCACACCACTGACAAGATCATTATGTTGTTTCAACCACTACATCAAACATAAATTCACCATCCTTTATTGAAAAATAATAGAAACTAATTAGTCCTATATCACACCACTAATGGATAATTAAAAGATAATATACACTATAACTTAATGATAAATGTATCCTGAATGTAAATGATGTTGTATTAACCAATAATACATTTTCTTTAAAAATATGATCTTCTTTCTAATAATTCATAATTGTATCTGAAATGGATAATAGTAATGGAACTTGAACAAAAATAGAAATATTTTAGGAATAATCATTTTCTTATAGAATATTAATTTATTCATTTGGAAAATAATCATGTACCAAGTATATCATAGCTAATTATTCATTACTTTTTCAATTGATGTAATTGAAAAACATTTTTACTTTACCTATATGATAGTTAATCATGAAATCAAAATTTATTATTATTTCTAAAAATATTATTTAAATAAATTTGAACACTTTTTCAGTTAATATATATTTATATTATTTTTATGGTTATGATATTTTTTTAATTTTACACTATATTGGATACAAGTTCTGATTTTTAATGAGAACCCTATTGTATTTGATTTGTGATAAATTGTAGGGAAATTCCTTTTATGATATTTCAATTAGTATGATACATATGTAATTACATGTTTATCATGAATTGAGAAAAAATTAGTTCCTCTCAAAAAATAATCACCCTAAATAACAAACATCCCATTTCTAGATAAAATTACTAAAATTTCATAATTAACCAATATTTTATTCAATTATAATGAAAAAATATCAGATTCCATTATCTAGATGAATATAACTCCATTTATAGGGAACATAGTTTATTGGATAGATATCTATAAAAATTATTGAAACCCCATTTTTAGTAACCCACTAATCTATGAAAATATTGAATCTCAATGAAATTACTACTTCATTAACACTATTCCACCAACATTTTTTTATAATGATAGATAGTTTTTCCATTTCAAGAGGTGATATACCAAATTAAGGGATTATATTATTAATAATATACTTATTTGATGAATTTTACAATAGTCTAGTTCACTTTAACATCAATATAAAAATCCATGTATGTTTTTTATTATCACAACCCTCTATCAATAAAGATTCCACAATTATGGGTGAGAGATAATGATCCCGGAATACTACCTCTAGTAGGCTCTGGTTTGTATACTAGAACGAATTGTATAAAAATATCATGAAATCGGAGGCATTCCCCTCGATAATAATAATGTATTAGGAGATATGATGAATCAATTGAAATAATGTCCATTAAATTACAATAAAAAAATTGAAAACCCATCCCACAATAAATGAATAAATAAAATGTGTACATGTAAAAGTATCAAATGTAAATACATAAATGAAAATCTAATGTACTGACACAATAACTATCGAGAGGTCTAATCTAGTAATGTTTAGAAAGGTCCGTGTAGTCCACCTAGAAAACTGAAAATATGAATATATATATATATAGGGTGATTATACAAGTATACATAGTAGTAAACCCAAAGTCTCTCATGCACAAGATAAATAAGAATACATATACACATATGAGTAAAAAAAGAAAAAATAGGACCTAAATAAGAAAATTAACCAACCCTATCCTCACTATGGCACATTCACCAAATTACTCATTCCATGTATAGTAAGATAAGATGAAACATATCAATAAAAGGTAACCTTGTATGACTTTATAACATATTTTAAACACTCACACCACAATAGTGTATGTCCTTGGGAATACATATGTTTTGAATAACATAAATCCCCCCCCCCACAACATGGCCACATAATATAACCCCCACAAAAACAAAGGTCACCACACTAAAAAATGGTCAAATAATATCTCTCATAAAGACACCATGGCCATCACACCACATAAACTACCATATCCTTAGTATTAGGGTATCATTTCCTCTTTATACAATGTACGACCTCCACAATATGCATCACCACAACACAGTAATATCACATCTCACCTTAAGAAAATTAGGACACTAACATATAACTTGGTTATGTGTAATCTCAACCAAAGACACCTAGGATATCACCTAGTACACCATTAGACCTTCGACCATCACATATTGTGTATATCTACTCACATTGAAGTGATAATGGGAAAGAGTACTTATCCATCCATACATACTCATCATCAGGATATTCAGAATAACACCCCATAAAAATAAACTATTTTCATCACATGGTACTCAAAACTTGTAGGTTTTGTATAGAAAATCAATATGAACATTAAATTATTTATATATATAATCCACATAAAATCCTAAACTATGGGTTCATAGAAATCTACTAACCAACTCACAACACTACCACATTCACTCCGATGACTATGTGCATAACGTCATAGATGTAACAAACAACATTTTCAATTTCCAACCAATTCCATTATCCCTCCCATTCACTTCATATATAATCATTAATAACGTCGACCAAAATTATAAATTCAATTAATTCTTTCTTAATAAATTTCAACGCATTAACAAAACTATTCCAAGATATTAAAATGTTTTTAACTATTTATTCCATAAATACATGACAATATACCACAATGAAACCATTAAAATATCTTTATCCACGTAATATAACCGAAAATAATATCCCATAATATGGCCTCATACCCAACACACATCACCCCATACCACATCACATCCACCCATAGTCTCCACATAGCACAACCTCATACCAAACATAGATCAATTCCACAGTGCATAACCTCATATCAATAAATCTTCTACCCTGTACCAAAAACATAGATCACCACCCCATAGCACAACCCCACCTCAACACACATAAGCCCAACCCTACCCCATACCATGGTCACACAACAATAACATCAAAACAATTTATTTAAAATTTTAATGAATATGATATTTTATCAAATTCCACTTCATTAATTATGTAATTCTCACATAAGTCATAAAACATTGGAAAACACTATTATTAACCAAATATAAGTATTTATCCAATTCACATTTTGTTGATGCTCAATGATCACAACAGGGATTCGAAGTCCAGAAAAACACTTTTCTAACAACTCCCTAAATAACCATTATTTTTAGCATGGTATTCCTCTTATAAAATCACAATAGCACTAACATATAAATTCTATAAAAGCAGACAGAACATTCCCATTCCCCATCAATTTTAATCAACAGATTAGTTTATATTGAATAAGCTAACAAAAACCATCCCCATAGATAAAATAGAGTATACCACTGTGGTAGAATACAAAATTATGATAAATGAGTGATCCACAACCACAAAATATCTTTTAAATAACTCTATTCACTATTGGGTAAAGAAATAATCTCCTAAAACCCAAAATATCAATAAAAAACCATAGATCAACCTACACCATATAAAAGGTCATCCAAAAACACATCAAACACACACCTCAGATCAAAATTTACCCACTGAAGTGGATCTATGATGTAGAATGAAATGAAAATGGTGGAATAGAGTGGAAAAAAATGCACATATCACTAATGAGAATCTACTAGATCTAATGGATCAAGATGAGGGAAGGAATTATGGATGGTCATCAAAAGGTTCCTAGTTTTCATTAATAAATGATAGGAAGGGATATATGTCTTATTAAAAGAAAAAATAGCCTAAAAAAACCGATTTATAACCCATAACCCGCACCATTGATGTCACGAATCCCATTAATGATGTTAATTTAGTGGGAATTCATATAATTCTATGTTCTAAAAAATTTAATGTCCCCTAAAATCATATTAATTACAAGCCATAACAATTTTCCATGATGTCAATCCATTTCATGAATTTCCTCTATCGGTATAGAAAAGCTATTAAACATGTAGTCTACACAAGCAGAGAAAGCCCAATTCATGATGTTAATATAGTTCTCATCTTCAACCACTTTATTCTGTATTCCTACTACTCCAATATTAATCAAAAAGTACAAAAAAACTCCGCTTAAGACCTCTATTAACCCAAAATGGATACGTAACAAGATAGGTAGGAACTAGAGGTTCATCTCATGTTTATTATAAATTATATAATATAAAATAATTTAATCACTAATATAAACCATTAATTTAAAAAAATACTCAAAAATATGACTATTTAAAGGATATATGATTATATTTTGTGCAATTGTTACAACGAAACATGATTTTCATATATTATTTTTCATTCCTTTAAATGAAAATTGTGTTGAAATTTTTTCCACATTACAGATTAAACACAAACAACATTGGACATATTAAAAATGATTATTATAAAAAATAAAACTAAGGGTATATAACAAAGGATAATCAATTATAAAATCATACAAAATAGTTTTAAGAAAATATACTATTTTAAAAGAGTTTTGTTCAGTAATATTAGTTTTTTTATTAAATTTATTTTCATTTAAATGAAAAATTGATAAATATTAAAATGTTTTATTATTAAAATATATATAATTTTTAATTCTATTTGGCTGAATTAGATTATTTTTTTATATTTTTGAAGAAATAATTAATTTTTTGGTGGATAGTGAAAATAATAATTTTTATATAAACATTAATTTTAATGTAAGTATCTTTGTATCATAATAAAATAAAAGTTTATAAAACCCTTTTCTAATAATATATATATTTATTAATAAAAAAATTAAAAATACAATGTCTAATTTATCAAAATCTTTCCAATCTTTTTGGAAACTCAATTAACATTTCACAGTAGGAATTATTTTATACATTTATATTTAAAATATGATTTTATAACATTTAATGATTAAATTTAAAAAAATTATGTTTTTATTCTAATAAATATTTTCATATCTTTCGATCTTGTTAATTGTTTTAGCATAAAATAATATTATTTGGATATAAATTAGTCTCCAAGATAATTCTAAAATGGTTATTTTTAATGAATTATTATATTAATGTTGTGTTATTTTTATGAAATAAATTAAATTGTTATACATAATAGAAATATAGTAATAACTTATTTGAATACATAAAAAATATATCAACAAATATTTAAGTTGAAATCACTGAAAATTTTTTAGAACTCATAATGGTTAAAATATCATTTTTATAGAAAAATTAGTTATTAAATATACAAAAATTTGATTAAAAAGTTAATTTTCAATTATTTTTTAATTGAATTAGATAAAATAGGCATTAAATTTATGATTAAAAAATTAATATTTTTTCAGTGTATAGTTTATTATATAATTAAAAAAATATGATAAATGGGGGAAAACTAGATATATTAGTAAAAATAGAACAAAATTTAAAGTAATAATACTGAAGTAAATTACTTCTATCATGATTAAAACATGTGGTAAACTACGTGGATGAATATTTATATACCTTATCTCTTCCAAAAACAATTTTTATCTTTTTTGGAACCATTGATCTTTGAATATTTTTATTCAATTATTGAATAATAATGGGTATTTACAATATTTCCCCATTCTACACTTATCAAATGAGACCATTTCCCCCAATTCAATGACCAAATACCGATAAAAAATCCTTCAAACCCAAAAAAATATTACATATCTAGATCATCCTTTCACTAATTGAATACCTTTTCCACTATAGGTCATCCTATTTCATTAATTTATAAATAGATATTCATGATAATGATCAAAGTATCAATGTTTATATTACATACTCCTTACCTTTTCATCAAAATCATTCAATTCCAAAAAAACCTAACTATTATAATATTATAGACACAATATCCTTATTATAATAAATTACTATTATATTAATATAAAAAGTGTTATTAAACCCTTACATTTAAATTATTAAAAACTAATGTTAATTGTGTGTTGTTCTTACTACCACCTCCATAAAGTACCATTTTCAAGTTTTCATCATTTTGTTATTTATATATACAAACAAATTAAAATATGATTTAATAAAATATAAACAAAAGAAAAATATTATTATTATTATATTATAATGACATTATATACATTTTTAACTATACTCACCAATAAACATACAATGTGTTCTTATTTTTTGTTAGTCTAACGAGCTTCCCGATAATATCTCTAACCCACTATCAGGTATTTATATGGGAACATATATACAAAATATATTATAATTTAATTATAATATATCTATTTTTTATCATTTTATAAAATTTATATAATCTCTTTATCAAATTATAAAAATATTAATAGTGATCATTAAAATTACCATAATAAACTGACTCTGAATCAGTTTTCATGTAAACATAAATTAATTATATAATAAATAAAAACTATATGATAAATAAATTCTACATTAAATGAAATATTTTTTTTATTAATTTACATCAGAAGTTATCAATAAATAATTTAATTATTCTAGAATTTATGTTCCTTTGCATAATGAATCAAGAAAATATTCATGGTTTCTCACATCATTTTTATCTCTAGATATATATTCACAAGTATACACCATGTTTTATTTGGAATGGGGTCTCTAGTATATAGGTACACAACCATAAACATTACATAATAATGATTTTACATTTAGAATTCAATTTCTTTCACTTTGCGGATATTTTCATGTTTACAGTTTAATTAAATTAGGTCAAGTCCCATACAGTACAAAACAATATAATAAAAAGTTAATACCTTATATTAGTTTCAGTATTTTATATAATATAAAACATGAAGAAAACGTGAATTCTATTCAAGTTATATCTTCACATGTTCATACATAAATTCTTCTTTTCTTGTGCACGTCCTTAATCCATGCGACAAAAATTATAAAATACATGGTGAGAAAAAAATGCACAGTAATGGATATTAATGAAGTAAAAATATATGTCTAACGAAAAGCATCAAGACCCATATAATTTTTCGCATTATCTTCAATGTTCTTTGAGAAAATGAAATAATTAATTTTCACTGGAAAAACATACACACTTTTTCCTTAATGAAAGCCTTTAAAAACCATAAAAATATTTTAATATACCTTTTTAGTAATATAGAGGATCATACTCATAATACACTATCAAAAATATTTTAATTATAATAACTATATTGATGAATTCCATTATAATCATTACCTAATTCATTAGAGAGCTCTACTGGGGTTCACCCTTCATATAAGAAAAACTAGGCTCACACCTGTGTGATAATGGTGCTCAACCCATCTAATAAATATAATGATAATCCATATATCATGAGATATAATTGGGATAAATCCTTTCTATAATCTATATTGGTCTCACATGTAACCTATAATGGGGATCAATGCTTCATATATGTTATATCGGGCCACAAGTGAGAAAACAATTGGGCTCAAACCCATCTTCTATATTTTATTGGCCGAATCCATTTTCCATATTGTGATCAAGTACCATATCATGAATAAAAAAATTATTATTGTATTTTTTTTATCATAATCACATTGATTAAAAAATTCAACCCTAATGAAAAACAGTTTTGGACATGAAAACACCATTTATAAAACCATTTTCTATAATAATAAAACATTTTCTTTTAAAAAGACATTTTAAATAACATAAAAGGTAATTAATTATTTCTCTGACCAAAACATAAAAAAATTTAAAGGAATCCAAGCATCAAATTATTTTTATGGTGGTGTAAAAAAAATTCACTATATATAGTTCAAATAGAATATACCATTAGTCATTTGTCAAAATGTTATGTATAAAATTCGTAAATATAAATATTTTAAATATTTTAAAATAAAGTAAAAAAAGGATATAAAATATATTTTATAAATATTATATGTCTACATAAAAACTATTTCAATATTATTTTATAAACATGGGCATACAAGAGAAAGATTAGGAATGAAAACATTAAAATATGTTTTTGTTTAATGAAAACTCTCTTATAACTTCGGTAACACTTGAATCGTAATTCCAATGAATTAATAACATTAAATAAAATAAAATTGAATTAAAATAGAAAAATTAATGAAATAACATGTCAAATGGTCCATATATACACCTTATAAATAAATATATTGGGGTATAACATGATAATAAGGCTCAACGAACTGAAATGGTAATGAAGTCCCCTACATTCGGTGTGACTTGTCATACACATTATTTATCTTCATAAGTAGTAAAATTATTTTAATTGTATACATTCCATAGAAACATTTAAAATATTATTATTCTATTTATTAATCATATTAACATGTTATATAAAAATAAATAATTAATTCAATTTATGTTGGTTATTTCAATGACATTTTCCTAGGGTGCAAAGATTTACTTTGATAGGATAACTATTGGTGTGAGAGGTCATTATTCAGAATATCAAGAATAATAATAATTAAATATTTAATATATTTATACATTAATAATATTTATTAAAACAAATCATAAACTATTATTAAGTAACATGGACAAAGTTATAATCATGGAAGTGGTTAGTCGTAAATACTAATGAGTAATGTTTAAATATTTTAATGATCATTATAGATAGAAGTTAAGTAATATTATATCCTTAAAGAATTATTATAATATCATATATACTATATTATTTCATTAATATACTTATATATAGAATACTTTTATTGTGGTGATGAACAAAAATCATATATCCTAATGGAGGTGGTATTCCAAACATACACACACAACATTATCATTTTATAGTGTAGGAAATCAAATTTTATAATCATTTTCAGTATGATAAATATATAATTAGTATCATTATTATAAAATTGGTATCATTTATATTAATTAAAATTATACTTATTACCATCAACGTAATGTTTTAGTGAATAAAAATCTCATCTCTTTGCGAGGCGGTTGTTCACCGTAGACACGAGTAACATTATCGTATCCTTGAAGGAATGAATGGAAGTAGGATTATGTGAAATAATAAATGTTTAAGTATTATTATGTTAAAATTTTCATATATATTTATTCCATAATTACCACAACTTATTAAATTCTGTTAAGTGAAATTAATTATAACTATTCGTGAGGAGGAATTCTCCCACACACAAAAATGATGAATTTGTATCCAATTAGATTGAAAAGGATATTTATTTATGATATTCAGATAACATAATAACATATAAATACATTTTATGTTTTGGTGATATTATATTTTCATAATTTTAAATTATTTTACTGATTTTGAAGAAGAACTAAAATTATGAATCTCTGTTAAGGACAATACCTCTTCTTCAAAATACAACACTAGGTAATTACTTAAAATATTCATAGGATGGATATCCGATAAAAAACTATTCTAGTATATGGTTATGGAACTAAGGAATATATCAAGGTATTTATTTTATAAGAAATATAAATGACGATTTGAAGGGGAGATGATAAGGGTGTCCTCTTATAAGTGAGGTTAGTGTCACGCATGAAAATATTTACATGAAAAAGTTTTACCCACGTATTTCACATGGAAAAAGGATAAAAAATGGACTACTATCAAGAATTAGACATTATAAGGCCAAAATATGGACATAAAATAGTTTTCTGAAAAAAATATTCTATATTTTTAACCCCAATCATTTTATTTTAACACCCATGTAAAACCATTCTTACCTTAAATGTAATTATTAATATTTACTATTTTCAACAATAATTATTTTAAAAAATTATGTTGAAAATATTAAATAATAAAAATTACTATGATTAAAAATATGGAATAAAATTTACCATATAAAATTAATTTAATTTTAAATTTTTAATTTAAAATTATTTTTCTTGACCCGATGAAAAAGAAGTTATATATGGAGTGATTTCATCAAAAAACATATGATATTATATTAACTCAATGATTAATTTCAATAATAATTCAATGAATATAAAGTATTATATATTGATATATAATATTTAAATTTCATTTAAAAATTTATTCATAGGGTTTATTTTATTTAATTAAAAATGTATTAAAATTATAATCATTACAATAATTTTCTGAAAAATATAGTTTTTAGCCAAAAAACATATTCTAAAATCTAATATAATGTTTTTTAAAAAGTAGTATAGTTGATTAAAAATAAAATAATAATAACTAAATTATATTTAATCATATAAAAAGAATAATCTGACTTGGAAATTTCTTATTTTATTAAAGAGAATATACGTCATTATAAAAAAATGTTATTTTTCAATTTTCATAAAAAAATCACTATTTTCTAAAAAATACAAGAATTTCAAACTAATTTAATGATTTTACAATAAATCATAAATAGATATTCATTTTATAAAATAATTTTTCTATATGTTAGAAAAATTAAATATATCATTTTCTCATAAGAGAAATACAAACCATTTATGAAGAAAATATATTTTTAAAGAATTAATTTACTTTACAACAAATCAATATTAATTTACAAAGAATTTATCAATAATTTATACTTATTATGAAATTTATATATATATATATATTTCATAAATTATTTATTACTATTCATATCATCCAATTTAATGTCCAGTTTATAGATATTATAAATTTTTATATTTTCTAAGATTGATGTTGCATGAAAAACAATCTGTAAAACATTTGATTATTTTTTTAAATCATGTTGTGTTACTTCATCCACACCATTAATAAATTTCCACCTCAAAATTTTACCAATATAATAGTATTCAATGGTTTGAAATTTGAAAGTAACTATTTTAGAAACTTGAATAAAAAAGTCGTAAATAAAGAATCATTCTGAAAATAGTGAAAATGATGTATGGAGGTCATATGTAATGACACATAACATTATTTATGAGTAGGAGTTAATTATTGGGATGTAATGATTTGGACAGGAAAAAAATGTAATGTACAACAAATAATTGATATTAGTTTAGATAATTGATCATAATAAATTGAATGATCAATATGAAGTTAAGGGACTAAAAACCATAAATATTTGATGAGTTAAAATACCGTTTGAATCATAAAAAGTGAATGTAATAGAACAGAAATTTTATTATAAAATCATTATCTTATACTTGAGGAAATATTTTATCATCACAATTGAAACCATAATTTAATATACTTACATGTTTTTTTGAATTAATAAAATTAATCAATTTCCACCAAACTCTCGTCTTTTTTCCAATAATGAGAATCCAAGATGATTTTTTCATGTACGACGTAATAAAATAAAAATAAATGGGATAACATAACACCCAAAAGGATAACCATATATACATCATATGTCTATAAAGTAACAATAACCAAATTCTTACCATAAGGCATGATATTTCACAACATTATTGTGATTCTCTTATGAAACAAATTATTTGGAAAATAAAAAATTCACATCAAAATCATGGGGTTTTATATATGATAAAAAATATGTATCACACATCAAATTTGTCATTATATTTCAAATTTTTTAATTTAAATTAATTATTTCATAATAAACAAGAAATAAATTATTTTAGTGGTAGGTGTTGCCCCCATGTTGACTTTTGATTTTGGTTTAATGGGTTCTCTCTTGATATTTAAGGTGTCATTTTTAATATAATACCTTACAAATAATGTCCTCATTAATATCACTAACATAACTAAAAATATCATTAATCATCAATGATTACATGAACCATAAATGCTTTCAATACATTAAAAAACAAACACAAACAAATTAAAGTCATATATCAAGTTTATATAATTCGATACATATAAATAAACCTAACAAAACATCTCCCAAAATATCATTAATTTCATTTATATATCATTAAATTAAACCTTAAAATGAGTTTCAAAAACATTAAACATATGATTAAAATTTGAAAAATACCAAGGTCCTGGGAGATTCCATCACACAATCAGACTCCCCAACAATGATTGTAGTTGTAGAAAATGATTTTCAAAATTTTAATAGTTTTTATGATGATGATTTCTAACAAGATTAAGAATATTATGAAATGAGTTAGAATATTGTGAAATCTCATTTAAGATATAAAATATTACAATTGTTTGGTTATTTATTAAATTATTATTTTGTTGTTCAATAATATTTACATTAAAGATATAAACATTGTGACCAATAATTCCAAATTGGTAAAACTTTTCAGATCATGCGATAAATTCAAAAAAAAATGTTTTTTACCACACTATGAATAATTTTTGGGCTTACCTACGGAAATATTTGATGGTTTCTTATACATTTATCTCTTCCTTCACCCTTTCGTACTCTGTCATCTATTATAAAATAAGTATAAAAAATCTCAAACTCAACAATCACAGCACAAAACAAATATTCTTAAAACATCTAAAATCCAATGTAGACAATTCTCTTCATAAAAATTGTTTTAATAATATAAAAATTGATTTATTTTACTATAAGTGTCCTGAATATAATTTTTCACATACATATCAAATCTTTTTGTATTTTCATCATATTTGACCACTTAATCTTTCTCCTTTTACCTTATTTAAAAGAACTGTGTCTCTATCCTAAAATAAAAGGAGGGGAAATGTTTCTCAATGAATTTATTCTTTATTTATTCTCATTAAATGTAATAAAGATAATTCTTCTATATACTATTATTAAGCAAGGACCACCATCGAACAAATTAAATTGAAAATGATACATGTAATGGGTAATCTCTTTATATTATTAGCATCTCATAAATTCAAATATCCTCTCCATGTAATTAATGTTTTCTTTCTCTACCACATGTTCATATGATCTTCATCATAATCAGGTGTGTTTCCTCGTGATTTTATCTGCTATAGACATATAACTTCATGGTATATCAGGTTACTCTCTAACAAAGAAACCACTAATATTAATAGCTTGTGTAAATAGATCCATCAATATAAAAAGTTATTCTATTTAAATTCCAACAATCCCAAGATGATAATTTGGAAGGGTATTTTACTCTAGGTTCCTTACAACTACACCTTACATATTTCATTTTTTGAAAATCATTCTGAAAAACAATTGATACGTTGAATAAACACGGTAATGCTAAAATATTATATAATTCCAAATAGAGTATATTGTAAAAACATTCATGGTAATGTTGTTAATATTATCCTATATTTTAACATCTTATAAATAATTCTATGATAAAAAATAAAAACTATATTTATAAAATAATATAACAATGATTTTTAGAATATAATTAACTTTATTTAACTTTGAGAATCTTTTCATGATTATAGATTTAAAGAACTTGGTCAGAACTCATAAATTATAAATCTATATAATAAAAAGTGAGAACATTAAATTAGTATCAATATTATTATAATATAAAACATTTAAAATCATTCATTAATTATATTAATGGTATATCTTCAAAACATTCAACAACATGTCATCCTTTCCCTTACAAATGCTTAATCCCTGTGATTTTTTAAAACATGTGATGAGCTAAAAAATATTAGTAAGGACCTTAAAGAATAAAAAATGATTGTCTAGTTAAAACATGAAAACCCATGTAATTTTTACCATTTTCATCATTATTCTTATAGAGTATGAAATATAAATCATTATAATGAAAATAAAACACATTTTTTATCAAATAAAACCATAAAACCTATTGTAAACCATTAAAACCAATTTTTGGTAACATAGAGCATCGTATTCATAAACACTTTTCCAAACCATTTTAATTGAAAAAACCATATTGATGTATTCTAATATATTCATTGCCTAATTCATTAATGATTAATAATGGGGCTCACCCATCATATAAGCAGCTATATTGGGATCACATGTTAGCTATAATGGGGCTCAACCAATCATATATGCTATATCAGTCTCATCAATTTTTCATGTATTATAATGGGGCTCAGACCATTATATAAGAAATATCATGACACCTCATGAGATATAATGGGGCACAACCCCTCCTATATGATATATCATGCTCTCCCATGATCTTTAATGGGGATCAACCAAACATATAAGTTGTATTGGGCCCACAAGTTTTTCAAAAACTGATCAAGTACCATAAAAAGAGTAAAAAATTTTGTTATTGATCCATTTAATCATAAAACCATTTGAAAAACGCTTTATCCTTTATGAATAAACTTTTCATATATCAAAATATCTGTTTGTTTAAAACACATTTTTTCAATACTAAAATTCTATATTCTATTAAAATACCATTTTTAATAACAAATTACTTTTTAAACCATTTTTCAATAAAAATACCCAAAAAATATGAATAGTGTTTTTCATTGAATAAAAAATAAAATATTTTTATTTATTAAAAACATAAAATAATTTTTACAGTAGTGGAAAAGAATTTGAAATGATATATGATAAAAATAGAACATTTTTTTGTTTTTCTCCAAAAAAAATCCATATAAAACATTTAAAACATATTAATTTTCAAATCCATTGTAATAAAGTAAAAAAGATACATAAAATTTAATTTATAAGTATTTTATTTTCATATAAAATAACTCATCAAATTGTTTTCAAAATTAGAACATGGAAGCTATATATTTTTAAGCAAGCCTTTAAAATATTAGGTTTAAAATAATAGTTCATTATAACATATGAAACACTTGAATTATAAGCCACGTTAACAATTTTTTAAGAAAACATGAAATATCATGATAATATAGATATTCATGATATTAAAATTAAATTGGTATGTGTATAAATAGTATATATTGATATAGTTGTATAGAATCAAAATATTCCCCAAAGAAAGGAAATTGAGATAAAGACCCCTACCATGAGTCTAAAATGTCACGTACATTAATTAAATTCATAAATAGTATAAATATGTAAATTATTTATTTTTTTGGGAACTATTTTTTATTTTATTATACATTTTATTTCACTTATTATAGAGTTATGTACAATTACACAAGTATATTTTTGTTGGGTGTTTCGCCGATATTTGGCTTATGTGTCAAAATTTACTTTTTTTCGTTGAATATAGGTCAATGTGGTTATTAATAAATATACTCATAATATTAATGATTAAATAATATTTGTATTAATAAATCAATTATAATATATAAAACCAATAATAAAATATGGTGTGAAATATAAACATCATTATAATCATGGAGAGAATTGGTCATATATAAGCCTAAGTAAAATTTTCATTTTTAAATGTTCATAATGGTAATAAAATAAGAAATATTTTATCATTATAGAATGATAATAATAAAATAAATAATATTTTATTTTATTAAATATAATTATATATATCATCAATGTGTTCTGGTGATGAAAAAAATGAATTACTTCACATGGTGGAGGTGGTAGTCCACATGTACACTAACAACATTACAATATATCAGTGTCAGAAAGAAAGTTATATATTTTATTTTAGGAATGATAAATATAACTTGAAAGTAATTATTAATTAATTTATATGACATATATTCATTAAAATTATACTTATTAACTTCCATTTATATTTTTATATAAAAAAAATTGCATCCCTTCATGGGACGGAAGTCTGTCGTAAAAACGAGTGACATTATGGTACCCCCAAAGAAATGAAAAGTATTAAATAATTTGTGATATCATAAATTAATAAGAATAAATATGATAAAAATATCATATATATGCTTTAAATCAATCATTATAATCATCAATGAGATGTGATGATGAAAATTGAATAGCATTGATTCACAAGGTAGGAGTCTATCTTTCACATGAATGATAATTGTATGTCGCATTTGATGGAATAAGATATGAATTTATTTTATTAAATTAACATAAAAACATATAAGTATTTGTTATATAATTTTTTATAATATAATAATAATCTGATAATATTTTATGGAGTTGGTAGAAGAAAACAAATAAAGAACCTTGGTTAATCAGGAAACCACTTCCTCTGAAAACTGCCATTGGTAAGCACCAATATCATTCATCAAATATATTTATGATCAAAAAGTGTCATCTGGGATTTTCGGAGGAAAGTGAGGAATATATTTGGATTGGTATTATTTGATCCAACTTTATTTTATGTTGTAATTAGGAAAGGTGAGGTGTGGCCTTTTATAAGTGATGTTAGTGGCACACTTTTAGTTTTAAAAAACAAAATTTTGTAACAACGTCTTCAGCTAACACAAGGCACTAACATATACCACTATAGATTCATAGAAATTATAAGTTTTAAATATATCCATATATTATATTTAATTAATTTTTATGTAATTTTAACACTTATCTTGTTATTTTAACCCCCAACAAAACCATTTTTTCCTTAACTGTTGTAAATGATTTTTACTTTTTTGAATATTAATTATGGTAAAAAAATAATTTCCTCAAATAATATATTATAGATTATTATTATTTAAAATAGGAGATCCATTTTACTAAATTAAATTCAAAGAATTGGAAAATTATAATTTAAAATTAAACCTCCATGTACGAAAGTAATGCAGGATTTTAGGTATTGTATTTTTCAAGAAAACAATGATATTATATTAAATATATGGTTAATAACAATAATTCTATGAGTATAAATTGATATTTATTTATATTTAATCCCAAAATTATATTTAATCAATACCTCATCATTTATTATTTTTATTAACTACAATGAATGAACATCATTCACATTAAAATAAATTTTTGAAAAATACTTTTTTAACCCGAAAATTAAATATATACTAAAATAAAAAGTAATTATGATTTAAATATAATTAAATGGGACAAATAAATTACTTAATTTATTGGAAATAAATCCCTTTTTACAAAAAATTTATTTTTTACTATTTAATTAGAAATAAATATATTTTAAAAAATTCAAAAAGTTTCCCTCATTTAATTTTGATATTCGACATTAAAAAATGATTTCAATATTATGAAAAAAATTAAATGTAATAAATATAAATCTAATATTTTATCAAAAAATAAATTAAAATTAATTTTAAAAAACTACATTTTCAATGACTAAATTTACTTTACTAAATATTGATTGATTATTTACTAAGAAATTGTTAATTATTTTTTTGTTAAGAAGTTTGTATATATGTTTCAATAATTATTTAATACAATTTATACATTTATATTTAACAACTATGTTATAATATTTATACAATTCCAGTGATTTTTAGGATCAGTGTTGTGTGTCGAACACACAATCAAACTTATTTTTATTTTATAAAATCTAGAGGTTTTACATATAAAAAATATATTATTTTGTATCATAATTATATTATATTTCATGATATTCATTTTTCTGTTATATATTATTTCTTTGTCAGATTTTTTATCATAAATTTAAATATGTTATGTGTTTATTGTATCAAATTAAATTATTTGAGATATAGTTTTATTTCCCACCTAATTTTGTTTATAGGTTGTATATTGTATTTATTTCATTAATTTCACACAAATTCAGTTTCATTCATGGTATCATTCCATTAATTTAAATTTATCTTTCATTCTGGTGGTTTAGATTAAAAATTTACATCATCTATAAATGTTTTCTATGTTCATATTCACTCTCCTTGGACATAAATTACCTATACGGTTTTGAACTTCTAAGACCCATTTATTCTTAAAATTCATTTAATCAATTATATATTCTCTTCTTCTTTGGGTATGTTTCTTATATTCCTCTCTATCATATTTCCAAATGAAATGCATTATAAAATAATTTATTGAAATTGGTATGACTAACTATAATTCTTTCATAAGGATGTTTTCATACATGTCCATATTTTCCTTACATCCAATGTTAATGTTCTTTAAGGAACTCGAATGTTTATTATTTCATATAGTTCTCATTGTATTATTTACATATTTTAAAAAGGAAAATATTATAAACCATTCAATATGTGGGTTTTAAATAAGGGTATTTCAAAATGTTCTAAAATGTTATAAATTATTTCAAAATAAAATTATATATCTTTTACTCTAATTTTTCATTATAAAACCATTATGTCATTTTCCAGACCCCATTATCGAAGATTTATTAAAATTTATTTCTTAATATATCTCAATTTTTTATTTCCATCCATTTTTAATGATACTTTTTGTAACAAACCAAACATTAATGAATAAAATTCATTTTCTTTTAATTAAATTTATTATGGATAAAGAAAAAAATTAACTCATTTTGAATTATAATATCCAATTGGATTTAAATGACTATTACATAGCCTTACAATTGATAATATAACCTTGGAATAGTTATCACATGACTAGTATAAATGTTGAGTTTTAACAAATCATTTGGATATAGACAAAGGAAGTGATGGCCTCAAACTGTAGGATAGTACCCTATAAAGATATTTATCAGAGCATTATAGGGAGATATCATTTCTGGGCATTGAACCATACCAGTCCCCATCTTTAATCAAACAAATTAAGAATAAGCGAAACCATTTATGACATAATTTCAAGCTCATCAATATTCCAACCCAAACTATGTTCACCGAAAGACCCCCTGAAAGTACCACCATCACACACCATACTCTTAGGGAGTATTATGGTGTAATTAAGGGATATGTAACTAGAACATAGAAATACTATTATGTATATTATTTTTTATAGAATAATGAAAATACTTTCATAATATTATTGTTACTTTGTAAATTATTTTTAAAGCACAAACAACATTTTTGATTAATATTCAAATTTGATTAAGAATATATATTTCGACGAATTAATAGATTTCTGAATTAAATAAATTTTTAATAAAATATTATTATTATATTGCTTTTATTAAATATAAATTATCGTATAATTTCTATAATGTCAATTGTAGTTTTCATTAAAGTTTTATAACTATTTTTATCATAACGCATCAATTTTCAATAAATGTCGATTTTTATTTAAAAAGTGATATAAAAATATTTAGTAAATTAACTAGATAAAATGAATATTAATTTTTGAATCAAGGAATTGAATTTATCCAATGGTGATTTTTTCAGAAATTTAATGAGATAGTTGAATTTTATAGGAAACATTAAGTACATTATAAATATATAATGTGTTTTAAGACATCATAAATTACCCAATAGTGATTTAATAAAATAATATAAAATGTATATTTAGAATATATATTTTTTCATTTAAAATAACATAATTTTAGGTTTATTAGATTTATTTTATAAAGACATAGTGAATCTTCGATGACATATAAAATATTTTAAGATTTCAAAATCCTTTCCTTGAATGTATGACTCACTTCCACATATGAAAGGGAAATATTTTAACATATTCTTCCCCAAGAATTTAAACATAATTTATACAAATAACCTTTCCCATACATATTTGGAAAAAATCATGGGATGGTTTGTGGGTCTGAATATTTTTATGTATAGGGTCCAAAATCCGAATAAAAAATAATTCCCCCATTATTCCTGAGCAAACCCACCCATGAACCAATTACTCTTCATTAATAATCTTTGATGTTCTTCCAACCTCTTCCCCTTACTCCCTAATGTCCTCCAAAGTCTCAGCCAAGCACCCAATAATCCTATACAAAATCTTTGGGATCACGCATCTCTGTAATGGATCTTCCACCCTCCTCTTTTATCAAGCATTATTTTCATGTTCTATAATTTAATTTCATGTATTTATTTTCTGGTATATGTTATTAAATATAATAATTACTTCCCATTTTATTTTTAAATATTGATATTACCCTTTCACTCTCATTTACCCCTCTTATGAACCCCTATGTACACCAATAACCATGCTGAATTTTCGTAAGGGATCATCCTCTCTCCATTTTCTTGAAGAGCCTTTTTTCTGTCATGCCTTATAATTTCAAATTACATGATTTTTACAATGTTAATACATAACTCGTTACTATAAATTTTATATATAAATGAATGTATCTTATTTTAACTCCAATTAATCCCCCATATGGTCCTTCAATCCCACCTGTTACAATGTCAAAATTCCATAAGGGATTTCTCTCTTCTATTTTCCATTCAAGCATCTCATTTCTATTATGTATGTAAATTACATTTCACATGTTGGGATATTTTGTATCATGATCCCAATACTGTCCATTAAATGTATAAATTTGTAGATACCCCTTACTCTCTCATCCACCAAATTTATGAATTTCTGCATTACATTGTTATGCTGCTAAAAATTCACTGCGATTTTACATGCCAAAATCATCATGTAGTTAATACCATAACCATTAATTTATCATGTTTATTCACTACTATGTACATATACATATAAATTTATTTCTTACACATATTAATTCCACATTCCTAGATCATGGAATAAATACTGATGTTGAATGAATCCATGTTATGTTATCTATGTGGCACACTTAAGAATGATATTTAAATGATTTTGAAGGGTGTAAACTGATAACACTCCAATGCATTGGTTAATGTTTTGAACCATGAACCATAATGTAGTGATAAGGTTTTACATGATTCCTTTATACAATATTTTTCCATCATGTTGGGATAGGGGTATACCAGATTCCTTTATGTTAATGATGGAGTGTTTTAAGTTGTTTCCATAATTCCATGTTATGATAATCATGTAATATCTTAGCTTTATGTTCATATTAATCATATTCTCCATTGATATTATAATTTCATAAAATTTATTTAATTATTAATTTTATCACTTTTTCACTCCCTTACTGTTCTTTATAGCTCACCTTTTTCGTATATATGTCCTCAGATTATCTCATGCAATGCTAAGTACGAATTAATGTTTTGGTCATATAAAATAAGTTTTCATTAATGATGTGTACGTTATGCTTTAATTTGTCATGTAAGGTTATAAAAACCTAAAGGCACTAAAATTCTCTATATTATGATTTTTATTAACTTCATTTTTATTTAATAAATCATGTTTGACAGTTCAATGAAGAAAAGTTTCGTTATAGTTGGAATTAGAGGACATGAAGATTTATTTTTGGGATTAGGATTAGAAAAATATTTTGAAATAATTAATGATAAGACTATTTATATAAGAATAATACCTAAATTTTTATGATTATATAGGAAGTGTTTTATCATGAAAATACATCCCTTTCTAGATACGAACATGTAGAGGTGGCTCTGGCACAAATATATCTAGGGTTAAAACCTAAAAACCCCACATTGAGCAAGACTCGAATGGGAACATGTTGATGATAATAGCCCTTTATTCACACTTAGTTTGACACTCCAATTGGATATTATTTGGTGAATTCATAATATTAGTAAAAACCATTATTTAGGGTACAAAACTTTCCCCTAAGTATATATTTTAGGAAGTAGATTATGGATAACATATATCGAAACTTAGAAATTCATTGGATAAGGATTTAAATGTAATTTATAAGCTATCCCTTTTTTCATTGTATTATCATTTATGATTTTATTAGTTTAAAATAAGTACCACTAATTTTCCTTTTATTCTAGCCAATGGCAGCAATAGGAGGAATTAGGCTAGCAACCGATGCGAAGATCAATGTGATGACTACTCAAATCAGATGCCCTATCTGATGGGAGTGGGAGTCGCAAACATTTTCAAGATACTCTATCAGTCAACTCTTGTTTTTAATATAAAACTAGGTCAATATGAATGTAACCACCCCCCCCCATAAATAATGAAGGTGTCGCAATAATGAGATTCATAAGACAAAAGGCTTCCGACATTCATTGGATCGTCTGATCCCTCAATCGCTGAAAAATTGATCAACTTCATTGGTAATATCTTCTCCGTACATCAAATTTCAGAACAAGAGAATATTCTTTTGGATTCTTATCGTATGGAGGGTGAAGAAAACCAATGGTGTACATTGATAAAAAATATATGAAGCATGAGGAAGAGATCGTGGGGATGGGATGGAATGATTTATGGAAATTATTTTTTGATAAATATTTTATCCACACCCTCCATATTATGATGGAATGATATTTCCATGCAGTCATGAAAAAAGGATGTTGAATCTACTGGGGAGTATGAGGAAAACATAACCAGACATGCACCAGACACCTCTGGTTTTTTCGTGACCCCCAAATACAAGGTCAACCTCTTCTTTGGGGGATGAAACGTAGCTTATATAAATCTCTAGTGATCTATGAGTTTTACATCTATGAGGATATTGGACAATGTTCCCTCAAAGTCGATATGGAGATCAAAGAACCTCATGGGTATCTTGGGGATACGAATCGAAAAGTGGACTTTGATTCTAGTAGTCTGATGGATAAATCCAATAGTGCTTAAAAATCTATCACCCCACTTGTAAAATGTTCAGAATGAAGAACACTAAAAATTTACTAAAGGGGAGGAAAATTCATTATGTGTTGTAAGGAAGGGAACCTGGCTAGAAATTACCAAAAATAAAAACTTGCTACTTAGATAGAGAAAGGAATGTTCCATTCAATCCTCAATACATTGTTTATTTCTAAAACTAAAAAGAACCAAGGGTCATTATGTGCCAGTTCCCAAAGCCAAACGTCTTTTAGGAAACCAACAACCTCTAAGGTAGAAAGAGAGATCTCCTTCCATCACTACTGCCTAAGATAATCCTGACACCGAAGTGGTGATAGGTACGGTGGTTATTCATTAGAGAATAGAAAATGTACTTTTTGATTCTGGTTCTATGTATTCATTTATATTTCAAATGTTTATTTGAACAATACAAACATCACCATAATGAATGTAAGTAGATATTCCAGTTAAAATGGTAAACAGGGAAATTATTACACCCATGAATATAACTCCTTCCCAATCAAAATTTTTGGATCGATCTTATTGGAGAACCACATCATATATCCCTCGATTAAATTTGATGAAATTCCTGGAATGTGTTGGCTTTCCCTATATAGAGACAACATAAATTGTCACGATAGGAAAATCACTCTCCATTTGGATAATCGACCTGTGATTCTATACAAGTGAAAGGATAAGGATGAATCTTCTTTAGCACCATCATCTCAAGTGTGGATATTACTTTTGTATAACCACACATATATTAAAAAAATGATTGAGTCTATGGAACAATCTATCCTCTAATACATTTGTATTGTTAGGGAATTCACTTATGTGTTTCCCAAGGAATTATCTGGTCTTCCACCTAAAAGATATGTTAAATTCTCGATTGATCTTATACCTAGGGTATTTCCAAAATCCAATAATTTATATAGAATGGTTGTTCTGGATATTAAAGAGCCAATGAAACAACTACAAGATAATCTTGAAAAATGGTTCATATTCCCATGTGCTTCACCATTGGGGGAACTAGTCCACTTTGTTAATAATAAGGATAGGTCAATGCAGCTTTTCATTGATTATCATGCGATCAAAAAAACATTATAAAGAAAAAGTATCATTTTCCATGAATTGATTTTTTATTCGATTAGCTACGTGGACCAAAATTCCTTTCGAATGTGGATCTACTGTCAGTATATTACCATGTAATGGTGAAGAAGGATGACTTCCCCAAAAACAGTTTTTTACAAGGTATGGGAACTATGATTTCATATTAATGGCTTTTGGACTCACTAATGCTCCATCAATCATCGCAGACTTGATCAATAGATTCTTTATAGATTACCACAACAAATTTTCTTAGTATCTATTGATGATATTATAATATACTCCAACACCATGGTTGATCATGAGGAACATCAATGCATTGTACTAGAGACCTTGAAAAATGGATAAATTTGTCACAATGTACTGCAAGTGTGAGTTCAGAATGATGTAAGTCTCATTATTGTGACATATCATCACGAGTAATTGGATATCTATGGTCCTTCCAAAACAAAATAAATTGAGGAATGGTTGAGGCTGATATCTTTTATTGATATATATATCTTCCTAGGGATAACTAGATATTATCGCCTATTTTGAGAAAATTATCATGATTTTAAAACCCTCTTACCATGATAACTCAGATGGGAGTCATGTTTTCTTAGAATGATGAATGTGATGAAAGATTCATGGATAACAAGAAGAGGCTTATCACTACCCACCTGCTCACACAACCCACAAGTGGGAATCATTTCTTTATATTCAGCAATGCTTTGAACATGGGAATAGGTTGTGTGTTGATGAAAAATGACAAATTAATTCCCTATGCCTCAAGGTATTAGGAAATTCACTAGAAAAACAATACCATGCATGATATGGAGTTGGAAATAGTGATATATTCATTGAAAATCTAATAGAATTATCTATTTTGGGAGAAGTGTGAAATTTATACAAATCAAAAAACTCTAAAATATATATTCACATAGAAATAGAAGAAAATGAACCAATGAAGATGGTTATATGTCATCAAGGATTACGATTACTCAATCCAATACCACCCAAGGAAAGTGAACAATGTGGAAGATTCTCTAATTATAAAGGAACCTATAGTTCTATAATTGATTATAATTGAAATGGATCAAATCTTCTTATATTTTATGACGTTGGAAATGAGAATCATAAAGAAGTGAACATCATCAATCCTTTCACAAATTATTTCTCAACTATCTATTTTGTAAATGTTAATGTATGCTCAAAAATATGATGTGGGAATTCATATGAAAGTGGAAACTATCATATAAGGGTATCCTCAAAGTTCAATGTTAATGAGAAAGGAATTGTGAGATTTGTGTCAAGACAATGTGTTCCATCAAATCCAGAGTTAATGAAATAACTTTTGGGTGATACATGTAGTTCAAATTTCTCCATTCAACCTATAAAATAAAAGATAAATCGAAATCTCCAGGATCCCCATTGGTGGGATAACATCATGAAGGAGATCACTAAAAAAACATCAATGTTCCTAGTATATTGGAATGTGACAGTTGTGAGGCATAAGTCTAAAGGAACGATGAAACTATTACCCATACCAATATGGAAATAAGAAAACAACACCATGGAAATTGTCACCAAAATTCTAAAGACATCCAAAGAAAACATTGCAATATGGGTGGTTATGGATCATTTAAAAAGTAATCACACATAATTACAATTTGAGATGACTTCTAGTTTGATCAACTAGCACAGATATACAATAGAGAAGCGGTCAAGCTGCATGGAATACCACTATCAATTTTATCCGATCAAGATCCAAGATTCACCAATATGTTTTGGAAGATTCACCAATATGATCTGAACACTGAGTTGAATGTTATCACGGACAATCACCCCCAAATAGAGAGATAATTTGGGTGGACTATCCAGACACATGAGTACATGTTGAGAGCTTTCTCAATGGACTTCAAAGGAATATGGGACCAATATCTTCATTTGGTGGAGTTATATTACAAGAAATGTTTCCAATAATGCATAAAAATATATCCTTACGATTACATTTATGGTAATATGTGAAAAATACTGGCATGTTGGGATAATGTTTGAGAATGAAGACTTCTAGTTCTTGAAATGGTCGAAGAAATGGTCTAGATGGTTAAGACCATCCAGCAGCACATCAAAGCTACCCAGAGTCGTCAAAAGAGATACACTGGCAATCATCGATGAGACCTTGAGTTTTTCGTTGGAGACATGGTATTCTCCCAAATATCTATATGGAAGAGATTTATGAAATTTTGGAAGAATGGAATGATTATTTCAAGGTACACCGTCCCTTTTGAGATCCCTGATCACATCATAGCAGTGGCCTATTGACTAGTACTCCCACCAAACCTATCTCAAATCCTTGATGTATTCATTATATCACTCTTAAAGAAGTACATACCCGACCCATCACATGTACTCAATCATGTTTCAGAACCATTGGAGATTTATTTCTCCTCTAAAGAGAAGCTGTTGAGGATCATAGATCATAGAGAAAAAGTTCAACGGAAAAAGACAATGCCCATCATCATATTTTTTTGGAGAAACCACAAGTTTGAAGAAGATATGTGGGAGAAAAACTAAGTGATGTGGCAGAGCTACCCTTCTATATTTTATTTTAAAAAAATGAAATTTTAAGGGATAAATTTCATAAGGGGAGAAGGTTGTAACAACCCAAAGTATTATGAATAAAATTCCACCTCATTTAAGTAAATGTCTTATGGATATTGAAAATATATGTACTCCTTTGGTTTTATTATATATAATTATATTTAAATGACCATTAATTATCCTTATCATTAACAATATAGTTATCTAATAGTGATCACTTGAGTAGTATAAATATAGGATTTTTACAAATCCTTTTGACATGGACAAAGAACGTAATGGCCTCAAATGGTAGGATTGTACTCTATAAAGCCCATTTATCAGAGCCTCCAAGGGAAATATAATTTCTAGGATATTCCATAGGCCAATCCCAAGTGGATATCCATTAATATAAAAATTATTGAATCCTTCTATAGGAGAAGTTTAAAATCATCGAGATCACGGCCCAAACCATGTTCACTGAATGACCCCATGGAAGCCCCATCATCATAAAACTCACCCTTAGGGAATATAATGATGTAATAAATGGATATGTAACAACACCATAGATTATGATCATGTGAATTATTTTTGTATATAATAATGAATATACTTTAATTCTATTATTATTAATTTGTAAATGATTTTTAAATCATAAATAGTATTTCTGGTTAATATTCAAATTTAATGAAGAAATGTACTTTGATGAATTGATGTATTTTTTAATTAAATAATATATTAATAAAATATTATTATTGAATTAATTTATTAAATATAAATTATCATATAATTTTTATGAAGTTGATTCTAATTTTTATTATAGTTTGAGAATAGTTATTATCAAAACCTATCAAATTTCAATAAATGTCAGTATTTATTTTAAAATTCATAGTTAAGATATTTAAATAATTATATAGATAAAATGAATATTGTTTTTTGAATTAATTCATTGAAATTATTTGATGGTGAATTTTTCATAATTTTCTGGGATAATAGAATTTTTGGGTATAAATTAAATACCAAAAAAATATATAATGTATTTGATGACATCATAATTGTCCCAATAGTGAAGTAATAAAATGATATAAAGGGTATCATCGGTCAAATATATTTTTTCTTTAAAATAATATGATTTTAGGTTTCTTTGATTTATTTTATAATGCCTTAGTGAATCCTCCAAGACATATAGAATATTTTATGATTTTAAAATCATTTCCTTGAAAGTGTCACTCGCCTCCACATAAGTAAGGGAAATATTTTAATATCTTTACCCCATAGCCTTTTAAAATATTTTATACCACTCTCCTTTCTAGAAACCATAGGAAACCCATGGGATGGTTTGTGGATTTGAATATTTTAGTGTGTACGGTCTAAAACCAGAATAATAATGAATTCCACCACCATTACTATATAAATCCACCCAAGCACCCATTAACCTTCACTAATGATATTAGAAGCTCGAAAACCCTCTCCCCCTAATCCTAGGAGTCCTCAAAATTGACCCCAAGTCTCCCATGAAACCTTTCTCAAGCCTTTGTGATCACACATACAAGTAAGGAATCTTTCACCCTCATCTTTGATCCACCATGTTTTCATGTTGTGTATTTTAATTTCTATTATTACTATATTGGGATATATTATTAAATATGATAATTACTTGACATTTTATGTATAAGTGATGATATCCCATTTCAATCTCATTTATCCCTCATATAAACCCTTACGTACACCAGTTTACAGGTAGAATTTTCATAAGGGATCTACCTCTCTCATTTTTTTCAGGAACATATTTTATATCATGCCTTTTAGTTTCCATTTAATTTATTTGGGATATGATATTACATAAATACTTATAGTAAATTATATGTATACGTTATGGTATTTTATTCCACTCCTATTAAGACCCCCTATGATCATTTAATCCCACCCATTAATATGCTGAAATTCTGTAAGTGGTTTCTCTCTTCTCATTTCCATTCATGTATTTATTTTATATTATGAATATAAATTCCATTTAACTTGTTGGGATATTATGTCACATGATCCCCTTAATTTACATCCAGTGTATAAATTATAATATACCAATCTTCCTCTCATAAACCTAATTTATGAATTTCCATATGACAACATTTTGCTGCCCAAATTACACCGAGATTTTCCATGTAAAAATTATCATGTAGTGAATACAATTCCCTTTAAACTATTAAATGTATTAACCATTATTCCCATATAAATATAAAATAGTGACTGAAATATATAAATTTCATATTCCTTGATCATGCAATAAATGATAATGTTGAATGAATCAATGTTATAAGATATATGTGGACCACTTAAGCATTATATTGAAATGATTTTGAATGGTGCGCACTGATAAGGATCCAATTCATTAGGTAATTTTTATTACCATGATATGCCATGTTGGGATAGGGGTTTATATTATTCCTTTATTGGAATTTTTTCAATAATGTTGGGATAGGGTTTTACCTGATTCCTTAATTATAATGATTATGTGTTTTAAGTTGTTGTCATAATTCCAGGATATGATAATAATGTAATATCATGCATTTATGTTCATTTTTCTCTTATGATCCATTGATATGCCTATGGACTAACATGTATTGTATTATTAATGTTATACCTTGTTTACTCCCCTATTAGGATTTATATCTCACTCATTTTGTATGTCTCTCCTCAGGTTCTCCCATTCAATGATAAGTATGAAGGAATGTTGTGGTCATGTAAAAGAAGATTTCAATAAAGATGTGTATTTTTTGTTTTAAGTTGTTATGTAGTATTCATAATTCCCAAAGACAGTAGAACTATCAATATTCGGAGTTGTGTTAAGTTAATGTTTATGTAATAAATTATCTTTTAATTTTTAATAAATAGAATAGTCATTGTACTTTTCCATTTAAGATGGTTTCTTTATCTCTTAGACATTCATTATTAAAATTCAAAATGAAACATCTTTTTAATGTTTTACCAAAATAATATATGTCCCCTAAATTTAAATTTTCATTCAAATTATTTATTGTTTTTAATGCTAAATTATTTTTATATTATTATATTATATAAATTTAAATGGATTTTCCATGGAAGAAGTTACTTTTCAACATAATGATTTTTTAAATCTAGCAATCATAAGAATGCATTCTTCATGTACGAGATGATTATATAACTATGACATCAAATATGTGCAATGTAAAATATATCTAAGAGAAATAATCCATCAAATATTTATATATCATAATATATATATTTATATAACCTTAATTATTCTTCCATTTACCTTCTTCATTGATTCCCATATTTTTTATTCCTTGAATTTTAGGGTATCAACCTACAGGCCATAAATTGATCTATTAGAGAAATTATTCATAGCACTAAATATTGATTATCCATATGGTTTTAATACCATATTCTATAATCTCTTGAAAAAAATTTATTTATAAATAAATATTCAAAATATATTTGGATATCCATTTATTTTCCTTGGGTATTTCATTTTTTCAATATCAGTGGATTTAATAATTATTTCGCTATCTAATTCTATATAAAAATTATTTAAATCCTATTTACCTTATAGGGTTTTCATGATATTATTAAATGATTGATATCTTATATAACATATATGAATTAATGTTTAGAGTTGGGTTACTATATTACCCTATATTTCATGAAATTAATGGAAATATCTCATGGGATATATATACAACAGAAAAGTTAATATTCAAAATAGCATGGGTGAAATTGTGTAACTCAAAAAGTGATGTATACATGAGTATAATTTTTTTTCTTTCATTTTTCCTCGAAATTTTTGAACTCTTGAAGGTGAAATTTCGATATGAAATTTTTTTTGCATCAATTTTATTGTATCCATATGCTATTACCTCATGGATCATGTTTTCATAATCTTCTAAATCAAATTTTTTCCATCATTCCATGATTCATGATCTAAACTTTTTAGGTATAAATTTTCTATGTATCCTAATTGTTACCAACTTATAATATTATTCATAGATAAGATCATTGATTACTATAATTTATTTTTTCCCTTATTGGGAATTTGATATCATCTATTCCTTATGATTTCTTTCTCAAGGTTAATAAGAAAACTGAAACCTATGGGGATTCTAGTATTGATCAGTTGTGAAAAAATGATCACCTATTTTATAAAATTAGTTTCTTATATCAATATATATAAATTACACTAAACCAAAATTTATATATGAGTTACATGATAAAAGTATTTGTTAGTTATTTTTGGTGATTAGTTTTGTTATATTTTTAGATTTAGTTTGCTTTAGTAAAATCTTATATGGTATGACAAAGGGGTAAGTATATGTTCTAGATGGCATCAAAATATTTTGGTGAATTTTTTAATGTGTTGTTTCTAAATAATGAAATATATATCTATATACTTCATGTGGATGTTTTATCTTTCATAGATATGCCTATAGGTAATAACCTTGAAAAGTTCAGATCAGTTATTGACTGGATAAACTCCTAATGCATGAAAAATATCCCAAATTTCACCCAAGGTTTGACTATCTCATGGGATATTTCATGTTTAATCGTGTTCTCTCAAATAGTCTAATAAAAAGTATATTCTTATTATTTCAAATAATTGTGTTATATAAAATAATAGGAATATGATTTCTTATAACCAATGATTTAAAACAAACCTAAGGTATCATATATGCGAAATTAATGTGTCATAGGGGATGTTATCTTAATATTGATGTTTTGTGTTCATGTTTATCATATTATCATAACCATTACGGTTAAAAACATGTCAATCAAGAAATAAATAATTCTTCTATCCATATAAGAGAGCACGCTAAATAGTTACAAATCTTATTATATAACCATTATGAGGTAAAATAGTTATTTTCTATGGCATACATAAAGTAGTGATATTCATATAATAATATAAAAAAATTATGAAAGTAATAAATATTATCATTTATAAGTGTTCTATATCGATCATATTATACTATATTCTAAAACTTATGAGGATTATTTTAAATATATAAGGACTTACCATGAATTATTTTCCATTAATTATTTATAATCATATTTAAAATGGAATAAACACCTAGAAAAAAATAATTTTATTATTCTATTGTATTTTTGTGTAAAACTATTAATTAACACATTTTTGTGGGATGGATTACCTTAAGTAAAAAATATAATATTAACTTTGAGAAAAGTGAGTTATATATAACTGATAAAAATAGATGATATTATTTATGTAATCCAAATCTCTCCCATATATTTCTTGAATTTTAAATCATTTTTAAGACTATAAAATTTATTTAGTATTATGTGACCTTAAGAACTAGTGGTTTTTTCCATTTAATGGTTAAATATAATGTTCATTATCAAAATAATATATGGCTTCACAATGTTTTAATATCATTGAGGGTCAAATTTTTTTGTGAAATTTATATTTTGATAATTTTATGAACATAGTATTACATACTAGGGATTATGATTATATGAAATATTATTGATATTTGGGAAAGTAGAAGTAAATTGATATTCTCTAAGAGAATAAAGTTGATCAATTATTTGGAGTTATATAATCAATGATAAATATGATAATAATACAATCTATTGCATTAATTATTGAGTAAAAAACTAAAATTGAGAGGATGTAATTTATTTAAGTGGGGTAGAATGTTGGGACCCATGATTTTACTATGTAAAATTTTATTTCAAATAAAAAATGTGTTGAGAGATTAATCCACCTACCAGACTGAACTAAAATATTCCAGCATAAATTAGCTACTAAATTAATAAAAATAATTAAAAAAATGGTCAATACAATGATTTTAAATAATTATAAAGAAATAATAATAGTGTATAAAATACATAATATTTTAATTGGATTTTTAAAAAAATATTCTATTTATCAAATGAATTTTCATTAAAATATGAAATTTATAATGTTTTAAGATAAAAATTTAAAAAATTATTTAATATTTTATTTATATATAAATATGAAAAATCTATCCTTTAGGGATTTTTTAGATTTTCATAATAAAAATGTTCATTAGGTTCATAGATAAAATCACAAATATTTTTTAAAAAAATTCCCTATTTTATGACAATATCATCAGAGAAGAATGAAACAAATTATTATAAAATTAGTTCTATAAATATATATATATAAAATCTTTAATATAAATCATTTAAAAATATTATTATGAATTTATAAAACATGTTATTAACTTATTAAAAACTCACATTCGAGTTGAAAACTATTTTTATAAGCATAAAACAATAATATATGAACACATTCTGAAAATATATCTCTAAAATGTATTTTCTGTTTTTTTAATCATGCCCATATTATTTGATAATGAAAATATAATTTTTCTTAATTGAAATTATATTAATTATATAGAATTTAATGACCCGGATAATGGTGATATAATTTTTTTTATCAATGATTTCATTAATTTTGTTTATTTTTTTCAACTAAATTAAATTCATCTATTTAAAATAATAACATTAATATAATTTAAATACACAAATTAATTTACATAAAATTACATTTAGTGATATTTTAAATGTAAACAATACTAATAAAAAATATTTCTTAAACAATATATTTCTAACAAGAATAATTTTTCTATATACAATATATTCTAATTTAAATGTAAATATTAAAATAATTTGTATATTAATTATAATGAAATGATATAAAATTTATGTTCATCTCACTCAAATTTGGTAACATTATTAATTATATATATATATATATTAAAATAACAGTTAATTAGAAAAAAATCATTTTCTCCTAGTTAAAAACAAAATTTAAAATTTAAAAAAATAAGGGAAAATGACATAAACTTTTTAAAAAAATCTAGTAAATACATTTTTGAGGAAAAATAAAATATATTTTACACCAAAATTAACTATTTTTACATATGGAACCATTTACACTTTAATAGTTTTATTCCATTATTGCAAAACATTCAGTGTTAAGAAAAATTCCCTTTTCTTCACTTATAAAAGGGGATCACTACCACTATATCATGTTTACATATTAACTTTTAAATTTCCATGAATAATTATCCAGTTTTCCATTATATTAAGTATAATCATGTATATACTTCCTCAATTCATCATATGTTATACTACATACTTCATTTCTAATGAGTCTTTCAATAGAGTGTTCATGGAAGGTAAGGGAGTATTTATTACACCATAAATTATATTCTGAATCATTATCTTATCAAAATACCCTATACATTGTAATATAATGACATAAGTATCATAATAATACTTAATTATTATTTTAATAATGGATGAAAAAATATTTCTTTCTTTCTATCCACTTATAAAATCAAAATAATCTTAACCATGTGTTGTATAGGCTACCGCCTCCACAAAGTTCTATTTTTAATTTTATATGTTGATTTTAATTGATTTTAGAATAGACATAAAAGTTTATTCAAATAATTATAAATAAATACATGGAATTACTATTATTCTATTGTATCATATTATAATCTTCGTAAAACATTCTCACCCATATGTATATAATGTGTTCATATTTGGGGTTTGTTATCCATCTACTTGAAAAGTTTTATAAAACACTACCATATATGACTATTGTAAACTATATTGTAATGGTATTATAAGTTCATAAGAAGAATTATTTCCATATTTCTAAATAAAGGTAATATATTTTATTTAAATTATTATGAAATTATATTCTTTGATCACTAAAATTACCAAAATCATTAATCCCGGATTCAGGTTTCATAGAAATATACAAATACTCTATGATAAATTAAATGAATATTTTAATACATGGTATTTATTAAGTGAAATATAAATTAATATGAATCTTAATAAGGTACCTATAAAATTAATGTTATTATCTATGAAATTTGGAATATGCATAGAAAGAATCAGAAACATAGTATGGGTTTCCTGTATAAATTTTCTCCCAATGAGATATATTTCCTATTATAAAATTTTTATTCTTTGGAATGGGGTATCCACTATAAATTTATTATTTAGAATCATTTTTTAATATATTTCATGATATTACATGTTTTATTCCAATTTATTTCTATAATGGGGTTTTAAACAAAAAATTATAAATGTTCTAATGGTTTCTTCTCATAATTTCATTTTTCTCAGGCAGATTTGTTTTCATAAACCAAATTTTGATTATATACTTGATATTATTCATATATATTTCATTCCATGAAAAAAATTATTCCAATATTACTATTATATCTTTAGTTTTTTCTACATTCTCATCGATGTGTTTTATTTTAAAATAAATTATTTTCCCATAAATGTTTCTCTACAAAAATTATTTATCCTTGATTCATAATTACTCTACATTATTATGATATTATATGACACTTTTCTCCTACCATTCCATTCTATATATTTTATTTTCTTTTTCTATTTATGGAATATACTTATTTACTTTTATATCATACTTCATGATGAAATACCTTCTCAAATAAATTTATGAAAATGGAATTAATAAATATAATTGAATAAAATATTTATTTTCATATAATTATTTCACTTCCCTTTAATGGTTACCTATCATTTAATGAACCCTAAAAGTTATAATCTAATATATCTTTTATGATTTTATTTTCAACAAGGGTACTTCAAAATATTTAAATTGTTTTTTAAATTGAATAAAAATAAATTTTTTATCATATACTCAAGATATTATCTACAAAACCATTACGTCATTTTCAAGACTACATTATTGGAGTTTCAATAAAAAATAATTTTTTATTATATCTAAAAAATTTTATTTCTATTATGTATGAAAATAAATATTGAAAATATATTTGTAACACATTCACATAGAATATCATTATATATGTAAAAAATAATCTTATTTTTAAATAATTTTTATATTAACAGATTAACCACATTAATTCATCATAAAAACAACATATATATTTAAATGTAAATTATTTTCCCATTATTATAAGAGTTTCATTTAAAGAAATTAATTTAAAATTGGTCAATTTCATTTTACTTCTAAGATTATAATTTTTATATTCTATTAAAAGAATTCATCAACATCTGATTCATTCATTACCAACATCTTCTAAGATGGGAAATGTTAAATCTATAAAAGATAAATTATCAATCAATTAATTTGTTTTAGCTTATCGTATGTTTTTTATAATAATAATAATTCAAATTTCAATGATTTTACATTATCACTAACCTATTTTTGGTTATTTTAATTAATTTAGATCTACCCTGATTCCATATATTGATTGATTGTGGAAATTATATACATAATCATATTATCTACAATATTTAAATAACAAATACCGTATTGTCACATATTTATGGTATTTATAATTAATGTTACAAAATATCATTGGAGACAAATTTATTTTACATGGGTATATCAGGTAATGATTATTGATGAAAATATAAATTATTTCATAATATAATCCTATATAGAAGGTATATAAATAACATTTACTTCTTATGTGGTTCTATGAAGCATTGTAATTACTATATTTTATTGAACAGATATGTATAAATGATGATTTATGGGTCTCGTATCACCCTATAATGCATTGTTTGATTGTTTATATCTCATTGGAAATGTATTTATAAGAATAATTTTGATTATTCCAAGAATGGGAGTTAGTGTGTGACTCATAATGATAACATATAAATAGTTATATTTATGGTGTCCACTATGTGTTGGTGTAATTTTTTGACTCACTAAGGTGATGTTTCACTTGGATAATTATTTACGTAATTATAAAGTATCAATATATTATGCTATCATGGATAATGTTTATTGAATAATACATCCACACACTTTTGGTTCATGAATGTTTCCTTATACCATCCTCTATTATCCATGCCTTATTGTGTATTATTCTATTATGTATACAAACTATTTAAATATGGAAAATTTATTCACACTTGTTATATTTTCTTTCTATCTATTATGATTACTCTAAAATAGACCTTTATATCACCCCTTAATTTTGTTTCCTTTCCACATGCTATGAATATTACTTTATCAAATAAAATGTCTATATGAGACTCTAGTGTGGTTTTATTATGGAGAAATGATCACAATTTTCAAAAAATTAATTATTATTTCTTTTGGTTATCAAATACACTAAATAATAATTTTATTCAAGTATTATATGTTAATATTTAAATGTGATACTAATGTTAAATTTGGTAAATATTTACCCAGATCATCTCACATTGTTTCAATGTTGATTTTTAAATGGGGGTGTTTTATCATAGAGTGTTGGACTATAGGATTGAAGAACCTCATTATTCTAATAAGATCCATAACCACAAAATATTTATTCCAACATATTTTGTTAGAGAAACCTATTAAAAAAATATTTATTCTTAACCAACTATAGATGATATCTGATCTTAAGATACATATTTAAAATTTATTATTATCCTTGAAAATTATAAAACAAGTCATCCATATGAGAGAACGTGTATGTATTATTATCAGTAATTTAGTTGAGTCCAATATAATCAACAAAAAACTTTTTATAACCATATATATTTTTATCAATCAAAATTGTGGAATCCCAAGGAGTTGTGATATAATAAATGAAACCCTTATCTTATAACTCATGCAACTTCATTTCCAATTCCAACTAATCTAATGGAGATATTCAATAAGTGGTTTAGGATATTACATTATCTTCTTCATCTAATTCAATTTTAATCTCAAACTACTAATAAACAATATAAAATTAAATTATTCAAGGTAGATATACATATAATCATTTATCTCTTAAACATAACTATTCTAATCGACTCCATGCTTTTCAAAACTAGGAACAAGATAAAGTTAACTACAATCTTCAATCAGTTTCTCATTATCGAAATAAGTAATCACAGAAAGAAAAAAAGCCTATATATATAATAATTTTCACTCTAAAAAAATATATATCTTCATTAAATATTAAAACTATTATGAAATGATAAATTGGAAAGAAATTATACATATAATAAAATCAAACTAAAAAATGGGAAAACAATATGATTCGTAGGAAAAGAAATTCTAGAGATAATAATATAAATATTAATATAAATATTTTTCACTTAGTACTTCCACTATGTTTTTTAAAAATTTATATTATCTATTTATTTTTATTATATTTCCATTAGTATAAAAATTAATTATAATAATAGAATGTATAGTCATCGAATCCAACAATACTTTTTCACAATATTTATTAAAAATGTAATATACCTATAACAATTATATTTGATGGTCATGTATTCCTAATGGTAATAATGATATAATTTTTTGAATACTTCCTCTTATTATCTTCTTCAATAACGTCATTATTTCAATTTAATGGTATCATATCTGTATAATGACCCAACTCATTCCATTTAAAACATTTAAAAAATATCTTATCACATTAGGTATTTCCATTTCCATGATTCTTTAAATTTTATTATTAAACCAAATTTCATGGGATATCACATCAATATCTCATTCCATATTTAGAAGACACTCCCTGGGATGCTTCTCACCACACATAACATAAGAGTGAAATTAAAAACATTTATCTTAGAATTTCTTCTACCAATTCTATAAATTTCATTTCTAACGGGACTACTTAATATATTTAATTTTGAATAAGTCAAAAAACACTATCATGAACTTATCCAAATTAAGTTTAAATTTCTAAAATATTTCATATAAACAATAGGGTTTACATATTCACAAACATACCTTTGATCTTGAGTAAAACAATTAATTATTTTTATCATGGAACTAAATAATATTTACATTATTCAGTGAATATCTTGAAATGTTATCTTCATAGGTGGAAATAGATTCCTCCACATTTTCCTTCAATTCTGTGAATTTAGTTACCATCCCAAGTAGAAAAACAATAGGAAAATGCTTTTCATGAAATGATCCTTAAATTTCTTCCACTCCATTGAATAAATATCCAATTCTTCCCTTTATATTATTATTCAATGAACACTACTGATTATATTCACCATAAAAATAAGTGGGAATAAATAAATTTTTATATATATAACAAATGAATACGTTGAATAAACCATTTATAAAATTTTTGTATAATTCCTTTACCATTGTATCAAAACTTACACCAAATATCATAAGGTTCATTATGTAATATTATACACTATGTACATGTCACTAAATGTATAGTTTGGTCAATATCTAGAATGGGTTCCCCCATTAATAGCCTATTTACAGATAATTAACACATCTAAAACTTAAATATTCGGATTGCAACAATTCCATGTGGATTATTCAAAAGGATATTATCTTCCTGATGTTATTCTGTTTAATTAACATTGCTTCCACTATAGAGAACCATTCTAATATAGAATACAATTAAATAAAGAAACATGGGAATCCTCAAATATTTATCATGATAAAAAAATCAATACATTAACATATCATTAACAAAATTTCTTACTAATATTTGAACCACTAATGATATCCTATCCTTTCCATTATATCATCTATAAATTTGAGTGCCCAAATAATACCATAATTATTAGTTGAATATAAAGGAATGAATTTTCTCACATTACCATGAAATTTTGGGATTATTGCATTAGTGAATTAGGGAAATATTCTTATATATCATACCCTTAAAATACAATTTGATCACTTCCTCTCAATGTAATTTGCTTTAAAAAATTATTAAATTTTTAAACATGTTTCATTAAAAATAAGTTCCATTATTTTATGATGAATAACTTAAATTAATGGTAGACCATGATTTTGATCCGAGTAATTCTTATTCCCTATGAATAACCATTAAAATTTTATAATGAGAAATAAATTCTATATAATGGATTAAAAGAGAATGAAAGTCATTAGTTGATTTGTAAAATCATTAAATCCAATTTAAATTTTAAATTTTATACAATTTTCATTATGCTCCAAATATTACATTTCATTATTAATAAATCAACATCACTTTTTAATTATTTTTATAAAATAAATAATAAGGATTCCCACATGTTAAATTCGTAATCACATTATTTTCATGAAAAATATGTGTACTTATTAAATCATTTCATTGAAAAACTATCTTTTCACTATATAAAATGACATAATTGTCCTTCATAAATGATATTAATATATTACCTTATGAAATTAAAATAACTACCTCAAAATTTATTGGAATCCAAATAATGGTATGGTATATACTATGTTACTTATTAATCATATCAATCATGCAATCACTCATTCAATAACTCTTTCAAGTTGAGTAAAGGAATCTATTAATTATAGCATATGTACCATAGAAAATTAATTAATTTATATTTACATTGGGGAGTTATATTTGGATAATACTTCATTATAAAAAGTTTACATGGATAATAAAATACATAAAATACATAAAATATTTAATTTAATTATTAAAATATTATAATTTATTATTTCTAACATATATAACAAAGAACATTCTTCTTCAAATAACAATAAGGATAAAAATAATACTCATTTTTAAAACACTTATAATAAATAATATACAATAGTGTGGGAAAAAATAAATTATTTCAATAAATGTGTAATCCTTTAGATTTTGATTTCTAGGGAATACCGGTCTTTATTTTTGGAAAATCAATTCTTATTATAAATCTAAGAAAAAATTCCTTTCAGACTTTTGTAAATAGATAAAAAATAAACTTTTTGTGTAATATTAAAATGATTTTTATTTCATCATTCATGGATAAAGTAAAACATGGACATATATTAAAATGAATATGAATTTTATTATATAAATTATATTCTTTAAATATTTATATATATCGTATACTGAGTGAGAATAACAGATGCATTATAAACTATAAAATACTATTTCAAATTAAAAATATTTCCTATAGTCTAACTCAAGACATAAACATTTAAAATCATATCAAATAAACCTATATTAGTTATTTAACTTGTCATGGACCATTTCTATATTAATAACCATGTTATTTACTATTTTATTTAATTTATCACCATCTATTATATAGTTACTACATCACTTAAAATCATGTCGGGTGTTTTGAGGACAATCAATTCATTCTATGAATGCAACTTTGGTGGGATGACATTGATCAAAGAGGTCATAGTTCCATCAGATATATAATATTATTCATTAATAATTAATTATTTTTATATAAATGATAATTTTTCACACCATGTTAAAAATAAATAAATCAAAAATAAAATCTCTACACTTCATGGTGATGGGAGTCAACCTGTATACATGAGAGAAGATATCATTTTTAGTGATTAGGAAAATTAATATGTAATGTAATATAATATTATTAAAACCACATAATTATTTCATAAATATTTTATATATTCATTAAATATAAATTGATAAAAATCTATTATTAGTGGGGATGAAAAATGAAACATAACATTTTTGGAGATTGTAGTCTGCATGTACACATGATCGATGTTTTCGTTTTCCCATTGGATCAAATATTTGATAAAAAAGTTTTCTTAATATAAATGATGAAATATCAATATATTTTAGATACTTATGATAATTTTACATCGTAATTAAGGTATAATGTAATGAGGTATATGAAGAAATAAACATGAATGAAATCAGATAAGAGGTATACAGCTTTATTGGGAAATGTCCTTTAGCTTACACTATAATCATTATAGGGTGGACTTTTGGTTAGAGAAAACCTATCAGACATAGGTAGGAAATGTGGGAAGGTATTTTTAAGGAATAGATTGATCTATATTGATCAATTATACTGAATAACTAAGTTAAAGAGGAAAACATTCATATATGAGGGGACTGACACTATTGTAATTATTCATATCGTTTAAATATTATAAATGACATACTCATGATAAAGTGGTTCTTAATATAATTAATTTTTATGAAAATTTGATATGGTTTGACAGATTATAATATAGTAAAAATTAATATGATTTTTTTACCATATCTTTTTGTTATAATGTTACATAAATAGTTTTAAACCTTTACTATGGTGATAATATTTTTACCAAGGTTTCTAATCATAATAGCCAAAAAAACATCGTTACTAAATTATAATATCACTAATATAAATATGATATACATTTCTATGTAATAAATCTATAATAATGTAAAAAATAAATATTAATATATGTTTGTAAAACCCTGTAAGATCCCTTGTTTTATTACAAGGTGTGAATGATTTTCTTTTTAGTTTAAATACTTTTTTATGGCCTTACATATGTACCCCAGGTGATAATGGGTGTTTTTTAGGTTTTCGGGGATTATTCAGAGCCCGTAACCAATTTTTCAGATGAAAATGTCCTCACGCATGGTTTGTGCGTGGATTGAGCATGGTTAGTCCAACTATGCATGGGGATTAAATAGCTTCCACATAATTTGAGAAATCATTCGTTAGAGTCTCCATGACCATGAGAAATTTTTTTATAAGTCAGTTTCACCCGATTACTGCACAGTTAGTCATCCCATACAAGGTAACAATGGGATGTTCCCTATTGGAGGTAGTGATCCTTGTGTGGTTTTCACATGGTTTGGTTTACTATGTGGGTAAACCGTGTGACCCTACTGTGTAAGTTTTTCAGATTTTAATTAAAACCCTAATTTATTTTTTTAAAACACATTTGGGTTTTCTTATTCTAGAAACACCCCATTATCTGGATCTCTTCTTTGACATCAGAGGTAAGGATTAATCCCTACTCTCCGTCTAACTTCAGTTTTGATTAGTGAAAATCTCATCAGATCCACAGTGGTAATTCCTCAATTCATTTTTAGTTGTTTTGGATTCATCTAAAAAAACTACTGCAATATTTGATTTTAAGGTCATATGACCTAATATATTGTTCTTCGTCTATTATTCATATTTCTAATAAACCAATATTAATCAAGATTTTATATTGTATGATCTCTCTACTACTAAGGTGAGGTTTTTGTTCAATAAATTCATTCGGATTTTGTTCTTTTTTTAAGGCATTCAGCTGATATGCCTCCCACCAGACATTCCGGTGCGGCCCTGTTTTTGAGTGAGCTACTCTTTGTGGTCTTAATCGGACCTAATGAGGATGCTTTTATGTTCCATTTATGTTTTTTGGATCCCACTGCTCATTTCTAGGTCACTCATGGGGTGCACATAAATAATTAATCTATTTATGCCTTTTTGAACCACCCAAGGGGAGTGTTCTTGTTCTTTCCTAGTTTGAGTAATCCCATATATTCGTTAATGGGTTTTTCTACCTTCATGGGAGATGTACTACCTCCTTTAATATTGATATCGTGTGGCACTTTACCTATTTTGGTAGTTTTTCCTAAATTAAATTGTTGATATAGGTGGTTTTACCATTAAAAATTTATTTATGTCTTGTTAACTGGTAAAATTTTGGAGGGTAGGCCCATGGGGAAGGGGAATGATAAATAGATTGAATGAGTAGGTATACTCATGGATTTTTCTTGGGGATATGAATGGGTATATTCACATGAAATTGAATGTTGAATTTTGAATGCATGAATGAATGGTTTTATAGGTTCCATGGACTACTCTCCATGGGTTGGGAACACAGTAGTGGATGCTTAGGGTTGACTCCGCCCCTTGGGTCTTAATTCCATGTGATGCCTCAGGGTCTTCCACCCCGTGGATCTGGATTGCTTGGACTCACAGATGACATGTTAGTATACATGCTCCTAGGACTCCAACAAGTGCATGTACCATGTTTTCATTGGGATTCCCATGGGACAAAATTTGGATTCCTTGTATGAGTTCCTTGGATCCGGTCCTTCATGGTATTGATTAATTATATAGATTCCCTCATGCATGACACCTTGGATCTGGCCCTTGTGGTCTACACTTCACTATATTTCATGGTTGTGTGATTCTTCACTTTTTTGTAAGTCATGGTTGTGGGTCACATAACATGGATGGATGTATGGTGTGGATATGAGATTTTTTACTTTTTAGTAGCTTCCTTTTTGGGAGGTTACTCTTCTTGTAGGTAGCCTAAGGGTTATTAGTTTTACATTGTAGTATCCTTTTGCCTGGGGAATATACATTTTCATTACTGAATTCTATGAACTTTCTAGAACTTTTTATGTTGCTGTTAGAGTTGTATAGAACTTGGTGGTTGCCTACTGGGATAATCATCTCACACCCTATTTGTCCCTCCATAGGGACCCAAATAGATTACATGGTTGTAGGTGATGATAGGGGAAAATGCTCGGGTACATGTTTTTAACTGTGGCATTGGAGTAAGGGAGCATTGGACCAAGCTGAGGCTTGAAATGCTACAGAAAAATTTTGGTATTTTTTTATACTGGGATACTTTTAATGTATTTTATTTCAACTTATTTTTTGGGATGATTTCATGATTACTTGAATCATCTTTATCATTTTGTCTATGAGATAGTTCTTGGTGTTAATAAGTATTCTGGTCTTCTCTTATTTTGAGTTGACTGTTGTTTACATTGCTTCCACTATTTAACGTATGTTTGAATTCCACTGTGATACTCTGGTAATGAGGGAATAGTCACTACACTAACTCACTTAGTCCCTAGTTGCTTTTCGGGAGCCTCTGGAATTTGTGGAGAGGCACTTGTGGCCATGTAACCAATAGAGATTGTGGAACTGTTGAGTGGAATCTGGTCGAGGATGTTACAAAGTGGTATTCAATGATTTCCTTTCTCTTATGACTTACTGTTTTGCGATGATAGATAGGGATAGGAATGAAATGGAGTTTGGTAATAAAGTGTGTATGGGAGTAACTACCCCATATACAAGGAAAATCTAAATTTCCTTGAATGGTTTTATGATTTTCTATATTTTTATATTACTGTTGATTTGATTTCATCATTGGGTGACACACGTGATTCATGTTGTTACTATTAATGAATTTGTGCATTCTATTTTTTTACAATGCAATGATATAAGGGTATTCCAACTCATGAAATATATTGATAGTTTTATAATCATGTGTCATGTATTATGCCATGTCATCTAGGATTCATTCATTATTACATGTTGTTGTGATAGTTGGTGTGATAGTTGTGCCTACTGTTGTGTTAGTTTGAGTGTAGTATATATATAAAGGGTGACTTCATATTTCAATCCGTAAAATTAGGGGCCCTTATGAATTGGTAAATGATGCATCAATGGAATTAATAGTAAATGAACTTGATATATGTACGGTTGAATGGGAACCATGTTTGGGTTCGTGAGGTGTTATGGGACCTCGTGGATTTGGAGTTGGAAACCATTTTTTGAATTTCATGGATGACATGATGTGAAAAGAGATTAAAAATAGAAATTAAGGATGGATACTTGATGATTCATGCTCAAATTTACCCAAGAGATGAAGGTAGAATGATCCTTGTAGTCTAGCTTGGGTTGTCGAATCCACTGAGACCTAAGAAGATACCTAAGATACAATGCCTATGAGATGGATTTTTGGATATGAAGTAGCCAACATGGTTTTGATTTTATATGTTTTTAAAGAACACTAAGAAACCTAAGTGAATTCAATTCAATGAAAATGGGTTGATCTTAGGATGATTCTTGGGGTGGATTGAATGAATTTTACTTCTTTAGAAACTATTAGTTTTATTAATTCATGATGAATACATTCTTCAAAATAACACTACCTTCATCATTTTTTTTGTTTGATTCTAACTAAACTCAATTAATAATCCATGAAACACTTATAGAACCAAATTTATGATCTCCCCAAGTTATATGATCATTTTAGTACTTTGATTTAGCTTCCTCAGACACAGTGAAGATGAAGAGTGGAAATAACTGAAGAATGGAAGTCTTTAATTAGTTTTCAAATTAAGAACAATTATTTCATTAAATAACATTAAATCTAGCATTTTAATCATCCTACAATAAACCCATTAACGTAATATCCCTACATTTATGGTATACTCTCAATGGTGGGTAGAATATGGCTTACAAGAATTGGATTGAAGAAATTAAAATTGCTGAAATAAAGAGGACACCTCCATGTGTGTGAATGAAATTCAAACCTATGTGTGAAATAATTCACCAAAACACAGATATATCATTGTGATTTGTGATTATATAGTTTTAATTAATGAAATGGTAATAATAAATGATAAAAATGTTGATTTGGAACATAGAAATACAAAAAAGAAACTTACATGTCAATTGAAAACATTTCAATAGAACTTTGGAATAATAACATTACATCAAAAACAAGAGATAACTTCACCCTCCCCACCAATACCTTAAATTAGCAATTGGGAAGCCTTATTATGAGCCTCAATCAATGTATTCCCAATTATTAAATTAATTTAGGCCTTAGGGTGGTGTATAGTAGTGGAGAAATTGATTCCCTCCTTTACTTTTTATACTCCTTGTCTCCCCAAGAACGATCTTCCTATATGGGAAAGCATATTGTTAAATCCTGGTGGTCCATATAAAATTTTTTTGTGTATCTGTATGTCTTCTATACTTCTGTAAAATTTGGCTCCATATGGAGTTTTTGATCGGCAGTTATGGCCGATTTAGTGGGATAACATTCTGGGCCAGAGATTCTGGCCCAGAATTTGATATTCTATTTGGGATACCTTAATAACAACCATTGGGGCCACAATAGCATTATCTCTTGAATAATTATTTGTTTCTAGATATCTATTATAGCATCAAATGAAATTTGGGCTTCATTGGGGCTTTATTGTGGGCCCCACATTCTCATCGGTGGGCTGGTGTCCAATCTACCTTTTCCAAATTGTTTCCTTTCATCACCAAATATCTCTATAATAATTTATGAATAATCCATTGATCCCTAAATGAAAATTTTTCATATTTAAGTTTAGATACATTTAGAACAATGTAAAATTAAATTAAAGATAATTATATTATTTAAAATTAGATGAATCATTGGGCCTAAATTGGTGTACATTACGCATGAAGTGCACAAATGATGAGAATGGATGTTCAAAGTTAAGATCCACTTACTCATGACCATAAGATCAAAAATGAACTTTTAATACCATTCAAATGTAATTAAAATATGTGTTTTCATTGGAAATAGTATCACCTAGACCTATATTATATGTGGGTAAGTGGAATAGTTTCTAGAGGATTGATGATTGTTTATTATTCAGTCATGGCTAGTGGAGCAGGTTGTGGGTTGGGCATGGTTTCTAGGAGGGTTTGAGCTGTCATATGCTATTGATTTGGGTAATTAGATTCTGTTATTTTTTAATTTGTGTGTATGGAGTTTTAGAGACATTCCACCACGACGACTTCCAGGGGTACTCCATGAGGGATTCAATAACCATACATTGGAGACGGTGGGAAAAAATCTACCGGTTGATCCTCCTATAGTGCTATATAACGAACTAGGGGTTTTTCTGGACAAAAGTGTTGAGGAACAGTTCTTCAAAAGGTTATTTAGACATATAAAGACCTTCCAGGGACCACTGAATCCTATCGTGTCTATGGTTGTGCTGAAAGAAGTGTTCCAGTAGCATCAACCTACTATATTTTCAGGGGATAGAGGTCTAGAGGGTATGAATTTGTGTCTAGAGTCCATGTTGGAAATTTTGGAGCATATGTAGAGGCCTCCTAATCTAAGGTTCAGGCTCACAACTTATATTCTATGTAGATCGGAGAAGAACTGATGGGATGTTTTGAACCAGGATGATAGGCTATGAGATATGGATTGGACTAATTTTTAGACCCACTTCTTCAATTTCTTTTACCCCGTGACGCTATGAGTAGAGTAGGCTAGTGAGTTCATGCATCATGATCAGGGTGTGATGATAGTTATGGAATAATCGTTATGATTTATAGATATTTGAAAATTTGTGATGATGTATCTAATTAATGAACTATTGAGGGTGAGATGCTTCGAGGACGATTTCATACATGCTATCAAATATCTTGTGTATGCGTTTAGGTTGGCTTTTATCCCTGATATTTTGAATCTGGTTCTGATCAAAAAATCAAACCTGAGGGAGTATGGGGGTAAAAAACATTGGAGTGCTATTTCTCACCCCAGCAAAACAACTTCTTCAGGCAGGAAGTGCTATTTTTAGGCTTCCTGCGATGTTAGTTCTAGTCAGGGTATGGGTGAGGCATCTTGGTGTATTTCTTACCCCAGCGAAACTACATCTGAGATGTAAGTTCTTTTTAGTTTTGATTATTTCATCTTCTCTTTTCAGTACAGGTTCCTCTCACAGTTTTATTTCTATATGAGTGATTAAAATCCTCAATATTTTTTATTCATGATCTAAGGGGAATTTGATGCTAAACACACCTTTGGGAGTTAGAACCGGGGATGTGTGCCAGTGTATAGAGTGTCCCCTTTAGGTAGGAGGGTGTCACATTATTTCGGATCAGTATGTCCTCGAGGTGAGAGTGTTTGATGTCATTCTCCGAATGGACTGGATGATAGGTAATGAATCATATGTTGACTGCTATTTCCAGAGGGTGACATTCACATTATCATATGGTGAATTTTTCATTCACAAGGGTGAATTGTTCTTTCATAAGGGTGAGTGGGATGTCCATGAAAGAAGGTCTAGACTCGAGAATTTTTGGATTGGTGGGTTAATAGCTAATATTTCTAGTTTTTTTGTGGATGATTAGGGATTGAGTGAGGAGGACTTCCCTATAGTGGTTGAGTGATTCATGGATATATTTCTCAATGACTTGTCTAGTTTACCTCCACATAAAGAGGTGGAGTTTTCCATCGAGACAGTTCTAGGAGTTGCACCAGAATCCATTCCTCCTTACTGGATTTCTACGATGGAGTTGAAGAATCTCTAGAGGCATCTAGAAGATTTTAAGGCAAAAGGGTTCTTCAAACTGAGTACTTCTCCATGGGATTCAATAGTCATTTTTTATGAAAAAGGCGGATGGATCTATTAGGATATATAGGGACTATCAGAAACTGATCTAGATGATGGTTAAAACCCGATATCCCTTTCCATTGATATATGATATGTGTGATTATATTTGAGGAGATACAATGTTTTTGAAGTTCGACTTGAGGATCAGATATCATCAATTGCATGTTCTACAAGAATACATACCTTGTACCGCCTTTCGGAGTAGGTATGGATTATACGAGTATCTTTTTAGGCTATCTGGTCTCACAAATGTGCTAGTATATTTCATGGAACTGATGGACTAATTGTTCCATGCATACTAGGAATCATTTCTGGTGGTTTTTGTGGACGTTATCTTGGGTTATTCTCACAATCGAAATGACTATGCCAACCATATTGAGATTTTTTTGAATACATTGAGATATAATCATTTATATGACATTCTCACAAATTGACACTTTCGGATGGATCAGATTCGCTTCTAAGGTCACATCATCTCAATGAATGGAGTGTCAGTTTACCTAAAAAGGTAAGAACAGTAGTTTCCTAGGAACAAACCATGAATGTTTTTGACATATGTCGTTTCATGGGGCTAGCTGGTTACTATAGACATTTTATACAAGATTTATCATGCTTAGTAGTTCCATTGATGGGATTGACTAAAATGGGCATGATGTTTGGTGTGGTTAGTGTCCTAAAATGATTACCCTTCAGGAGCAGAAAAGAAGGTTGACGTCATCACCAATCCTAATATTATCAGAGTAGGGCCTGAGTTACACGGTCTACCATGACGCTTTAGGTATTATTTAAGGAGCCATGCTAATTTATGGATATCTAGTTGTGTTATATGGGTCTTGGATGCTGATGCCTCACGAGAGGAATTTCCCTATAAATGATCTCAAGATAACATCAGTTGTTCACATGTTGCGTTGTTGGAGGTATTATTTCATCAGAGAACATTTTAGGGTGTACAGAGACCATAAAGGCCTCAAGTATATATTGACAAAATGTGATCTAAAACTAACACTATGAATGTAGTTGGAGTACCTACAATCTTTTGATTTTGAGCATGCTTACACATTTGGTATGGGAAAATGCAGTGGATGATGAACTGAGTAGGATGACTCAGGATACAAGTAGTACAATAATACATAAGTGAGTGGAAGATTATGATGTTTTTCTCTAATATGCATCTAGAGGTGCATGATATATGTAGAAACACTTTTATATCATTCTTAGTTGTTACCTCTACTCTATAGGAAAAATTTAGGAAAATGTACCTGTTAGATTTTGAAGGACAAGTTCTAGAGGATTGTGTGGCAGGTTAGGACCCTCCACCTGGTTGGACTGCAAAAAATAATGAAATCATATGTATCCATGGATGTTTTTGTGTTCCAATGTATATACATGAGGAGATAATTCATGAGTTTCATTCTTTTTTTTGGGCAGTGAATCCCAGAGTCACCAAGATGTACCATAACTTACATCGCCAGTATTGGTGGCTGAGTATGAAGCAAGAAGCAGTTGGTTTTGTTACAAGTTGTTCTGCCAATCATTAGGTGTAGGAAGATCTTCTATATCCAACTAGGAAGTTATAGCTATTACCAATCCTAGAGTGGAAATCAGATGATGTCGCAATGGATTTTGTAACTAGTTTTTTGAGTTTTCCATGAGGTAATGATTTTGTGTGGGTTGTTGTTGATAGGCTGATGAAGGACTCTATCATTTTTTTGATCGAGGAGTTGTTTTGTGTTGATGATCATAGAAGGTTTTATATCCAAGTGGTAGTACGACTACATGTGGTACCAAAAAAATTAGTTTCAAATATGGATGTCTCCTTTACTTTTTGTTTCAAGAAGTGTTTTCTAAAGGCACTAGGTACACAGGTGATTTTGATCACAACATACCACCCTTATACTGATAGCTAGTAAGAGGGTATGATACAGGTCTAGGGGATATGTTATGATCATGCATCATATATTTTTGGGCCTCTTGGGAGAGGTATATTCCCCTGTTTGAGTTCACCTATAATAATAGGACAATATACAAATGGAACCTTATGAGGAATTATACGGTAGCCCATGTCATTTGCCCTTGTGCTGGTTAAGGCTAGAGAGGAAACTTTACTAGGACCACGTCTCGTGCAGAAGACTTTTGAGCACGTCTAATTGATACAGAAGTGGATGGCTACAACATGGTCTTGTCAGAAGTCTTAAGTCGATCCCCAAAGATGACATCCAGAGTTTGAGGTTGGGGATTGGGTTTTCTAGCATGTTTTATTGAGGATGGGACATAGGATGGTCATGTGATAGGGTACGATTTCACCATGATATGTTGGGATGTTCAATATTCTTGAGGGAGTTTGGTTGGTTCCCTATCTGTTACAGTTATCTCCATGGTACCTAGATATGCATGACATCTTCCATCAATCATCGTTATGACACTATCACTCAAAAATGTATCCTGTTTTTCATCCTAAGGTGGATGAGCTTTATGATGACATGTCCTTCATGGAGTATCCAATTCATATCATTGAATAGAGCAGAGAGGTTTTCTAAAGCAAGTATTTTCCTCTTGTTTGGGTGTTATAGCTGGATGACCATTTACAAAATGATACTTCGGAGTAGGAGGCCTAAGTACGTGCTCAGTGAAAAGAGATATTCTCAAAAAAAAAAATGACCACCATTCAACGAGAAAATCTTGAAAGAATTGATATAATGTGGGAATATTTTAAGAACCTGGGTTTTCATATGAGATACATATCAATTTGTTTGTGTTTTAATTCTTTATCATGGCCTTACAAATGTACCACTGGTGATCACAGGTGTTTTGGTGGTGTTTAGGGATCATTTGGAGACTGGAACCATGTTTTATGTTGAAAATGCCCTAGTGCATGGTTCAAACAAGGCTTACACATAGTTAGTCTAACCATTCAATGGGAGGTAGTATCTTCCACACAGTTTGAGAAACTGTACGGTAGAGACCACATGGACATTCAAAAGTCTGAAAAAGTTTTTGGTTTTTAACAGATGATTTTTCACTGTTAGTCAGATCATGCGGGGTAACCGTGCAATGTTCCATTTTTGTGGCAGTTGGCCTCACAGGGTCACAACATGGTTTTGTAAACCATGCAAGTTAACCGTGTGACCCTATTGTGTTGGTTTTTTAAAATATTATTTTAAAACCTAATTTATTTTTGTAAAACAATTTGGGAGTTCTTATTCTATAAACAACCCCCTTCTGTGGAGTATTCCTTTGACACCTAAGGTCGGTATTGATACATACTCTCTGTTCAACTTCCATTTTGATCGCTGACCATCTCATCAAATCTGCGATGGTAAGCCCTCTATTCCTTTTGAACTGTTATGGATTCCTCAGAACAATGAATGCGCTATTTGATTTTATTTTTTAATATTCCCTAATATCTCATTCTTCATCTGTTCTTCATATTTCTTCGAATCAGGATGAATAAAGTATTGATACTGGATGATGTAAAGACCCATATTTTTCATGTAATTTTTTTAAATTATATGGAATTATTATGAGTCTGCAAAAATTGATGGCGCCTGATTCCGAGTCCTGGTGTGACTGGAATGCATTTCTAAACTATTTTTATGGTACGTTTAGTAAATTCATTAGAAGATTTTTCTAACTTTTGAACCAGTGCTCGGATTAAAATTATGAGGGCTCCATTGAGTCTGCAGCAATGGGATTTTATTAAAAAATGATTTAATTTGACCTCAGTAGGTCAATAGAAAAAGTTTTGTTTTTTTACTTTTTAAAAGAAATGAAGTAAAATTATATTTTTATTTTATTTTCTTTCTTATCCACAACCGGACTAGTAAAGTGTAGGACCAACGTTGTGTCTAGACAATAAATGGATTGACCTATTAATCTTATGTAATGACGTCGTTGTGGAATTAATAAGGTTCCTAATTAATGACCCCCCTTTAATTCCACACGTCGTTATTTACCCTCCCCCTCTTCTATTTATATGGAGCATGGGGAGAGGTGTCAGCCAAGCTCCACCAAGAAACGAAGTGCTGGAGGAGTGTCATGAGGAAGAACCCTTAGAGGAAAGAGCCGATCATAGAAGGAGGTGACAGGTGACACCGAACCACGAACTAAAGGATGATGTATGTGCGGCATCATTGGGAACCTATTGTTGGAATGATGAACACAACCCACCTTCAAGCACGGACGTTATCCAACAGATTTACGAGTTAGGGTTTTAATTCTTGTCTATTTCAAGTGAATTTTCTTGAAACCCTCTATACTTCCTCTTGTTTATGAGTTAACACGTGGGTACGATCCTAACGAACCTGGAATAATCCCTCCGATACCTTTCTATTCTAGCAAATCCATGGAGGACCGCTGGTGCGGCGACATCGACTAGCTGGGAAGAAGGTTGTGTGCCAACGCATGCCATAAGAGGAGGCCACAACACAATGTTTTGGCGGTCATCGGAGTGGCCGGCACCGGCCGGCCATGGAGGAAGTGTGTCGTGCCATCGCACGCCGATAGTGAGCAAGGGGTCATGGCTCGTCATCCATGGCAGACGGTGGAGGCATTTGGCACATCGACCATCTATGGAAGGGGAAGTCGTGCAACCACTTCACCATCGGTGAGAAGAAGTTTCCGCCAAAGCCACGACAGACGAGGAACCCATCGTGTGGGTTCTACAGCAACCAGTCGGTGCCCATGTGGCACCACCATTTCATGAGATTGAATAGTCTCTAGGCCGTTCGGGATACTAGGGGGGACATTTCCCCCCTTTCCAGCTCAGGAGAACAACGTCTGGGCTGCCCCATGTAGATTGCGACCTACGCAGTCGGGCTACGCCCTATGTAGCCTGGCCGCCCCCCTTATAGGCCACCTCTTAATGCTCCGACCTTTGCGGGTTTCCCTATACAGTCTGGGATGACCCTTTCGGGCCGCCCTTTGCGGGTCAGGCTACCCTTGTGGGCCACCCTTTACAGGTTGGGCCGCCCTTGGACATCTCCACCTTGCGGGTTGGGCTGGACCTCAGCCCAGTGGGCTGAGCCCGCTGTGTCATAGTCCAGATTGGGTTAGGCCGGGTCGAACAGATGAGGTCAGATCGGACTCAGGCCCCACTCAACCCGAAACACTCAAAGGGCCATATCCTAAGAACCAAACGACTGTTTGATGAACTTTCTATGGAGTTGGTATCCTTGGATAGAGACTGTGTTTTTGGTATACTTCTCTTGTTTTTTGAGGCAGTTGGAGTGTCGTAGTGTTGGATTGAACCCAAATCTAATCGGTCCCTCAGAACTGAAATGCTTATGACACGCAGATCAGGCGTCCGATTGACGAACCATCTGTCACGTTGGAACCCTTACAACATGGTTGTCCTTGGGCTACTCCATTTGTTTAGCTTATAGGTGTTTGATGTATAACCAATATCTGGAGGGAAGATTCTGTGGATCTCAGGTGCACCGGGTGCGGGGAATCCAGTGGCTGGCAGTGAGGCGGAGGTTGGAGATAGATTATACGGAGGTTAGTACCGAGAGATCCTATGTGGGTCATCACTGATCCTATGTGGATCAGATCCTGTGTGGTTTAGTTCTTAGTGATCCTATGTGGGTCAATACATATAGATGTTATGTGGGTCAGACCCTATGTGGATCAATGCTCAGTGATCCTGTGTGGGTCAACACATACCGATCTGGTGTGGGTCAGATCCTGTGTGGGTCAATGCAGGGGTTAGTACCTATCGACTCTGGGTAGGTTGGATCATGTGTGGATCATTCTGGGGACTAGTACATATCGATCATGTGTGGGTCAGACTCATTATGGTCTAAAGCAGTGCCTCTTGATAGAATAAGATGATCTATATTTTTGAATAATCATATGTACATCATTACTTCACTTAAAACCTAGTTTGAGCGGTGAATTTTATTGAGTTGCATCAATTACTCTGTGCTTTCTGATTGAGATCATGTTTTGTGGTTTTCCTTCATGGAATTCTGAGAGACCTTCAGGGTTCTTGGGGTCCCTACTGGTTATTGTTATACTCAGACCTACACAGGCTTTCCCCACACCTTGTCGTTTCTTGTGCAGATGATGAGCAGTTGGGCTGAGGTGTGAGGGAATAAGGACTAGGTGGTACGTGGAGGAGACAGAAGGAGGTGGAGTGCTGAGGAGTCAACCTGTACCAACCATTCAGGTTTGATCCCTAGAGGAATAACCATGGGCTCTTTTCTCTTTTTTAGTTGTAATTATACATTTCAGTTGGGCGTGTATTTCAGACCCGTTACTTTCGGCACTCTTTTACTACAGCAGTTTACTTGATGGTTGCATCTTGTTGCGTTCTAGTCCATTTTTTTATAGATTTAATGGAAATTCCTTCCCATTTTAGGGATATACCTTTCTAGTGCTAGTAACCCGCCCCTGTCCTAATGAAGGTGAGCTTGGAGTTGTCACGGCACTGGCCCTGGGGGACGGGTTGTGACAAAGTGGTAATGGAGGAGTTTGATTCTACCGAAGAACTATGACTCTGATCTATTCTATGTGGAAATTGTGTTAAGTGTTATGAATGTGGTTTTCAGTTTTTGGAATCTAGTGTTGGTGTAGTGACCGACGTATCCACACACCAGGACCCAAAATTCTGATTTTCAACTCAGTACACGTAAGCACTGATTGCATGTGTTTTTGAAGATTTTTTATTGTTATTTATTTAAGTCAGCTCACCAGGTATAACATAATGACCATGGAAAACCTATTTACTTTTAGGATGCCCCCACATAGACATCCAGTCCGAATTCCTGAGAGAGTATGTGATGATGACCCATCGATGGATAAGGACTCGGTGTAGGGTCCTCTTACGACATTAGCATCTTCGGGTGGTTAACCAATATCACCAATACCCATTCGGAAGTCGTTGCCACCTTCCCCACCAATAGAGGGTGCGTACCAACTAAGAACATTGCACGAGTTTTAGTAGTAGAGGCCTCTGAGGTTCTTAGGTGAGACGGACCCATAGGTGGCTAAGGACTAGCTAGACGTGGTAGTCAGAGTTTTCCACTTGGTTGGGGCACTAGCTAACCTTCTAGTTATCCTAGCAGCTAGTTTCTTCCCAGAAGAAATAGGGAGATGGTGTATCTTGATACTCCAGATACATGATGAAAAAACCCTCATCTAGGTGGTCTTAGAGAGCCTTTTCAGCGCAGAGTTCATCCTAGTGACCCTAAACTCTGTGCGTATACAGGAGCTGCTGCACCAATAGTAGGGCATCATGATTGTGGCCCAGTACTCGGTGAGGTTCACTAATCTCTCTCGCTACTCCAACGATATGGTATGTGACCCATTATTCATGGCATGGACCTTTGAACATGGTATCTGATGGGAGACGAGAGCATCGATGGTATCACTCAGCATACTGACCCCGACTGGGTTACTAGAGTGAGCACTATTGTCAGAGAGCTTCCTAGCTGAGTAGACATCGGCAGTGTGACCAACCACCAGGTGACACATAGGAGATTCATAGGCAGATGTTAGTAGGAATATGACATCCAGGATCAAGTGGAATAGATCTTCTGGTGGATGGAACTGGGACATTGGTTCAGAGGTGTGGAGCTTGCGAGGCTTAGGAGGTTATGAGAGGGAACAGAAGTGTTACACATGCGGTGGGTAGGTTCACATGGATCACGATTTCCCAACCTATCATATGGATGACAAGAAGACAATCGAGGGACCACCAAGGCATAGGTAGAGGTTTGATTGAGGAGGTTAGCATGAGGGTGAATGTGGCAGGGGAGCTGGCCGTGTAGCAGGCAGTGGGTGGAAATTTGAGATTCTACCACCACCACCCCTAGGTGGCCCACCCCAACCACATGGAGCGAGTGGACATGGATGAGCCCAGCTCTGAGCAGTTGAGACCTATGACCACGACACTCCAGAGATGATTAGAGGTACGATCTGTGTCCACTACACCCTAGTTGATGTACTTATAGACACAGTTTCCAGTCACTCTTCTGTTTCCATGACCCTCGTTCGGAGCTCAGAGATTCTGGTGGAGCCGCTGGCTCGATCCTTTCTGCTGAAGACTCCTACGAGATAAGATTATATGATTACACACTGGTTCTAGAAGTGTGATATTACTCTAGGAGGTGAGCGATTCAGCTGAGATCTCCTATTAGAGGTGTCGAGGCCTTAAAAGGTCATCTTGGGTATGGACTGGATATCCATATTATGAGCAGAAATTGACTGTATTGGGTGCAAAGTGCGGTGTGTCCGTGCAGATGGGGGCATGTTTTCCTTCACCGGAGTGAAGGGAACCTTTGCAGCACATGATGGACATATCCAGATAAAGATGCGGCCGATCACATATCATTTGGCAAGCCTTACCCTCGAGGCAGTAGATTTTGATAGTCCGAGCTATCCTATAGTGGTGGACCAGAATGTCGATGCCTTTCCTAATGATGTTCTGAGACTACCTCCACGCAGCGAGGTAGACTTTTACATCGACCTGTACCCCATGAAGATACCAATATCTACACCAGTATATTAGATGGCCCATGTGGAGATTCGTGAGTTATGGGTAAAGTTTGAGGACTTGTAGAGTAATAGATTCATAAGGCCCATCGTTTCTCCATTGGCAGCCCCGATTTTGTTCGCCAAAAAGGAAAATGGGAGTTTCAAACTCTGTGTTTACTATTGATGCTTGAACCAAGTTATTGTGAAGAAAAGTTTCCACTTCCTCGGATTGATGATCATTTCGATCAGCTGAAGGGTGCTCATTGGTTTTCGAAGATAGACATCAGGTCAAGCTATCATCCACTTATGGTAGGAGATGAGGATGTGAAAAAGACAGCCTTCAGATGTCGGTATGGCCCCAATGAGTGATTGGTTATGTCATTCATCATGACAAATTTCCCATAAGTATTCATGGGACTCATGAACATGATACTTCAGGGATACCTTGATAACTTTGTGGTGGTGTTCATCGATGACATCATAGTGTACTCAGCGATGGAGGAAAGGCATTCCTATCATCTACAGATTGTTCGGGATACACTCTGAGAGCACCATATTTATTTTGAGCTCTCGAAGTGATATTTCTAGATACGAGAGTTCTACATTATATGACACATTATCTTGAAGGCTGGAGTTGCAGTGGATCCAGTGAAGATAGAGTTTGTACTTGTTTGGGATCCACCAAGGAGTGTGACCACAGTGCAGAGCTTTCTGGGGTTGGATGCATACTACTGGAGATTTGTGCCTGACTTTTCCAGAGTTGTGGCACTATTTTTAGATTTGACAAAGAAGGGAAAACCATTCGTATCAGTATAGAGATTTCAGTAGAGTTTTCAAGAGCTAATTCGAGCGCCCCATCTTGAGGATACCAGAATAGGGCATTGGGTATGTATTCTACTATGACACATCAGGGACCAGACATGGGTGTGTCCTGATGCAAGAGTGAGAAATGATCACCTATGTCTCTCTATATATGTGATAGAATGAGAAGAAATATGCTACCCATGACCTAGTGTTAGAAATAGTGGTGTTCGCCTTGAAGATGTGGTGACATTACTTGATGGGAGAGCGTTTTACAGTCTACTCTGATCGTAAGAGTCTATGGTATATATTCTCTAAAATGGACTGGAACCTGAGACATTGGCGATGACTATAGTTCATCCAAGACTATGTCTCTAAGATAGTATATACTCCTGGAAAGTGGAACATGGTAGAAGATGCTCTCAACAGGAGGTCTGGTCTACATTTGCTGAGTGAGGCGACATAACAGCTAGCCGCATTGTAGATATCCTTCATGGATAAAGGTGGAGCAGTGTACATCTAGACTATGATAGTCACTCCCCCACTCCATCAACTAGTCAGGGAGGCTCATCTTGTGGACATGGATTGTGAGACTCAACGTGCTCAAATATCCTTAGGACAGGCACCTGATGGATTTTCTAGAGGTGGGGATCATGCCATCCTCTTCATAGGACGTACCATGGTACCGGTAGCACTATGGGAGGAGGTGTTGAGAGAGTTCCATACGTCCCCTCTGGTGGTATATCCTGGTGTATCAAAGATGTACTAGGACCTCCAGCATCAGCACTGGTGGCCAGGGATGAATACGGCTATAGTGTAGTTTGTTTATCGATGCCTCACTTTTCAGCAAGTGAAGGTCGAGCATCAAATTCCAGCATGCATAACACTGCCACTGGAGGTGCCAGTGTGGAAGTGAGATGGAATATTCATATACATTGTGACAGGGCTTCCACGTACATCTAGGGGACATGATTATATTTGGGTGATCATTGACCGACTCACCATGTCTTCCCACATCATAGCCATCCGAGAGAAGGGATCAGTAGAGGGCTTGGGAAGACACTATGTAAAGAAGATTGTATGACTTCATGGGTTTACATCAATGTTTTTATCTGACCGTGAAGCATGTTTTACATCCTAGTTAAGGAAGGGATTACATGAGTTGTTCAGTACTCAGCTATTTTTGAGCACTGGCTTTCATCCTCAAATTGATGGTTAGATAAAGTGGTCCATTCAGACACTGGAGTACATGCTTCGTGCATGCGTCCTAGATTTTGGCCATAGTTGGGAGGATCACTTGCCCTTGGTGGAGTTTGCATTCAACAACAGTTATCACTCCACAATTGGTATGGCACCATTTGAGGCCTTGTACGGTCAACCTTGCAGCTCACCTCTATGCTAGATAGACCCAGGGGAGTCAACACTTAAGGGTCCAAAGATGGTATGGGCCACCAATGAGAAGCTGTAGATCATCCAGGAGTATATTAAGACTGCACAGAGCAAAAATAAATCTTATGGTGACTGGATACATAGACCCTTGGAGTTCCAGGAGGGGGACCACATGTTCTTGCGAGTCTCTCCCTGCTGGGGACTACAGATATTTGGATGAGGTGGAAAATTATCACTGAGGTTTATCAGACAATTTCTGATACTTTGGAGGATAGGAATAGTGTCATACCACTTAGAACTTCCACCGCAGTTATAAATTCTGCACAACGTCTTCCAACTATCCCAGCTAAGGAGATATGTGAATGACCCATCTCACATCATCGACCATGGTGTGTTGGTCATTGATGATGGCACGACGTTTGTGGAGGTTCTAATAGAGATTGAGGATCGATAGGAGCATATCATTCCTGGGAGATTGATACCTATAGTTTTCATTTTTTGGATTCACATGAACCTTTTGGAGAGCACATGGGAGCAGGAGGCTCAGATTCATGCTCAGTAACCCCATTTGATTCCTTAGTCTATGTTATGGATTTTGGGGAAGAAAATACCTAATGTGGTGAGAATGTAAAGACCTGAATTTTACAAGTAATTTTTTTAAATATATTGAATTATTATGAGTCTTCAAAAATTAACGGTGCCTAATTATGAGGCTCGGTGTTCCCAGAATGAATTTCTAAACAATTTTTATGGTATGTTTAGTAAATGTTCGAGTGACGCTTTCTATCTTTTGAACCTCTCCTCAGATTAAAAATCTAAAGGCACCGTTGAGTCACCTGTGTTGAGATTCACTAAAGGGAGACTTTACTTTGACCGTAGTAGGTCTGGATAAAAAATTATGTTTTGTGACTTTTGAAAAGAAATGAAATGAAATAATTTTATTATTTTATTTTCTTTCTTCTCCACCAATGGACAAGCAGAGTATGGGACCCATGATGTGTCAAACCAATAAATGGATTTACCAGTCAATCTTAACTAACAACATTTTTTGGGAATTAGGAATGTTTTAATTAATGATCCCCCACTAATTCCCTACGTTGTTACTTACCCTCCACCTCTCTTATTTATATGGAGCCTTGGTAGAGGTGTCGGCATTGATTTTCCATGCAACGAAGTGCTGAAGAAGTGTCGTGATGTCGAACCCTTAGAGGATGGATCCGATCATAGAAGTATGTGATGGGTGACACCGAACCACGAACTGAAGGAAAACATATGAGCAGCATCATTGGGAACCTATTCCGGGAATGAAATACAGGACCCATCTTCAAGCACAGATGTTCTTTAACGGATTTATGAGGTTGGGGACTTAATTTTTTTTATTTCATGAGAATTTCCTCGTACCCCTCTATCCATCCTATTTCTTACGAGCTACGGTGGGGGGCACGGTCCTAACAAACCTAGATCAAACCCTTCTCTACCTTTCTATTCTTTCACCTCCATGGAAGACTGTTGGTGTAGTGGCACCGACAGGATATGAAAAAGGAAGTTCACCAACGCACACCATAAGAGTAGGCTATGACACAAAGCTGTGGAGGTCATTAGAGTGGTGGGATTTGGCCGGCTGTGGAGGAAGTACAATGCGCCATTGCGCACCGCCGGTGAGCAAGGGGGTACGGCTCCTCAGCTTTGGCAGACATAGGAGGTGGCCAACACATTAGCTGGCAAAGGAAGGAGAGGTGGTGTGACTAGCACACCACCGCTAAGTAGAAGAGGTGGCGTGACCAGCGTGCCACAAGTGAGTAAAATCCACGAATGACACCGAGACAGTGGAGGAACCTGCCGCGTGAGTTCCACGATGACCTGGAAGCACTGGAGTGGAACTACTATTTCACAAAACCGAATGGCCTTTGGGATATTTGGAATACCAAGGGGGGATGTTTCCCCCCTTTCCAGATCGAGCAGACAATGGTCGGGCCGCCCCTTGTGGGCTGCACCCTACACGGTCGGGCCCCCCTTTGTTGTTCGGGCCACTGTTGTGGGCCCCCATTTGCGATCCAGGCCTCCCTTGGCGGCCACCTTTGTGGGCCGAGCTAGCTGCGGCCCAGCCCAGATCGAGTCAGTTTGGGTCAATTTAACTAGGTCAGACCGGACCCAGGCCTAGAAACACTGAAATGACCATATCCTAAGAACCAAACGTTAATTTGGCAAACCATTTGTGGTGTTGGGATCCTGGGATCGAGATGGACTTTTTGGTATACTCTTCTTGAGTTTTCAAATGGTTGGAGAACTTCTGAGTTGGATCGAACACGAATCCAACTTGGCCCCTGGAACTAAAACAGTTATAACCCACAGACCAGGCGTTCGATTGATGCATCGTCTGCCACGTTGGAACCCTTATGACATGGAAGTACTTTGGGTCACTCCTTTTTGGAGCTTAGTGGTGTTTGAGACTTGAATGATATCTCAAAGGAAGATTCTATGGAACTAGAGCACATCAGGTGTGTGTAATCTAGTGGTTGGCAGTGAGGCGGAGGTTGGAGACAGATCGTATGGTGGTTAGTACTGAGTGATCCTGTGTGGGTTACCACCATTTCTATGTGGGTAAGATTCTGTGTGGTTTAGTGCTCAGTGATCCTATGTGGGTCATCACGTACTGATCCTGTGTGGGTCACATCCAGTGTGGTTCAACGCTCAGTGATCCTATGTGGGTCAGCGCATACTAATCCTATTTGGGTCATTACAGAGGTTAGTATCTATCGAATTTGGGCAGGTTAGATCTTGTGTGGATCATTGAGGGGTTTAGTACCTATCTATCCTTTGTGGGTCAGACTTCGTATGGTTAGAAGTAGTGCCTCTTGATAGAATAATATGATCTAGATTCGCGACTAATCATTTTTACTTCTTTACATCACTGAAAACATGGTTTGAAATGAGACATGTTTTGTGCTGTGTCTATTTCTATGTGCTTCGTGATTGAGATCATGGATTGTGGTTTTACTTTGGGGAATTATGATAGACCTTAAGGGGTATCGGGGTCCCTACTGTGTATTTTTATACTCACCCATGAACGGACTTTGACCACACCTATTTGTGTCTTGTGCAGATGATAAGTATATGGGCTGAGGTTTGAGGGACCCGGGACTAGGTGGTACGTGCAGGAGACGGGCGGACGTGGAGTGCTAAGTAGGTGATTTGTACCTACCCTTTAGGTAGGATCCTCGGAGGACCTCATAGGGGATGTTTTCTCTTTTTATATTGTAATTGTACATTTCAGTTGGGCTTGTATTCTAGCCCCTTTACTTTCAGCACTCTTTTACTATAGCAGTTTACATCATGGTTGCATATTGTTTTATTCTAGTCTATTATTTTGTATAGTTTTGAAGGAAATGCCTTCCCGTTTAGGGATACGCCTTTCCGATGATAGTCTCTATCCCATGGCCTATGGAAGGTGGGCTTGGGGTAGTTGCGGAACATGCCCTCGGGGGTGGGTCATGGTAGACGATATCTCTACTACTGAGGTGATTTAGGTGGTCTATACTTTCTTTCAGCTTTTATGGTTCTTTTTGGGCATTTTGTCGAAATTATACCCACCATAAATTACGGTGTGACATCATTTTTGAGAGATCTACTCTTGGTAGGTTTAGTTGGACATAGTGAAGATGTATGTAAGTTCCGTTTAGGTGTGTTTTCACCTGCTTCTCATTTAAAGGTCACCCATGGGGTGCGCCTTATGGAATTAACCTATTTATTCATGTTTGAACCACCCATGGGGTGTGTACTTTTTCTTGTCTAGTTATAGGAGTCCCTTATATGGCTTAATGGGTTTTTCTATCTACTTGGGATATGTACTACCTCTTTTATTATTATTATCTTCCGACTCCATACATATTTTGGTAGTTTGGCCTAAATTAAATGGTTTATATAGGTAGTTATACCTTTATGAATTTATTTATGGCATGATAAATTGTAAAATATGGGAGGGTTTTCCCATATGAATGGTGATTAATAAATGTATTTCTTTAGTGGGTATACTCATGGCATGTTCTTGGTGATGTGAATTGGTATATTCACATGAAATTGAATGTTTAAGATTCAATGCTTGAATGAATGATTTGATAGACACCATGGATATTTATCCATGGGATTAAAATATTTTGGATGTCGTATTATTTGTTTGATATTATATTGACTTAAGATAACATGTACTTTTTATATGTGATTAAATTATAATTAATTGGGTAAAAATATCAAAATCGTGTCCTTTTCATTAACTGAATTTGGAATCTAGTATTATCCCAGTCATAAGAGTTTTTGATAACTTGATTTTGATTCATTGAATTATGATTCCTCATATTGTATTATTTCATATAATTTTGGTATATTATTCAGGTTGATTGTATTATATCATATTCTCCCATAGTTCACATTTTTATAACATAATCCCCATTTCAAATGTTGTACTCCTTGTGGATTATGTTGTCTATTTGTGGTTTTGATAACTCATGTCTCATTTCCCTGAGTAATATCGTTTCATCATAAAATTATATGTTCTATTCTTGGGTTCTCACACCTTAACATTATATTACATTTTATTTTATAATCTTCTTTCAGAACAATAATTTTTAATAATTATTAATATTTTATTGCTCTTCTTATAATGTGAGAACTAAACATATGTATTTTACAAATAATGAAAAGGATTTCCCCATTCACAATCATAATTTTTTTATCCACTATTATTTACTCATAGGTAATCATTTTTTCTTTTCAACGCTCAATTAATTTGAGATAATTTCAAAATTTATTATTTTAAAAATAATTCACATCAACTTTTCAGAATTCACCATGGAATTATACATATAAATTTTCATATTACATTAAAATTACATTTCTTTCAAAAATATATTTTATGATTTAATTTCAAATAAAATTTTATTTTCAAAATGATTAACCCTAATGGGGATTTTGTTTTCTATTTTTTTGATAATTTATATTGGTAATAATTTTTTCAATTGAACTTGAAATACAAGAAACTCAATTCTGGAACACTTATTTTGTGATATCATTCAAACCATTCTTTTTTCAAGGATTTTTTTAATATATTTCTACATTATTCTATATTTTTTATGTTACATCAGGGCTATGATATTTTGAAACCATCAACCTCTTTCTCATGATGTATTATGAACATGTTATTATATTATTTACTAAGCTATAGAGTCATTAATCTATATGTTATAGTGATGAAATTTTTAAAAAACTCATATTGATGATGTCCACATATAAATAATTCAATTTTAAAAACATGTTGAAATTTTTTGGAATTCATTATCTAATTTCTCCAATGCAATGGATTATTGGAATGTTGACTACTTATTTATCGACTTTCCACATTCATTCTCTCAATGGTTTATGACTTTGTTATCCCTTTTATTTACATTGGGTTATGTATTGATATTCTTAAATATTATTGATTGGTAACGTAGATTGATAATGTGTAGATTTTTTCCTTTCATTATATAGATGGATATTTCTTATTCATTACAATGTTCCATAGGGATATTTAAAAATGGTTTCATTGACTCTTATAGTGAGTAAATTTAACATAAATAATTTATAACTGGGATTAGGAATATATAGTAATTTGTTAAATTTATATGTCTCATGAAAAACAATAGGTTGGATTTTGGTCTATACAAATTTCTATAATAGGATGTCTTTCTTTTCATATGGCCTTAACACCATTATTTTAATGTTTTACATTATTAATTCAAATAGTATGATATCAACATTAGTGATATCCATGTTTACATTAATTTTCATGAATATATAATTCTATAAATTTCATGCTGATTATGGATTAATGTTTTTTACTTATTATTACTCTAATATTTATCCCATGTTTATGCAATGATTGCCTAATTTATATTTCTTCTCCTACTAAGATTATCATATCAAATTTTTTATATATATTTCCCCATGTTATGAAAAATATTATTATATGTGAATTGTATAGATGAATATCATATATTTTCGTATATAGTGCGATAAATTATAAACATGATAAAATGAACATTGCATTTGTCAGCTGTTATTACATAAAATTATATAAATCAATATACCTGAAATGTTCATTTGGTTAGGAGATATGGAATAATCATTTTTGATATTGTAATTAACAATTGTTATATCCATAATCATAATATGGAATCACATTTTGTATCTAAATTATGTCTGTGTGGAAACAGATCTTGGAGTGATGGTGTGTGGAACCCCGTTTTTTATCAAAAGAAGTGATTCGATTAAAGAATGGATTAGGATGTTTTTAGGATAAATTAATGTTTAATAACTTATGTTTGATCATAATTTCATATTTATATATTTAACATTTGGATAATATGTGATTTAATTCTTATTCTATAATGCATATTTTATTTATGTATTATGAGAAGAGCATTGTTATGAACGCATTAAGTATAAGTCTATGTATTGGATAATATCCTGTTATTTTTTAAAATATAAATTATATTGTTTTTCTATATAACACATCACTCTCTATAAACTAGAAATATTTTACCTCAGTGGTACAGATGCACCTAGGTATAATTTCCTTGAAAGGGTTTTCAAATAAACTAACTAAATAATCAATCTTATGCATGATGAATGTGCCAGTGAATATACATCAGTTTAGAAACTCCGTGGTGATATTATTTAGGTATTGAAATTATATTAAATATCTATTATAAAGGATTTATGTAATATATTAACTATTTAATTTATACAACTCAACAAAAATTGACCATGGATAACTGATGATTGATGAAATAGATTTATATGTTTGTCTGAAAGTATCATTTGTTAAAAATAAATAGTAACCTAAGGGATGCAATATTTTTATTGATATTTTTAAATTAATTATTTATATATTACCATAACAAAAATTTATTAATATTTCATTGAAATTGTATAATGATGAGGAATATGAGAAATTTATGTAACTAGATTCCACTAGGTCTTAAACGAAATATGGGAATATAAGTAAATTGTTATAAATTTTAATATATTCATATTAAGATGGGAAATGTAACTTTCAAAGTCTTAAATAATGTACTAATGTATATATAATAACATAAATTAATAATTGGTAATATTAGCTATTATTATTCATGCCATATTTTTTAATGACATTTTGGTATATTATAAATTTCGATGAGTACTATGTGAACAATCAATGGGCAATTCATTAGTAGTTTTCATTAATTATATGAAATAATATATTAAATTTTACAAATAAACAATAGAAATTACTTTATGTAATGATTATTTTTTATATAAATATTTAACAACACATGTTTCTGGGATGGATTAGTTTTAGGTTTTTGTTTATATTTGTCTTTGAGATAATAAACGGTTGGGTGAATTTGAAAAATTATTTTATGGTTAATCAATGTCCATGGAATTGATGATAAATCATGATATTTAGGAGATGTTTATCATTTTTTAGGGATTGTGATTTAAATTTTCTTGTGTATAACCTTATAATCTAGTAGTCAATACTATTTGATGGTTAACAATAGTGTTAAATTATAGGAGGACTATATGACACTGATGTGTTTTGTTTCCACAGAGATTAAAATGGATTTTGAAATGGTAATATATAGAGACTATATTAATATAGTATATAAACACATAGGTATATGATTTTTTGAATGTATACTATTGCCTGAAGTAAGATAATTAAATGGAAGTCGCCAAATTGAGTATAGTATATTTCATATTAGATGTAATACCAAAAATGAAAAATATGTTAAAAATAAATTCTCCATCTTTATTTTAAAGGATAATAATTAAAATTTTACGGATGAAATTTATTTATGTCTGTAGAATGTAACTTCTTAAAATTTTAGAACATTATTACCTTTAAATAATTAAATATGTTTGACAGTTTACTCCACAAGCAATAGTGAACTAATATGAAACAGTGATATATAATGAAATATTTACAAATATTAATCATGACAATAAAAACATGTCATTTATATCGTATTAATTAATAATATTGGGATCTTTTTTAAATATATATATATATATATATATAATTTCATCTTACAGTTTAAATGAAATTAAATTTGTATAGTGAATATGAATAATCTGGTCATTTTACACACTAAAATGTATATTTCGAAATATTTCTGTTATGCAATAAAAATGTATATTTAAATAATAATACGATTGATGATAATAAAATATATTTCATATGAATATTTTGATAAAAATAATTTAATTTTTAGTTAATTATAATTATAAATATAGATAGTTTATATTTTAAAAATAATATTTTCCTATGAAAATAGAATCCTTTATTCTATAATTTTTTTATACGGAAAATAGTTTTTACCCCATTGTGTACTTTCAATTGAAAAACATGATTTTTAAATTTTACATCTGCATAATTCAATTAGGTCATGCAGTTAATTTCATTTTTATTCATCAAATTATGTTACATTGTAATATATTAGATACCATGGTAAATTATTTTTATATTTTGAAAAACGATACTATTATAATTATTATACTTTTAAATTTAATTAGTTTTTATAAATACAATAACATGACACTTATGAATATATAACCATAAACTAAAACCCATTTAATTTCCAAACATTGTTATATACGATTAAGAACACATAATGATTAAAATTAAATTTTCCTTCACAATCATTTTTTCATGAAATTCAATATTTTAATTTAAATGTAAAATTCATCATACATATAAATTTAATTAGTATAAATGATTTAAAATTTAAGAATCATAGCGTCTATATTTTATATGAATTGTCATCTGATATTTTTAGTAATAAAATAATTACAATGATTTATTTTTTATCAAGATTAATATTTGTAAACTTTTTAAATGAGGTACCGTGAAATTATCATTTCTATAAGGTCACCTAAACATTTTAGAATTTATTATTTAGAATAAAATTCATTTCCACATTTAATGACTCCTATTTTGAGCCAAGGTAGAATTCCAAGGGAATTTGAATTTTTATGTGTGGTGGATAGGTCGTTCTTTGAAAAAAGAATTGGAACGAAATTACGAGAAGTGGAACTCTCAAAAGTTTTGATTTTAGATATGGATAAAGGCCTGAGAGTATCCAAGGTAGGTTCATTGAAATTTGATGGTATTGGGATCCATAAACTCAAAATTAGGAAAGTTAATATAGGCACACATTTTTTCTAAAACCGTGCATCCCTCTAGGAGAAACCATGTAAGGAACATTTTTTATAGTATGAGTCCACCCAGATTGACTAAAGACATGTGTGTTGGGGTGAAAATTCATTAGAGGCTCTATAGTTATTACGAGAGGTTTTTCACAGCCTGCACATAGATTTTCAAACCCTAAAACTAAGCTTCCACGCTTAGTGTCTTTTAGTAGTATGTATGAACTGCTTGGTGCACGAATGGTCAAACCATGTTGGTTGTAGTTCTTATGTTGTGGGATCCACAAGGATCATGTAAATACTTAGATATTCCATATATTTTTTTAAATTATATAAATTTATTAAATGTTTTTGAAGATTGATAGCACCTAATTCTGATGTCCGGTGTGGTCGGAATGAATTTCTGATCTTTTTTTAATGTACATTTTGTAAACGCGCGAGCAGAATTTTCTAACTTTTGAACTGGTGCTTAGATTAAAAATCTGAGGGCACCGTTGAATCCGTAGTTCCAAGATTTCCTTAAGGAAGACTTTACATAAACCACAACATGTCTAAAAAAGTTATATTTTGGACTATTAAAAAAATATTAAAATAACATTGTTATTTTATTTTTCCCATATCTTTTCATCCAATGGACATGCGGCAGTGGGGTGACCAACGACGTGTCAATCCATTAAATGGATTGACTCCCCAAATTCTATGTAATAACAGCATTGGAATTAGGAAGGTTACTATTAAATGAAGTCCCATTAATTCCATGGGCATTACTCACCCTCCCCCTCTCCAATTTATATAGAGTTTGGGGAGAGGTATTGGCATGGATTCACCAAGTGACGAAGTACTGATAAAGTGTTGTGACGCCTAACACATGGAGGACAGAGCCGGTTCCAGTAGGCGGATAAGAGAAACACAAAATTACAAACTGAAGGATGGTTTTTGTGCGGCAACATTGGAGGCTTTTTGTGGGGATGACAAATGCAGACACTTCCTCAGTCACGATTGTTCTCCATCGAACTGGAGGTAGGGTTTTATTTTGATATAATTTCAATGGATTGTTGAATCCTTTTTACTCAGTCATGTTTTCCAGCTAATGTGGAGGGTGTGGGCCAAATTAACAAGGATCAGAACCTTGGCTACCTTTTTTACCCTTTCTCTCTCTCCATGAAAGACCATCGATGTGCCAGCATTGCCTGACCACGATAGAGGCGGTGTGCCATCGCATGCCCAAGGAGGAGGTTGCGACACTATGGAGTGGGGGTTAGTAGAGTGGTCACCACCGGTCTGCCGCGGAGGCGGTGTGGTGCGCCATCTCATGCCACCGGTGGGAAAGGGTCATGGTAGGTGGAGAGCAGAGCAGCCTACACCATGATGGGTTGGCGGACACCCGATTGGCCAAAATTGTTGACCATTACGTGGTGGTACAGTGCCCAACCGGCTGGCCAAACTGACCCCGCACCCATGGGGAAAGCTGGGAAGACCAATACGCCTTCGGGCGGACTGGGCCGAATATGGGACGGCCTAGCGGGCCAGTCCCGCCTAGCGGACAGGACCCCCCAAGCGGGATGGACCCACCTAGCAGGCCGGGACGGACTCGTAGTCTAGTGGGCTTAGTCGAACCTGCGACCCAGTGGGCCAACGTGGGTGGGCCGAGCTCCACCCAACGGGCTGGGCCAACCATAGCCTAGGCCCGTGAACCAAACCGGGATGACCTCGATGGGCCGGGCCCAGTGAACCGGGCTGCCCATAATAGGCCATACCCAAGCGGGGTCCGTAGACCCCAGAACCCGTTGCGTCGGGCCGGTATGACCGAGTCAGACCGAGCCCAGACCCAACCAGTCCCCAAATAAAGAAATGCTCAAAACTGAAATACCAGGTGTCCGGTTGGCACAACATTAGTGGAATTAGGACCCCTTTTGGTAAGTGTTCCCTTTTGAATATTCTTGTAGGCCCGACTGAATCGGGCCAGACCGAGGTGTGATCACTCCTGTCCCATGGAAAGGGGTGTAACTAATAGAACAACCATCTGATTGACACACCATCTATGGTGTAAGGACCCTAGTGACAAGGAGGTCATTTTGAGATACTCTAAGAGATTTTTGGATAATCTTGGAATACGGCCGGGTTGGATCGACTCTAAATCCAATATGTCCCTTGGCGCTAAAATGCCAATAACTTACAAACCAGGCATTAGGTTGACGCATCATTTGTTGCTTTGGAACAGTTTTTACATGACTGATCACGAGGTTACTTATTCATTGGACTTCATGCCGGTTGAAATATGAATGAAGGGTTGAGGAGTGGTTCTCCCAGAATCAAGCGTGCTATGAGCTGGAATGCAGTGGCTGGTAGTGAGGGAGTGGTTAGAGACAGATCATATGGAGGTCAGTACCGAGCGATCCTGTGTGCGTCATCACTTACCGATACTATGTGGGTCAGCTCTCATTAGTCCTGTGTGGGTCATCGCATACTGATTCTATGTGGGTCAGATCCGGTGTGGGTCAGCGGTGCTTATTACCTGTCGATCATGAGGGGGTCAGACTCTGTATGGTTAGAAGTAGTGCCTCTTGAAAGAATAAGTTGATCTAGCTTCGTGAATAACCATCTATACTTCTATACTTCACTAATACCTGGTATGAATTGAGTATTCTACCTTCTCAGTTTTATCGTCATGGTGAAACCTGTGTGGTAATTTTACCTTCATAGTAATACCTTTGTGGTACATTTACCTTCGTTGTGTTATCTTCGTGGTGATACATGTGTGGTAATTTTTCCTTCATGGTAACACCTGTGTGGTATGTTTACCAACATGGTGTTATCTTTGTGGCTATACTTGTTTTGGTACTTTTACCTTCTTGGTAATACCTGTGTGGTCCATTTACCTTCATGGTGTAATCTTCGTAGTGATACCTCGGTGGTACTTTTACCTTCATGCTGTTACCTTTGTGGTATCCATCCCTCATGTTTGAGACAAGTATATTTTTATAACATAAGTATATGTATGGGTATATACTTATTTAGAGCTTTTGACTGCTTTGTGCTTTGTGATTGAGGTCTTTCTTTGTGGTCTTTCCTTTGTGGAACTCTGGGAGACATTCAGGGGTCTTGGGGTTCCTACTGAGTATTGTTATAATCACCCCTGTATGGGCTTCGCCTGCACCTTGTTATGTCTTGTGCAGACGATAGGCAACATTGATCGAGGAACAGGGAGCCAGGACTGGATGGTGCTCAGAGGTGGACCATTTGGAATAACTTGAAACAAGGACTATGGATCGAGAGTTTTACCTACTCCTCATGTAGGATACTTCGTGAATGATCCATGAGCTATTTTTCAGTTTTTAGTTGTACTTGTACTTTCCAGTTGGGCTTGTATTTAATCCCCTTTACTTTCAGCACACTTTTTACTATAGTAGTTTACTTCGTGCATCCTTTATGATGTGTTCTTTGATTGTGTATTTGTGCGGGTTTAAAGGAAATGCCTTCTCATTATAGGGATATGCCTTTTCGGTGCTAGTCTCCAGCCCCAGGCCTATTGAAGGTGGGCGTGGGGTAGAAATGACATGGGACCTAGGGGATGGGTTGTAAAAAAGTAGTATCATAGGATTCGGTTCTACCAAATAACTAGGAATATGATATTTTCAATGTGGAAATAGTGTTAAGTGTTATGATTATGGTCTTCAGTTTGGGGAATCCAGTGTTGGTGTTGTGGAAGACGTATCCCCACACTAGGACCATAAATTCTGATTTTTGACTCATTTCACAAAAACACTGATTGCATATGTTTTTGAAAAGTTTTTCATTAGATTTCATGGAGTTAGCTCACCAGGTATAACATATTGACTGTGGTGCACCTATTTTTCTTTCACGATTTGGCCATGTATATAGCCAGCCAGGATTCTCAAGAGAGTACATAATGATGGCCCACCGAACAATGAGGCCTTAGTGTAGGTCCCTATTTTGGTGTTTGCACCTTCGGGTGGTGTACCATAAGCAGTACCACCCATTGGGAAGTAGATGCCACTTGCCCCACTAGTAGAGGGGTCATGCCAACTGATCATGTTTCATGATTTTGGAGAGCATAGAGATCCAAGGTTTTGAGGTGATATTGATCCGCAGGTTGTTGAGGACTGGCAGGAGGTTGTGGCCATATTTTTTCGCTTACTTGGGACACCAGCTGATCTGATGGTGATCCTAGCTTCCAGTCTCTTCCAAAGAGTATCTAGGAGATGGTGGAGTCTGAAACTCTAGTTGCACGATGAGGAGACTCTCACCTGGGTAGACATTGAGGGATATTTTAGGGTAGAGTTCATCCCAGCGACTCAACGCTCAGTGCGTATATAAGAGTTTCCTCACATAAAAAACGGCAGCATGATCGTAGACTAGTACTTATAGAGGTTCACATATCTCTATTGCTACTCCACTGACATGGTACGAGACCCATTATTCAGGGCCCAGACCATTGATAAAGTTATTTGATGGGATATCAAAGCATCGATGGTATCACTCAACATTCTGACATAGGCTGGGGTTCTAGAGCAAGCGCTTTTGTTTGAGAGATTCCTAGCTGAGCAGGCACCGACAGTGAGAACCACCACCAGTCGTCAGCTATAGATTCATATGTAGTAGACTGTAGATGGATTTCATAGGGGCCCAATCGGGCATAACTTCTTGTGGGAGACCTCAGGATACTGGGTTGGTGGTGAGGGTCTCACGGGACATAGGAGGACAATTGAGGATCATACAATTCTATTCGTGTGGTGGAAAGGGTCACACGGCTCACGACTGCCCGACACACCATACGGACAACCAACAGACGGTCAAGGGACTGTTGAGGTAGAGGTAGAGATTCGATCGAGGAGGTCCACAGGTAGTAGTGGGATGTGTCAGAGGAGCTGGTCATGTAGTAGGTGGTGGGTGGTGATTCGAGGTTCTACCGCCACTACTTCTAGGTGGTCCACCCCGACAATAGGGAGAAGATGGACATGGATGAGATCAGATCTAGTCAGCTGAGGCCTACAACCATGACACTCCAAAGATGATTAGAAGTATGATCTGTGTCTACTCCACCCTTGTTTTAGTACTTATAGGCATAGTTTCCAGTCATTATTTTATTGCCACGACCATCGTTTGGAGCTCAGAGATTACGATGGAGTGTTTAGCTTGAGCCTTATAGCTAGAGACTCATGTGAGAGAATATTATGGTATTACATACTGGTACCGATAGTTTGATCTTACTCTAGATGGCAAGAGCTTCAGCTATGATCTCCTAGTAGTGGCGTCGAGGCCTTGTGACGTCATCTTGGGTATGAACTGGTTATCAGCAGTCTGTGCTCAAATTGACTATATTAGGCACACAGTGTGGTGTGTCTATGAGGATGGGATTGGGTTTTCTTTCTCCAGAGAGAAGGGAACCTTTGCCGCACAGGATGGACAAACCTAGAGGAGGGTGTAGTCAATCACACATCAGTTGTCTAGCCTTGGCCTCAGATCAGTTGATGTCGAGAGTCCGAGATATCCTATAGTGGTTGACCCATATGTCGATGTATTTCCTGATGATGTTTTGGGACTAACTCCATGCTGATAGGTCGACTATTACATCGACCTGTTCCCAAGGATGGAACCTATATCTACACCAGCATATCGGACGGCTCCTATGGAGCTTCGTTAGTTACAGGTACAGTTGGAGGACTTGCAGAGAAAGGGTTTCAAAAGGCCTAGTGTGTCTCCATGGGCAGCCCCAATAATGTTTTCCAAGAAGGAATATGGGAGTTTGAGACTCTATGTGGACTATGGAAACCTGAACGAGGTGACCATGAAGAAAAAGTATACACTTTCAAGGATTTAAGACCTTTTCGATCAGTTGATGGGAGCTCGATGGTTTTCGAAGATAGACTTCAGATCAGGTTATCAACAGCTCAGTGTGCGTGATAGGGATGTGTAGAAGACAACCTTTATATGTCTGTATGGCCACTAAGAGTTCTTGGTTATGCATTTCAGTGGGACCAACTCCCCTGCAGTGTTCATGGGACTCACGAACCTGATCTTTTATCCATACCTCAATTGTTTCATTTTGGTCTTCATCGACGGCATCTTCATGTACTCAGTAACGGAGGAGGAGCATGCCTATAATCTTCATATTGTACTGGATACCCTCCCAGAGCACCAGCATTATGGTAAGATTTTTATGTGTCAGTTATGTATACAAGAGGATCACTTTATGGGACATGTTATCACGGAGGATGGAGTGGTAATAGATCCAGAAAAGATAGAGTTTGGTCTAGATTGGGATCCACCCAGGAGTGTATCTGAGGTGCAGAGTTTCCTGGGGTTGGCTGGGTACTATCAATGATTCGTACCCAAATTTTCCATAGTTGCGACAACCATTCCATCATTGAAAAGGAAGGGATATCCCTTCATGTGTATGGAGGGATTCCAGCATAGTTTTCAGGAGCTGAGGCAGACACTGACGAGTGCCCCCATTTTGAGGCTACCAAATGAAGTCATTGTGTATGTAATCTACTAAGATAGGTCAGGTAATGGACCTAGATGTGTCCTGATGCAGGAGAGAGGAGTGATTGCTAATGGTTCATGAAAACTAAGGCAGCATGAGTAGAACTATGCCACCCATGACCTGGAGCTAGAAGCAGTGGACTTCGCCTTGAAGATGTGGCGACATTACTTGATAGGAGAATGTTTTATAACCTACACTAATCAGAAGAGTATGAAGTATATCTTCCAACAGAAGGACCTGAACCTAAGACAGCAGTGTTGGATGGAGTTCCTCTAGGACTATGACTTTGTGACAGTCTACACTCCTAGGAAGGAGAACATAGTGGAAGACACACTCAATAGGAGGTCTGATTAATAGTTGGGGAGTGAGGCGACATATTAGCTAGCCGCATTACAGATATGCTTTTTGGATAGAGATGGAGCAACTTACCTGCATTATATGACTATCACTCCCCAACATCATTAGTGAGGGGGGAGGAAAAACTTGGGGACATTGACTATGAGTCACGATGTGCTCAGATGTCCACATGATAGGAACCTGATCAATTTTCTGAAGGTGGGGAGCACCCCATCCTTTTTAGAGGACGCACCATGGTTCTGGTGGTGCTACACGAGGAGTTGTTGAGGGAGTACCATATGTCCCCTTTGGTGGTACATCCTAGTTTGGAAAAGATGTACCCAGACCTCCGGCGAGAGCACTGGTGGCCAGGGATGAAGAAAGTCGCAGTATATTTTGTCTCACGATGCCTCACTTGTTAGTAAGGGAAGGCCAAGCATCACATTTCGGCAGGATTAGAGCACCCACTATAGGTTCCAGAGTGGAAATGGGATGGAATCCTCATGGACTTTGTGACCAGGATTCCACATACGTCCAGGGGACATGATTCCATATGAGTGATAATTGATCGAATCACCATGTTAGCCCACTTCCTACATATTAGAGAGCAGGGATCAGTAGAGGGATAGAAATTACTCTATGTATAGGAGATTTTACAACTTCATGGGGTGCCATCGAATGATCGACTCTGAACCTAATAAATGTTTTATGTCCCGGTTGTGGAAGGGATTGCTGGAGGTGTTCGGGACTCAGCTACGTTTGAGCATCACATTTCTTCCTTAGACGGATGGTCAGACTGAGTGGACCATTCAGACACTGGAGGACATGCTACGTGCTTGCATCCTAGATCTTGGCCGTAGTTGGGAAGATCACTTTCCATGGTGGAGTTTACAAACAATAATATCTATCGCTCCAAAATTTTTATGGTACCATTCGAGGACTTATACCATCGGCATTGCAGATCACATCTATGATGGACAGACCCAGGGGAGTCAGCACTAATGGGTCTAGAGTTGGTACGGGCTTCTACTGAGAAGATGCAGATTATCCAAGAATGGATGAAGACTACACAGATCAGAGACAAGTATTATTCTATTAGGAGATAGAGACCATTGGTATTGAAGGATGGATATCATGTCTCTTAATGGGTCTCACCTCGATGAGGTTTGTGGATATTTGGCTGAGAAGGGATGTTATCACCGAGGTTTATTGGAACGTTCTTATACTTAGAGGATTAGAGATATTTCATACAACTTGGAACTACCACCGTAGCTGGAGAGGGTGCACGACGTCTTCCACGTATCCCAATTGAGGAGATATGTGCATGACCTATCTCAGTTCATCGACCACGGCGAGTAGGAATTTGATGATGGGGCGACGTTTATAGAGGTTCCAGTGGAGATTGAGGATTAATAGGAGCAGGTCCTTCGTGGGTGATCCGGACCTCTTCTTCACATTTGCTGGAAGCATAGGAACCTCCAAGAGAGCACATGGGAGTGGGAGGCCCAGATTCATTCTTAGTATACCCATTTGTTCCCTTTGTCAATGTTTTGGCTTTAAGGGATGAAAAATGCAATGGTGGGGAGAATATAAAGACCCAGCTTTTCCATGTAATTTTTATAAATTACATGGAATTATTAAGAGTCTGCAAAAATTGACGGCGCATGATTCTGAGGCCAGGTGTGTCCGGAATAAATTTGTGAAATTTTTTTAAGGTACGTTCAGTAAACGTGTCAGCGACATTTTCTAACTTTTAAACCGGAGATCGAATTAAAAATATGAGGGAACCGTTGAATCTACAATGTTGGGATTCTCTTAAGGGAGACTTCACTTCGACCACAGTAAGATTGAATAAAAATATAGATTTTGGAATTTTAAAAGAATTGTAAAATAACTTTGTTATTTTATTTCTCCAACATATTTAACTCCAACAGACAGGAGGAAATGCCAGTACCAATAACGTGTCAAGACATTAAATGGATTGACTCCTCAAATTCATTGTAACAACATCGTTGGAATTAGGAAGGTTCTTATTAAATGAACCCCCATTAATTCCAAGAGCATTACTCACCCTCCCCTCTCTTCTATTTATATGGATCTTGGGGGGAGGTATAGGCATGGCTTCACCAGGTGAAGAATTTATGATAAAGTGTTGTGATTCCAAACACTTGTAGGACAGAGCTAGTTCCAGAGGGTGGTGATGAGCGACATCAAATCATAAACCGAAGGATGAGGTTTGAGCGGTAACATTGGTGGCTTGTTTTGGGGATGATGAATGCCGACTCTTCCTCAATCGTGAGCATTCTCCATCAGACTTGAGTTAGGGTTTTATTTTTTTATCATTTCAAGTGATTGATGAATTATTTTTCTTCCCACATATTTTCAAGATAACACAAATGGGGCGGGCTAAACAAACATGGATCGGACCCTTCGCTACCTTGTTTACCCCTGCTCTCACTCTGTGAATGACCGCTGGTGAGACGACACTGGCTGACCACGATGGAGGTGGCGCGCCATCGTGCACCACATGAGGAGGTCATGACACTATACCACGGTGGTTAGTAGAGCATCCAGCACCGACCGACCATGGAGGTTGTGCAGCGCACCATCACGTGCTACCGCAGGGCACGCAACCGCGATAGGTGAAGAAGTCGGTTGGCCTGAGCTGGCCATAGAAGGCAGTGGTGGATAATCGCGTCTCTGCGCACCACTGGAGGAGCCCACGACTTGAACCCATGCAGGGGGAGAGCGGCGAGACCCACGTGGAGCTAGGTTGTAAGACCCCCGGTTGGCCAAAACAGCCTACTGTTTAGTAGTGGGGAAACGCCCCACTAGCTGTCCGAAACGGCCCCACACCCACGGGGCCTGTTGGGAAGACAGGTCTGCCTTCTAGAGGACTGGGCCAGACATAGTCTGGCCGAGTGGGCTAGACCCACGGTCTAGCGGGCTGGGCTGAACCCACAGCCCAGTGGGCTAACGCGGTTGGGGAGAGCCCCACCGGATGGGCCAGGCCAATTGCAGCCCGGGACCGCAAACCGAACCGGTCCGACCCCGAAGCGCCGGACCCAGTGAACCAGGCCGGCCCATAATGGGTCAGACCCGGGTGGGGTCATGTAGACCCTGAGACCCGTTGTGTCGGTCCTGGCCAACCGCATCCCAGGCACGTGAACTGAATCGGGCTGACCCCGACGGGCCGGACCCAGGGATCCGGGCTGACCCATAATGGATCAGACCCAGGCGGGGTCATGTAGAACCCGAGACCCATTGTGTTGGGCTGGTCTACCGAGTTTGACTGGGCCCTGACCCAACTGGTCCCCGAATAAAGAAACATATGTAACTGACAAACCATGTGTCTGGTCATCACACTATTAGTGGCGTTGGGACCCCTTTATGGAAGCAATCCCTTTGGCATATTCCAGTGGGCCTGACCACGCCAGGCCAAACCAAGGTGCAATCACCTCCATTCCACAGAATGGGGTGTAACTAACAGACCAGGCATTCGATTGATGTTTCGTCTATGGCTTAAGGACCCTAGTGATAAGGTAGTCTTCTGAGATACTCTATGAGTGTTTTGGATAATGTTGTAACATGGCCAGATTAAATCAACTCTAAATCCAACTGGGGCCTCAACAATAAAATTCCAATCACTTATAAATTGGGCATACGGTTAACGCATCATCTGTTGTTTTGGAAAACTTATGACGTGATGGATAATCAAGTTACTTCTTCATGGTACTTCGTTCCAGTTGAAATAAGGCCAAAGGCTTGAGGATCCCTTCTCCCAAAATCCAGCATGCTATGAGTAGTAATTTAGTGGTTGGCTAGGAGGTGGAGGTTTGAGATAGAGCATACAGAGATTAGTACATAGTGATAATGTGTGGGTCAACACCTACCGATCATGTGTGGGTTAGATCTTCTGTGGGTCTGTGTTCAACGATCCTTTGTGGTTCATTTCATACTGATTCTATGTTGGTCAGATCCTATGTGACTCAACAGGGGTTAGTACCTATTGATCATATGTGGGTCAGACTCTGTATGGTTAGTAGCAGTGCCACTTGAATGAATAAGTTGATCTTGCTTCACGAATAATCATCTATACTTCTATATTTCACAAATACCTAGTGTGAGTTGAGTCTTCTACATTCATGATGTTATATTCCTGGTGAAACCTATGTGTTAATTTTACCACAATGGTAATACATGTTTGGTACATTTACCTTCATGGAGTTGTCTTCGTGGTGATACATGTGTGGTACTTTTTACTTCATAGTAACACATGTGAGGAATGTTTTCCTTCATGTTGTTATTTTCATGGTGATACATGTTTGGTACTTCTACCCTCATGGTAATACCTGTGTGGTACATTTACCTTCTTGGTGTTATCTTCATGGTGATACATATGTTGTACCTTTACCTTCATGGTGTTACCTTTGTGGTATTCATCATATAAGTATGAGACGAGTATATTTTGTTAACTTAGGTATATGTATTGGTATATACCTATGTAGAATTGTTTACTGCTTCATGAATTGTGATTGAGGTCTTTCTTTGTGGTCTTTCCTTTGTGGAACTCTGGGAGACCTTCGGGGGTCTCGGGGTTCCTAATGAGTATTCTTATACTCACCCATGCATGGGAATCGCCTGCACCTTGTTGTGTCTTGTGCAGACGACGGAAATCTCTGATTGAGGTTGAGGGAACCAGGACTTGATGGTGCTCAGAGGTGGACCATTTGGCATGATGTGACGCAGGGAATACTAATCGAGAGTCGTACCTACCCTTCAAGTAGGATCCTCAGTGGACGATCCAGGAGATGTTTTTATCTTTTTAGTTATACTTGTACTTTCAAATTGGGCTTGTATTTCGGCCCCTTTACTTTCAGCACACTGTTTACTACAATAGTATACTTTTTGGTTGAATCTTGATGAGTTCATGAATTGTGTGTTTGTATAGGTTTAAAGGAAATGACCTCCCATTATAGGGATACACTGTTCCTGTGCTAGTGTTAGCCTCTAGCCTTTGGAAGGAAGGCTTGGGGTAGTCACGGCACGGGTCCTAGGGTACGGGTTGTGAAAAAGTGGTCTCCTAGGAGTTGGTTTTACCAAAGAACTAGAATTATAATATTTTCAATGTGGAAATAGTGTTAAGTGTTATGAGTGTGGTTGTTAGTTTGGGGAATCCATTGTTTGTGTTGTGACAGACGTATCCATACACTAGGACCCTAAATCCTGATTTTCGACTCAATGCACAAAAACAATGATTACATATATTTTTTAAAAGCTTATCCTTATATTTTAGGGAGTTAGCTCACCAGGTATAACATATTGATTGTGGCACACCTATTTTTATTTCAGGATTTCTCCACATAGAGAGCCAGCCTTGATTCCTGAGAGAGTAAATGATGACGGCCCACCGAGCGATGAGGCATCAGTGCAGGGCCCTCTTATGGTGTTTTCACTTTCTAGTGGTGTACCACCAGCAGCAGCACCCATTGGTCAGTAAATACCACCATCCCCATCAACAGAGGGAGCTTGCCGACTGATCTTGTTTCACGATTTTCAGTAGTAGAGAGCTGAAAGGATCTGAGGTGAGATGGATTCACGGGCGGCTTAGGACTAGAAGGAGGTTGTGGCCTAAGTTTTTCACTTAGTTTGGATAGTATCTGATCTGATGGTGATCCCACCTTGCAGTCTCTTCTAGGGAGTACCTGGGAGAGAGTGGAGTCTGACACTCCAGTCGCAGGATGAGACAAACACTCACCTGGGTAGACATTGAGGTCCTTTTTTGGGTAGAATCAGACTCAACAACTCTACACTTAGTGCATGTACAGGAGCTACTGCACTTACAGAAGGGCAACATGATCGTGGCCCAGTACTCGGCGAGGTACACAGATCTCTCCCGCTACTCCACTGGCATGGTACGAGAGCCTTTCTTTAGGGCCCAGACCTTTGAGCAGGGTCTTCGATGGGAGATCAAATCATCGATGGTATCTCTCATCATTCCAACGTAGGTTGGGATGCTAGAGAGAGTGCTTTTGGTGGAGGGATTCCTAGCTGAGTAGGCACCACCATCGAGAGCCACCACCAGTCCTTAGGTAGTGGAGTCATCCGAAGCAACTAGTAGATGGATGATGTTGTGGCACAAGTGGGATAGACCTTATGGAGGGAGACCTCAGGATACAGGGTCAGTGGTGAGAATATCACATGATAGAGGAGGAAAATTTAGGATCATGAAATGCTATTCCTGTAGCGGGTATGGTCACATGGCTCACGACTACCAGAACTGCCATACGGATGACCAACAGACGATCGAGGGACCGCTGAGGCAGAAGAAAAGATTCAATTGAGGAGGTATGAAGGCAGCAGGGGGACGTGGCAGAGGATTTGGTCATGTAGTTAGCAGTGGGAGGCAATTCAATGTTCTACAGCAACTACCTCTAGGTGTTCTACCCGACCACATGGAGAAGGTGGATATGGATGAGATCTGCTCTCATCATTTGAGGCCTACGACCACAATTCTATGAAGATGATTAGAGTTATGATCTCTATCTAATTGACCCTAGTTGCATTACTTATAGATAGGTTCTAGTAATTCTTTTATTTCCATGACCCTCATTCGGAGCTCAGAGATTCCGATGGAGCTGTTTTCTCGATCCTTAAAACTAGAGACTCATACAGGAGAAGATTTGATGATTAAATACTGGTACTGATATTGTGAGCATACTCTAGGAGGAGAGAGCTTCGGTTGGGAGCTCTTATTAGTGGTATCAAGGCCTTATAATTTGATCTTTTGTATGCACTGGTTATCCACATTCTCTGCCCAGATTGACTGTATTTGGAACAATGTGTGGTGTCTCTATGAGGATGGGACCAGGTTTTCCTTCACTAGCGAGAAGGGAACCTTCGCAAGATAGGATGGACTTACCTAGAAAAGGGTGAAGGAAATCACACATCAGTTGGATAGCCTTACCCTCAGAGTAGTTGGTGTCGAGAGTCTGAGATATCCTATAGTGGTGGAACAGTATGTCGATGTCTTTCCTGATGATGTTCTGGGACTTCTACCACGTAGATAGGTAGACTTTTACATCTACCTATACCCCGGGATGGAACAGATATCTATACCAACATATTAGATGGCTCATATGGAGCTTCGTTAGTTACAGGTACAATTGGAGGACTTGTAGAAAAAGGGGTTCATAAGGCCCAGTGTGTCACCATGGGTAGCCCTGATTTTGTTCTCCAAGATGTCTTATGGGAGTTTGAGACTCTATGGTACTGTCGGTGCCTGAACAAGTTGACCGTGTAGAACAAGTATCCACTTTAGAGGATTGATGATCTTTTCGATTAGTTGAAGGGAGCTCACTATTTTTTGAAGATAGACCTCAGATCAGGCTATCAACAGCCTATGGTACGAGATGAGTATGTGCAGAAGGTAGCCTTCAGTTGTCATTATGGCCACTATGAGTTCTTCGTTAAGCCTTTCGGTGTGACCAATTCCCATGGAGTTTTCATGTGACTCATGAATAGGGTCTTCCATCCATTCCTCGATCGCATTGTTTTGGCCTTCATCGATGACCTCTTAGTGTACTCAGTGACGGAGGAGGAGCATGTATATATTCTGAAGATATCTCTAGATACACTCCGAGAGAACCAACATTATGGTAAGATATTGGAGTTCTAGTTCTGTATACACTAGGATCGCATTCTAGGACATGTTATATCGGAGGCTGGAGTTGCAATAGATCCGTCAAAGATAGAGGTTGTGCTAGCTTGGGATCCACCTAGGAGTATGGCTGAGATGTGGAGTTTCCTGGGGTCGGCTGGGTACTACTAGAGATTCGTACTCGACTTTTCGAGAGATGTGAAACCCTTTTCATCATTGAAAAAGAAAGGACAACCCTTCATGTGGATGGAGAGATTTCAACCTAGTTTTCATAAGTTGATGCTGAGACTGACGAGTGCCCCCATTTTGAGTCTACCAAAAGGAGGTGTTGGTTTGGTAATATACTATGACACATCATGTACTAGACATGGATGCGTCCTGATGGAGGAGAGAGCAGTGATCACTAATGGTTCACAACAGTAGAGGTAGCATGAGCAGAACTACACCCCCATGACCTGGATATAGTAGCAGTGGTCTTCACCTGGAAGATGTGGAAACATTACTTGATGGATGAACGTTTTAAAGTCTACTCTGATCACAAGAGTCTTGGGTATATCTTCTCACAGAAGGACCTGAACCTGAGATAGTAGCGTTGGTTGGAGTTCCTCTTGGACAATGACATCGAGATTGTCTACACTCCTGGGAAGGGGAATGTAGTGGAAGACGCACTCAGTTGGAGGTCTGGTTTACAACTATTGAGTGAGGTGACATAGTATCTAGCCTCATTCTAGACATCCTTTTTGGATATAGATGGATCAACATACCTCCAGTCTATGACTGTCACTCCCTTAATTATTTAGCGAGTGAGGGAGGCACAACTTGGGTACAATGACTGTAATGAACGACATGCTCAGATATCCACCAGACTGGAACCTGATTGATTTTCTTATGGTGGGGTGCACACCGTCCTCTTCAGAGGACGCACAATAATTCCAGAGGTGCAACGGGAGGAGGTGTTGAGGGATTACCATACGTCCCCTCTGGCAGAATATCCTGGTGTGGAAAAGATGTACCAGGACCTCCATCATGAGCATTTGTGGCCAGGGATGAAGAAAGCAGTGACATAGTTTGTTTCATGATGCCTCACTTTTCATCAAGTGATGGTCGAACATAAGGTTCCAACAGGATTATCACAACCACTATTGGTGTTGGAGTAGAAGTGGGATGAAATCTCCATGGAATTCGTGACAGGGTTTCCACGTACGTCCAGGGGACAGAATTCTATCTGGGGGATCGTTGAACGACTCACCAGATTATCCCACTTCCTATATATCTAAGATCAGGTCTTAGTAGAGGGATATAAATTCCTCTATGTACAAAAGATTATATGACTTCATGGGGTGAAATCAAATGACCATCTCTGACCGTGACACACATTTTGCATCTCATTTGTGGAATGGATTATAAGAGGCAATCAGGAATCAGGTACGTTTGAGCACGTCCTTTCATCCTCAGACAGATGGTTAGATGGAGTGGACCATTTAGACACTAGAGGATAAGTTATGTGCTTGCGTCCTAGATTTTGGAGGTAGTTGGGAGGATCACTTTCCTTTGGTGGAGTTCAAAAACAATAACAGCTATCACTCCACCATTGGAAAGTAACCATTCAAGTCTTTCTATATTCGACCTTCCAGATCACATTTATACATGACAGACCATGGGGAGTCCACACATATAGACCTAGAGTTCGTATGGGAAACTAATGAGAAGGTGCAGATCATCCAGGAGAGGATGAAGACTACACAGAGTAGATATAAGTCTTCTGTATACGAGATACGAAGACCTATGGTGTTCAAGGAGGGATACCATGTCTCCCTATGGGTCTCACCTCATTGCGGTTTATGGAGATTTGGTTGAGGTGGCAAGTTAGCATTTAGGTTTATCAGAACATTTTTGATACTTCAAAGGATTGGCGAGGTGTCATACCATTTCCACTACAACCGTAGTTGGAGAGGGTGCACGACCTCTTCCCTGTATCCCAGTTGAGGAGATACGTTCATGAGCCATCTCACATCATCGACCACGAAAAGATGGACTTTGATTATGGGGCGACGTTTACGGAGGTTTCAGTGGAGATTGAGTATCGACTGGAGTAAGTCCACTGTGGGTGATCGATTTCTCTAGTGCGCATTCACTGGCAGCACGGGAACCTCTAGGAGAGAACATTGGAGAGGGAGGCCCATATTCAAGCTCAGTACCCCCATTTTTTCCCTTAGTCTATGTTTTGGCTTTTGTGTATGAAATGACCTAAGGTAGGGATAATGTAAAGACCCATATTTTCCATGTATTTTTTTTAAATTATATGGAATTGTTACGAGTTTGTGAAAATTGACGATGCATGATTCTGAGGCCCAGTGTGCCCAGAATAAATTTATGAAATTTTTCTAAGGTACGTTCTGTAAATGCATGAGCAGCATTTTCTAAATTTTGAACCAAAGCTCATATTAAAAATTGGAGGGCACCATTGAATCTGCAGTGTCGGGATTCACTTAAGGGATACTTCACCTTGACCAGAGTATGTCTGAAGAAAAATATATATTTAGGATTTTTAAAAGAATAATAAAATAACTTTATTATTTTATTTCTCCCATATCTTTATCTCCAATGGACAGGCGGTAGTGTCGGTACCAAGGACTTGTCAAGACATTAAACGACTTGACTCCTCAAATTCTGTTTAACAACACTGTTGGAATTAAGAAGGTTCCTATTAAATGAACATCCATTAATTCCACATTCATTACTCACCCTCCCCTCTCTCCTATATATATGGAGCTTAGGGAGAGGTATTAGAATGACTTCACCAAGCGACGAAGCTCTGATAAAGTGATGTGATGACAAACACTTGGAGGAAAAGCCGGTTCCAGATGGTGGTGATGAGCGACACCGAATCAGAAACTGAAGGATGGCATTTGAGCGGTAACTTTGGCAGCTTGTTGTAGGGATGACCAATGCCGAATCTTCCTCAATTACGGGCATTCTCCATCGAACTTGAGGTAGGGTTTTATTTTGTTATTATTTCAAGTGATTGTTGAATCATTTTCCTCCCTCTTGTTTTCAAGTTAATGCAAAGGGTGCGGGCCAAACGAACATGGATCAGACCCTTCGCTATCTTGTCTACCCTTGCTCTCTCTCCATGAAAGACTGTCGGCGTGGCAGTACAAGCAGACCACGATGGAGGTGGCACACCCACATGCACCATATGAGGAGGCCACGACACTATGCCAATTAGGTTAGCAGAGCAACTGATATCAGCTGACCACAGAGGTGGTGCGGCGCGCTGTCGCGTGCTGCTGGTGGGTAAGGACTGCTGCCGAAGTCACAGAAGGTGAAGAAGGTGGTCGGCCTGAGCTGACTGCAGAAGGCGGATGCAGATCGTTACACCGTCATGCACCAGTGGAGGAGGCCAGGGCTCGAAGCTGCATCTCGTGGAGAGTGGCGTGGCCCCATGCCACACCGGATTGGCGGACCCCAAGTCAGCCAAAACGACCAACCGTTAAGCGGTGGGGCAGCACCCCACCAGCTGGTGGAAACAACATCGCACCTTCAGGGCCTATTGGGAAGACTAGCCTACCTTCCGTAGGACTGGTCCAGATGCGGTCCGAATGAGTGGGTCGGACCTGTGGTCTAGTGGGCCGGGCCGAACCCATAGCTTAGTGGGCCAACGCGGTTGGCATGAGCCCCACCCGACGGGCCGGGAAACCGCGGCCCGTGCCTATGAACCAAACCGGACCGACCCCATCATGCTGGGCCCAATGAACCAGGCCAACACATAATGGGCCAGACCTGGGTGGTTTCATGTAGACCCTGAGACTCATTGTGTCAACATGGTCTACTAAGTCGGACCGGGCCCAGACCCAACCGGTCCCCATATAAAGAAACTCTTGCAACTGAAAAACCGGGTGTCTGGTCGACTTTACGTCAGTGGAATTGGGACAAAATTAGGGAATAAATCCCTTTGGAATATTACATCGGGCCAGAGTAAGCTCACCCATACCATGGTGCAATCACCCCCATCCCACAGAAAGGGGTGTAACTAACAGACCGGGTGTCTGATTGATGCATCGTCTATGGCGTAAAGACCCTAGTGACAAGACGGGCCTTTTGAGATACTCCATGAGAGGTTTGGAGAAAGTTGGAATATTTTCAGATTGCATTGACTCTGAATCCAACTGGGGCCTTGACACTAAAATGCCAGTCACTTACAGATCGAGTTTCTGGTTGACACATTGTCAGTTATGTGGGAAAACTTATGACGTGTTGGATCATCGAGTTACTTCTTCATGGAACTTTGTGCTGGTTGAAATATGACTGATTGATTTAGGAGCGATTCTCCCAGAATCAAACATGCTGTGAGTGGGAAATCAGTGGCTGGTAGTGAGGTGGAGGTTGGAGATAGATCATATGGAGGTTATTTCCGAGTGATCATGTGTTGTTCAACACTTACCGATAATGTGTGGGTCAGATCCTATGTGGGTCAGTGCTCAACGATCCTGTGTGAGTCAGTGCATACTGATCTTATGTGGTTCAGATCCTATGTGGGTCAACATGGGTTAGTACCTATCAATCCTATGCGGGTTAGACTATATGGTCAGCAGTAGTGCCTCTTGACAGAATAATATGATCCAGCTTCACGAATAATAATATGTACTTCTATACTTTACTAATACCTGGTGTGAGATGAGTCTTCTACCATCATGGTGTTATCTTCATGGTGATACTTTTGTGGTACTTTTACCTTCGTGCTAATACCTGTGTAGTACATTTACCTTTGTAGAGTAATATTCTTGGTGATACATGTGTGGTACTTTTTCCTACGTAGTAATACACATGTAGTACATTTACCTTCATGGTTTTATCTTTATGTTGATACCTTTGTTGTACTTTTACCTTCATGGTTATACTTGTGTAGTACATTTACCTTCGTGGTGTTATCTTCTTGGTGATACCTGTGTGGTACTTTTACCTTTATTGTATTACGTTTGTAGTATTCTTCCCTCGTGTATGAGATGAGAATATTTTGATAACATAGGTATATGATTGGAAATATACCTAAGTAGAGTTTTTGACTACTTCGTGCTTTGTGATTGAGGACTTTCTTTATGGTATTTCCATTTTGGAACTCTAGGAGTCCTTCGGGGGTCTTGGGGTCCATACGAAGTATTGTTATACTCACCCCTACACGGGCTTCGCTTGCACCTAGTTGTGTCCTGTGCAGATGATGGACATTGTTGATCGAGGATAAGGGGGCCAGGATAGGATAGTGCTCAGAGGTGGACCATTTGGCATGAAGTGACGGAGGGACTAATGATCGAGAGCCGTACCTACCCTTCAGGTAGGATCCTCAGTGGATGATCCAAGAGCTTTTTTTATTTTTTTTATTTGTTCTTGTACTTTGCAATTGGGCTTATATTTTGGCCCCTTTATATTCAGCACACTTTTTATTACATAGTTTACTTTGTGGTTGCTTCTTGTTGTTTTCATGGGTTGTGTGTTTGTACAATTTTAATGGAAATGCCTTCCCGTTATAGGGATACTCCATTCTGGTGGTAGTTTCCAGCCCTAGGACAATGAAAGATGGGACTGGGGTAGTCATGGCTTGGGCACTGGGGGACCTGTCGTGGAAGTTCATGAAATGTTTCGAAAAATCTTATAGCCAAACAGTGGGAACCTATTTTGAGGGTGAAATTACTAAAATTGTATTAGTGAAATTTCAAAATTGATTTTTTATTTTTCTCCTCCCATTTGAGTGGATGAATCATCCTTTCTCTCCTATAGCTACCTCCTCAAACCTATTATAGTCATCTCAATGTATCATAGATATGGAAACCAATTATAAATCCCTAAAACGAATTGTATATATCTCGGTATGACCACAACTCTGCTTTCTTCCTTTAAATGTTTATATTCCAGTATTTTTTTATGAGAGTTCACTCACCCTTTTTTCAAGTCAGATGCCCAATTATTTTATTTATATTAAATGAGAACATATAAAACCTTGATATTGGATTATTGAAGAATCCTTAGTATAAGGTAGTTACTCTATATCTCTTTCTCCAAGATTCCATTAATTTATAAATATTGTCATTGTGCTACATGAAATCATTTTCTATGTGTCTCCCAAAAATGTTTTCTTCATTTATAATTCATTATAAATATGGTTTATTACATTTTTAGACCCTTGAAATGTAATTATAGTATGTTGACCACAACTCAAGACACCCCTTTAGGTGTTCCAAGTGACTTTTCCCCTCTTACATAATTGTAAAAACTCACAGAATTCCTTACAAGCATTCCTCTTGGACTATAAAAAGATTCCTTTATTGGGTAAATTTGTAAACCATTAAATTGATTTTCCATTTTTTTATCATTTTAAAATTATCCATTATGATAATTGAGTTGTGGACCTTGAATTTTATTCTTGGTGGACCCAAATTAGTTTTATATTAATAATATAATTTTTTATAATAAAACCCCTTGGTTGAGGTGAACTATCTTCTAAACTAAAATGTAGATATTAGTGTTTTATATCATGTATTTTTTATGTCTTTTCAGATCCCATGTAATTCATGATAATTTATAGATATAAGGTATACATAGTTCCTAGTCTTTATTGATAAACGTAAATGGATTGAATAAAAGGGAATGGCCTTCCTTGTGACTAGTTTTTTCAATGAATAACAACTTTATTAGTGGGATGGAATGAATTTATTATAAAATTCCAAACTAAGATGAATTAAATGGTTAGATTATATTGAATGAGTTTCTTCATGATGATTTAATTTCCTAAAATAATTATTTGGATTAATTGAAATGGATTGTAAATGGTGAAAATTACACGATGAACATAAGTTGATTTAATTGAATTATGATGAAATGGGTTATTTTTTAATTATAGACTATATTATGAGGTACTTAATTATTATTAATATTAATAATCCATTGATAATTAAAGTGATGTTATGGTTTAGTGTCACGACCCATCCCTCGGGGCCCATGCCATGACTACCCCAAGCCCTCCTTCAATAGGTCAGGGATTGGTGACTAGCACCAGAAAGGCATACTACTAAAAAAGGAAGGAATTTTCTTTAAAACTGTACACAGAGAGACTAGGTACACAACAAAAACAGACCACATAGTAGAAATACTGAAGTAAAAGTGTAGACTGAAAGTAAGGGGCCAGTATACCAGCCCAACTGAAATATATAATATAAAAGAAAAAGAAAACATCTCATGAGATCATCAATCAAGGATCCTACCTAAAGGGTAGGCACAACTTGTAATTATGTATATCTATGTCAACCGGTCACCTCTATGAACCATCTGGTCCTAGCTCCCAAACCTCGATCAAATTTGTCTATCATCTGCACAAGACACAACAATGTTTGGGAAAGGCCTGTGCAAGGGTGAGTGTAACAATAACCAGTAGGGATCCTGAGACCCCGGAAGGTCTCTCAGAATTTCACAATATAAAAACTAAAAAACACGATCTCAATCACAAAGCATAAGGAAAGACTCATCTAAAATAGGTATACAACTTAAAGAACAGAAATAAAGATAATTAGTCATAGAGCAAGATCATCTTATTATGTCGATAGGATTTTGCTGCTAGACAACACCAGGTCACTAGGTGGTGACCTATAGAGGATATCTATATTCTGACCCATAGAGGATCGCTTGGTGCTGACCCATAGAGGATCTCTAGGTGCTAACCCACAACGGATTTCTAGGAGCTGACCCATATAGGATCGCTAGGTGCTCACCCACAGAGGATCATTAGGTGCTGACCCACAGAAGATCGCTATGTTCATACCCATGGAAGATCGCTTGGTGATTACTAATGGAGTATCACTAGGTGATGACCCACGGAGGATCTCAAGGTGTTGACCCACTGATAGGATTACTATTCTTTCTTCACGTCACAACCAGCCACTGGATTCATACACTTAGTACGCTTGATTCCGTAGGATCTTCTCCACCAGACATTGGACATATTTCAACCGCCATGAAGTCCCACTAATAAGTAACTCAATGAACATCCATGTCATATGGGGTCCAACAAAACTAACGGCGCGTCAATCAGACTCCCGGTCTGTAAGTTATAGGCACTTTAGTGTCAAGGGCCCGATTAGATTTGAGTCTGATCCAACTAGGTGGTACTATATTTTTTTCTAAAACCCATGTGGAGTATCTCAAAAGGACCATATTGTCCTAAGGGTTTTGGAACCACAGATGGTTCATCAAAATGGAATCCAGTGTTTGAGATATAACCATTTAAGTGAAACTGGGCCGTTAGTGGGTCTGAGTTCGGTCTGACCCATTCTGACTGACCTGACCCAGCCCGCTGGGCCACGGGGCTGGACCGACCCACCTATCTGGGCATGGCCTATGAGATGGGTGTGAGGGTTTGGTTCCCTCCTGAATAATCAAGTCTATTCTAGTCTTCAAACAGCGGCTCAAGTTGGCGCCGCTCCAGCTGGCCAGTCCTCGCGGACTGGTCGATTGCGGACCCACGGGCGCGGCACAACCCTCTTCCATATCCCTCCTCTGTAGTGCCCAGCCATGGTGTGCCACTTCCATCAATGTGGAAGGCATCAGCAAGCCTCCCCTATCCGTCGCAGCACCTTCAGGTGTTTTCCCCTCTTTGCGGTCGGTGAGAGCTGGTTGTGTCCTCCTCTAATCGCTGACACTGTCACACTGAAAGAGCTTTTGTGGTCCTCTGGTGAAGATATGGGTGTCTGTTATATTTTCCTAATGCACCTACATGCCTCTCAAGATTTTTTCATCACTGTGTGACTCCCAGTTTCATCTTTCCACTATTTTGGTCATTCATCCAAGAAGAACGCATACAATAGCGATATCGGGGGAGGGTCTGGGCCTGGTCGTTCAACACGTTCCCTCATCATTACCGTTATTACATAGAAATAATTTAACATAATCAAGGATAGATGAATTCATTAAAATCATATAAATAAATAAAGTCAAACCCCAACCTTTAATTCGTTGGTAGGCGCTGCAGATGAGGAAGAATGGTCTGTGTCCGAAGCTGTTCATTGGCATTTGTCGTTGGTCATCGATTCCTCCAATGACCAACGCTCAATCGCCATTATTTTTTTAAGTGGAAAGTCACTGGTGTTTCCTCCTACCCTCCTCTCATAGCTCTCCCAAAACCCATTTCTAATCTTTGATTAAATTGGAGAATAATCCCCAACTTTATGTTTAATATTATGGCTCATTAATTAACCGCAATTAATGAGTCAATTAAACACTCAAACATTGTCACTACAAAACAAAAGAAACGAGTGGTTCAAGAAATTCAAAAGTATCTTAATTAATGTATAACGTTGCACAGTGGTCCCACCACAGTCTCTCGAATGTTTCAAAGAAGAAAATAAAATAACCTTTAGTTATTTTATTATTTTTTGTAAAGTCCAAAAATTAGATTTTCTGTATGACGTTTTGCAAAAAAAGTTAAGGTTCCATTAAGAGAATACTGGCACTGCGAATTCAATGGTAACCTCGTATTTTTCATCCAAGCATCAGTTAAAAAGATATAAATCACCACTCACATGTTTGTTGAACGAACTTAGAAAATCACAATTCCAGTCCGGGCTCTCTGAGCTCTCTGGGCCTCAGAATCACGTGCCGCCAATATTCACAGGCTCGTAATAATCACAAATAATTTAAAAATATATATATGGAAAGTACAGGTTTTTACATTCTCCCCCCCTTAGGACTTTTCATCCCTAAAATCCAAAATTGAACTAGGGAAACCAATGGGGGGTACTGAGCATGAATCTGAGTCCCCCGCTCCCATGTGCTCTCCTAGAGATTCCCAAGCTTCCACCGAACTCACACCAGAGGAATCGACCGCCCATGAAGGACCTGCTCCTATAAATCCTCTATATCCACTGGGAACTCTACGAATGCTGCCCCATCATCAATTTACAGCTCGCCCCAGTCAATAACGTGTGATGGATCATGAATGTGCCAACTCAGTTGCGACACATGAAAACATTATGAACCTAGTGCATCTACGAGGGAATATCTAGATGATACAACACCTCACCAACTCTGATGAGGATCTATAAAGTCCAATTAAACTCAGAGATAACTTTCCACCCCTTAAAAATCTCTGAAATCCTCGTTGAGGTGTTTTCCAAATGAAAACATGGTCTCCCTCCTCGAAATCTAAGGTTATTCATATTCTGTCGGCATAAGACGTCTTCCAGCTCTGTAAAATCTTCATCTGCTCCTGGATGATCTGAACCTTATTAGTGGTATCCCATACCAACTCTGGACCCATAAGTGCAGACTCCCCTAGGTATGTCTAGCATAGAGGTGATCTACATGGTCACTAGTACATGGCCTCAAAAAGTTCCATGCCGAAGATGGAGTGATAATTGATTTTGTATTAGAACGTCACTAGTTGCTGGTGGTACTCCCAACTATGGCCAAAATTAAAAACACTAGCATGAATCATGTCCTCGGGCATCTTTATGGTCCGCTCCATCTAACCATTTGTTTGAGGTTGAAAGGTGGTTCTCAAACATAGCTGATTTCCAAACACCTCCGACAATCCAATCTAAAAACAAGATTAAAAATGAGCGTCACAATCTTAAATGATCATTGATGGAACCCTGTGAAGCCGTACAATCTCCTTCATAAGTGGCTTCTTAGTCCCTATATTGTTCTCTACTCTCTAATGGGTAGGAAGTGTGCTGACATGGTGTGTCGATAAACAATCACCTTAATGGAATCATGGACCCTAGATGTATGTGGTATCCCTTTCACAAAGTCCATGGAGATGACATCTCACTCCCAAAACGGCACCTCAAGTAGTTGTGTCTCGCCTGTAGGAACCTAGTGTTCAACCTTCACTTGCTGTCAATTGAGGCATCGTGAAACAAAATCTTCCACTACATTCTTTTCCCTGACCACCAGTACTGACACCAGAGGTCATGGTACATCATCTCTACACCAAGATATACAACCAAAGGGGATGTGTGGAACTCCCTCAACACCTCCTCTCGTAATTTCACGGGAACCATGTTGCATCCTTTGAAAATGATGACGTGCTCCCCACCTTCATAAAATCCTTTAGGAGCTCATCCTGAGGATATTTGAGTACGTCGGTCTCGTATTCAATGTAACAAATCTTTTCCACCCTGACTCATTGAAGGAGTGGGGGAGTAACTATCATAGACTAGTGGTAAGATTCTCTATCACAATCCACGAAGGATATCTACAATGCTGCTAATTGCTCCATCACCTCACTCAGCAACTGTAAACTAGACCTCTTTCTAAGTGCATCTGCCACCATGTTTCCCATCTCAATAGTGTAGACTATCTCAAATTCATAATCCTGGAGGAACTCCACCCATCACCATTGTCTCAGGTTTATGCCCTTATGTGAGAATATATACATGATACTCGTGTTATCAAAGTAGACGGTAAACCGTTCACCCATCAAGTAGTGTCACCACATCCTCATAGAAAAGGACAATGTTTCTTACTCCAGGTCATGGGTAGTGTTTTTATGCTCATGCTTCCTCAACTGTCATGAGCTGTAGGTGATCACTGTTCACTCTTTCATTAGGACACATCCCAGTTCGTTCATTTACAATTCACAGTAGTCTACATACCCAATGCCCTCTTCTAGTAGCCTCAATATGGGGGCACTCATCAGTATCCACCTCATCTCCTGGAAATAGTGATTGAATCACCTTATCCACAAGAAAGGATGTCACTTGTTTTTCAAAGCTACCAAGGTTGAAACTACTCTAGAAAAGTTAGGTATGAATCTTCGGTAGTACCTAGCCAATCCTAGGAAACACTACACCTCGATCACACTCATGGGTGGCTCCCATGAAAACACTACCTATATCTTTACTGGATCCACTGAAACTTCATCCTCCTAGATAACGTCTCCCAAAAAGTGGACTTCCCATAACCAAAACTAGCACTTTTAGAGCTTTCCATAAACATGGTGTTCTTAGAGTGTATCTAGAACAATCTGCAGATGCATAGCATGCTCCTCCTCAGATTCCAAGTATATCAAGATGCCTTTAGTGAAAACCACCATGATGCGATCAAGGAAAGGCTATATGATCCAGTTCATGAGTCCCATGAACACTTCCTAAGTGTTGGTCATACCAAAAGGCATCACAATGAACTCATAGTTTCCATACCAGCATCTCAAGGCTATATTATGTACAACCTCATCTCATACCTTAAGAAGATGCTAGCCTGATCTGAGCTCTATCATAGGAAACCACCTTGGTCCATTTAGCTAGTCTATGATATCATAAATCCCTGGGAGTGGATACTTGTTCCTCACAATCACATGGTTCAGGCACCGATAGTCCACAAAAGCCTCAAACTCCAATCTTCGTTCTTGGCGAACAAAAGTGGGGAAACCCATAGAGAAACACTAGGCCTTATGAACCCCTTAAACTAAAATTCCTCCATTTGTACACTCAAATCATGAATCTCCATGGGAGCCATCAGATATTATAGTGTAGACTTCGATGTCGTCTAGGGGTACATGTTGATGTAGAAGTCTACCTCTCTGCGAGGAGTTAGTCTCGAAACATCATCAGGAAATACATCAGCATTCTGGTCCACCATTACAGGATAACTCAGACTCCTCTCAGCAACCAATATATGGGTAAGGCTATCCAACTAATGAGTGATTGGACACACCCTCCTCTGAGAAAGACCATCCTGAGTTGCACAGGTTCCATTCATGAAGGTGAAGGATACCCTAGTCCCATCCTTCTAGTCACACCGTACATTGTGCCTAAAATATTCGATCTGAGCATGGATTGTGGATAGATAGTTTGTACCCAAGATGACGTCGTAAGGCTTTGTCGCTACTACTAGAAGATCTCAGTTGAAGATATCACCTCTTAGTGTAAGTTCGCACTATGGACACTAGTGTGTAATAATCGAAACCTCTCCCATAGGAGTCTCTAATTATAAGGATCGAGCAACTTCCTCTATAGGAATCTCAAATATCCCAACAAGAGTCATGGAAATAAAATAGTGACTAGCACATGTGTCTATAAGTACTGCATATTGGGTGGAATAGACACAAATTATGCCTTGAATCTTCTCTGGAGCACCATAGTCATAGGGCTCAGCTGCCTAAAGCTGATCACATTCCTATCCACCAACTCCCTGAAGGAGGGGTGGATCTCTTGGAGGCGGTGGTTGTAGAACCTCAAATCGCTGCCCATCACCTGCTACCTGGCCAGCTCCTCTGCCACATCCACCATCCTGCGGAACTCCTCACTCATACCCCTGTCATTGTATTGGTGGTCCCTCGACCATCTGTTGATCATCCATGCGGGGAGTCATACAGTCGCAAGCTATGTTCCCCTGTACGCCGTAAGAGAAACAGACCCTAGTCATCATATGACCTCCTCAGCCTCCTGAGCTCCACACCTATGACTCTGCCTCCTGGAGTCATCCTCTGGAAGGTCTGGCCTTCTTTTACCTCTGTATAATCTACCAATAGCCTATTGTAGATGACTCGGATAAATTTCCTCTGGTTGTGTCCCTCACCATTGGTTCCTTCTTAGCTAGGAAGCTCACTACCAATAGTGCTCTCTCTAGCACTCCAGTCTACATCAAGATATTAAGAAATATCATCAACACTCTAATCTCCCATTAGAGACCATGCTCAATGTTCGGCACCCTAAATAAAGGGTCTCGTACTATATTGGTTGAGTAGTGAGAGAGGTCGGTGAATCTTGAAGAGTACTCGACTACTGTCAGGATACCCAGCTGTAAGAGTAGTAGCTCCTGAATACACACGGGGCGTAGTGTCGTTGGTATTAATTCCACCTTGAAGAGGACCTCTAAGTCTAATCAGGAGAGTGTCTCATCCTCATGTTTCTAGATCATCAGGTTCCACCATCTTCTTATTGTTCCCTAAAAGTGGCTAGCAGTTAGGATCACCATCTGGTCTACTGGTGTCTCGAACAAATGAAAAACCCATGCCACACCCTCTAGCCAGTCCTCAACTGCATTCAGGTATGTCTCACCTCAAAACCTTGGAGGCCTCTATCTATGGAACTCATGCATCGTGATCAGTTGGTGTGCACGGTCTTCTGGTGGGGCTGGTGGCATCTGTTGCCCTATGGGTAGTGGTGCTGCTAGTACACCACACGAAGGTGCTATCTTCGTAAGAGGTACCTACATCGATGCCATAACACTCAGTGGGATGTCATCATGATCTCTTATTGGAATACCGGTTGGATGTCTATGTTGTGGAATCCTATAAATAAATAGGTTCACCATGGTCAATATGTTATACCTGGTGATCTGACTCAAAATAGATCCAAATACAAACATTTCAAAAACAAAATCAATCATTGTTTTCGTGTATCACGTGGGAAATCAGAACTCAAGGTCCTGGTGTAGGGATACGTCAGCCACCTCACCAACAATGGACTCCCCAAACTAAAAACCATAGTTAAAAAACATATCACTACTTCCTAATTGAAAAGACCAGAGTCTTAGTTATTATGTTGAACTAACTCCTCTGATACTAATTTTTCATTACCCATCCCCTGGGGCCCATTTCGTGACTACCCCAAGCCCTCCTTCCATAGATTATGGGTTAGAGACTAGCATAAAAAAGGAATATCCTTAAAATGTGAAGGCATTTCATTTAAACCTATAAACACACAGACTAGGTACACAATAGAAGTAAACCACGTAGTAAAACTGCTAAATTAAATGTGTGAACTGAAATTAAGTGGGCAGTATACTAGCCCAACTGAATGTGATAATAAAACAAAAAAAATATCTCATGAGATCAGTCACCAAGAATCATACATGAAGGATAGGTACACCTCACCACTACAACTCTCTACGTCAAATGGTCACCTCCATAAATTGTCAGGTCCTAGCTCCAAACCTCGGTAAAAGCTGTCTGTCATCTGCACTGGACACAACAAGGTGTGGGCAAAGCCCATGTTAGGGTGAGTATAATAATAACCAATAGAGAGCTCATGACCCCATAAGGTCTCTCATAATTCCACAAAGGAAAAACCACAAAGCATGATCTCAATCACAAAGCACAAAGAACAACTTATCTCAAACCTGGTATATAAGATAATGAATAAGAATAAATATGATTATTCACAATGCTAGATAATCTTATTCTATCAATAGGATTTTTCTTCTAGACTGCACAAAGTTTCTATGTGTTGAACCATAGAGTATCGCTAGGTGCGGACCCAAACAGGATCGTTAGGTGCTGACCCAGAGAGGATCACTAGGTGATGACCCACCAAGGATCACAAGGTGATGGACCATAGAGGATTTCTAGGTGCTAAACCATAGAGGGTCACATATTGCTAACCCACATAGGATCTCTAGGTGATGAACCATTGATGATCTCTAGGTACTAACCCACAGAGGATCGCTAGGTGCTAACCCACTCCGAGTATTTCTATTCTTTCTTCACCGCACAGCCAACCACTGGATTTCCACACTTAGTACGCTTGATTCTGGAAGATCCAATCCACAAGCTATCATCTGTATTTCAGACAGCATGATGTACCACTAATAATTAACCTAAAGAACCTCCATGTCATAATGTTTCCAATGCAACTGACGACACATCAATTGGATGCACGGTCTATAAGTTATAGGAAATTTAGTGCCAAGGGCCCGATTGGATTTGAGACCGATCCAACCAAGCCATATTCCAACATTCCTTGAAACCCAAGTGGAATATCTCAAAAGTACGTCATCATCCTAAGGGTTCTGGTGCCATAGATGGTTCATTAAACCGACATCTGGTTTAGGTGATAATACCCTTTAAGAGAAACACGGCCGTATATAGGTTCGATTCTGGTCTGACCCGGTCAGACCGACCCGACCCGACCTGCTGGGCTATGGGTTAGCCCACTAGCCACAGGCTCAGACCACTAGGCCGCGGGATCGGCCCGTCCGCACTTAGCTGGGCATGGCCAGTCGGGCCGCTGGACCAACTCGGCCCGCAGGAGAGACGCGGCCCACCGGGCCCCTAGACCAACCCAGAGCAAAGTCTAGGTGCGGCCTACCCACTGGGTGCGGGGTTCCACTTCCCTCATAAATAGACAAGTCCATTACAGTCTTCAATGTACTGGTTCCAGTTGGCACCGCTCCAACTGGCCGGTCCACGTGGACAGGTCGACATCAGATATATGGGCGCGGGTCTTCCCTACACCGCGACACTCCTCCACAGCGCACTACCACAGAACACCGCCACCATCAACGAAGTTAGCATTATTCATCCACCCCTATCCTTCATGGATCCTTTGGGTGCCTCCACTTCTTTACGGTCAGTGAGAGTCGGCCGCTGCCTCCTCTGGTCACCGGTGAAGCTTCCACGGTCCTCTAGGGAAGCTATGAGGGTCCATTTTCTTTTCTGAACGTGAATAAGGGCCTCCCAGGATGTTTCCATCATGGCGTGACTCTTGATTTCATCTTTCCACCATTTTGGTCTGTCTTCATTGAAGAACGCAAATAATAGCATGTTCGACGGAGGGTTCGGGCTTTGTTTTTTTGTCCTGCACCCTCCACATTAGGGTTATTACATTGAAAGAATTTAACATCATCAAGGATAGATGAATTCATTAAACTCGTAGAAATAAATAAATACAAACCCCTTCCTTGAATTCATTGGAAGGCATTGCTTATGAGGAAGAAGGGTTTTGACTGAAGGTGTTCATCAGTGTTCATCATCTCCCATAAATTCCTCCAATGACAGTCTCTCGATCAGTATTCTTCGTTGGAGCAGATATTCATCAACGTTTCGTCAGAGTCTTATCTCTTAGCTCTCCCAAAACCTATTCCAAATCTTTGACTAAATAGGAAAATAATCTCTCAATTGGTGTTTAATATTATGGCTCATTAATTAACCATAATTAATGAGGCAATTAATCACACAAACATTTTCATTACAAAACCAAAGAAACAAGATGTTCAAGATATTTAAAAGTCTCTTAATTATTGTCTGACATTGCACTGTGGTCCCACCACCATTTCTCAGTGTTTTCAAGAAATAAAATAAAATTACCTTTAGTTATTTTATTATTTTTTATAAATTCCAAAAATTAACTTTTTCATCTATATTTTTCCAATCAAAGATAAGCTTCCCTTAAGAGATTCTAGGTGCGTCAAATTCAATAGTACCATCGTATTTTTAATCCAAGTACCAGTTGAAAAGATAAAAATCTCCACTCGTACATTTACTGAATGTACCTTAAAAAAATAAAAATTCTGTTCCAGGCTCTCCAGGCCTCAGAATCACATGCCGTCAATTTTCAGAGACTCAAAATAATCCCAAATAATTTAAAAAAATTATATAGAAATTTTGGAATATTTAAATTTGGGTCACATGGATCTTGGTGTTTCACACTTTATTAGATCATGTGTTGTGTTTTGACCCATACCTTTCATGTCCATTACACTGTGAGAAATCTGGTGTTTGAGGTGTCTTGGGAAGTCAAGGTGGATCTTTTCAATATATTGATAAATTCACACATTTCCAAGTTTCCCAACGGTGTCTCACCTTAGCGGTGTCACCATGGTGGTGTCTCTATTTTGTGATGTCACCCTAGTTGTGTCTCCCAAGAGGTGTCTCACACTAGAGGTCTCAAACTAGAGATTTCTCACTTGTGGTGGATTGCTGGATGTGAATCACTATAGGGGGCTTGCTGATGGTTTCTCATCTAGTGGTGCCTCATCCAGTGGTGCCTCGTCCAGTGGTACCTAGTCTGGTAATTTCTCGCCAACTTGTATCTCACTAGGAGATGTCTCACTAAAGGGGGAAGGTGGTTTATCATAATGGCACCTCGTCCAGTGGTGCCTTATTCAATGGTTCCTCATACAGTGGTGCCTTATCTGGCAGTTCCTCATCTGGTGGTGACATGCTATAGGTGCCTCATCTAGTGGTGTCTTATTAACAGTGTTCCTACTTCTTCTTATTTTCCCCTTTTGATTTCTTTATTTAATGTAAAATGAGTTTAAGGGAATATTATAAATGGGTCTACAGTCAATTCAAAGTCTACCAATCATATCATTAATTCCATAACGGTGCATAGGCTTTAATTGGTCAAAATTTGTGGTCTTGACCAGATCATCCTTTATCGGATAATTAAAATGGTATTTAACATTGTGGTTCTGTTTCAATTATCCAAAAGATGATATATCTTTTCTCATGTTCGTTCTTTCTTACTACCTCTTTCCACTAGATGTGTTGAATCCCTCTTCCCATCTGATTCGTGTGTCCTGGATATGATAATTGATTTGTGTTTACCTAGAGGGTCGTATTTTGTACGAGCACCCCTATTTTGGGTATAACCATGAAGTGTTGATCATTCTTCCTCCATGTATTTTTTCCTTATTCTCTCTAAATTTTGCACCATGAGGGGTGTGCATATAGTTGTTTTATCTTGTGAAGATAATTGAATTGGTTTAAAAATCAATACGTAGAGGGCTGGGAAAGAGACACATGATCTTGTCATGTTACTTTTTGTTAATATTATATTTTTTAGGGGAAAACTACCCACTAAAAATCAATGTCTTTTGGGTACTTGTTTGTAAACTGAATGGTTTATGGAATTTATTTTTATTGGTTATAATTGAGATCTTATATATAAAATTTCACTAACCACATATATTCCACTAATAAATGGATTCCCCAAGATCATGCAGTTTCTATGATAACCCTAAAATTTATAAGTGGAATTAAATAATTAATTCCTTAATAAATATGAAAATGTGTATTTCCTTGGTATGTGACGTGGTATTATGTGTTTAATTCTTGTAGTTTTTGTGTATGAGAGAAGTGTATTGGGTGTAGTTGTATGGAGGGGATGTTATTGTTCTAGTGAGATTATGCAGTAGGAATTCGAAACTAGTTTTCTTGTAATGTGTTTTTGGATGTGTTTGTGATTGGGTGTGGTTTTAGTAATATGATGAACTAGGTGCACTAGTTTTGAAATAGGACATTTGTGATTGTTGTGGGTATTTATCCCATATTTTCTCCTTTAATAACATTCAGAAAGCTTCACCCCATATCTACAGGTCGTAGTATGATGTGTCATTAATGTAAATTCCATTAATTTACTACGGTTTTTCATCCCATGTATTATTTTTAATTAGTGTTACATTTTTTCTTATTATGTGTAATGCGTACTAGTTTCCAGCTTAGTGATGGAATAAATAAATAATTGATGGATAATATTTGGAATGACATGGGTTGGTTTGCTTAATGAAATTGAAGTGGTTAATGAATTATTTCAATGATGGTTTTGTAATTAATATTATTTAGTCTAAATGATAAAATGAAAATGTTTCAAATGTAGAGAAAATTTGAATCCACATGAATTTATCAGGGTTCTTCAACTTCTAGTATTACTAGGGAAGTTATTATTAAATTTATTTAGAGGATGCAGTAGAATTGATGGTGTTGTGAGATGGTTTTCTTTTATAGAACCCATAGGATGGGATTTAGTTTTTGATATAATAAATATACTTCTATATTTTTCTAGTTTCAATACACACCAATCCCACATTTATCACTGTGTTCCAAACACCCACATTTTCATGCAGGGTTGTTTTTTATAACATCGAATTAGGAGAACATATGGTTGGGTACCCAAACATTTCATATCTCCCTTATAGTGAGGTTGGTATGGAATAGGATGTGATGAATATAGGTCTGTTCATTCTTGATATGATGGTAGGGAAGAACTAGGTTTCTTCTAGTGAGATGTGATAGCCCTTTTGTTTGTATGAAATGTGTTTTTTGTTTTCCAAGGTGTCTTTGGGATGATATATGATGTGTTTTATTGTGTGGGCCATGGGTGTGTGGGAGAGAGGTTTCATGAGGCCCGGTTATATTTTTCAAGTATGTTATGTGGTATACAAGAAGATATAGGAGTGTCAGGATGTATGATGTTGGGAGAGTGTGGAATACCAGAGGGAAAGTTGTGTGGGGTACGTATAATCAATGTTTGTTATAAAATATTATATTACATGACTAATATTACATTGTGAGAATTCCTTGGGGAGGGTGGGCTTAGTTGATATACCTGTTTATGTATATTTTGGTTCTGATTTTTTCTTAAAGTGGAATTAGTATGCTTCTTTCACATTTTCCCGAGAGACTTTGGTTTTCCTAATTGCTGTAATTTTACACTCACTCTATGTATATAATACTATTTTCAGGTTTCCATGAGGATTTCATTGACTGTGATGGGTATTACTATAATAGACCTCTAGATAGTTGTTTTTTCACTACATAGCGTCACTTTTGGGTATTTACATTGGTGAATTTTATTGTTTTGTTTCCACTATTTCATGCATGTGGTATGGTTTTTAGATTTCACATTTAGACTATTCCAAGATTTGTTTTGTATTATTTATTATATAACTCGATCTCAATTATTATAAAGGGAGATATCTCTCTTATTGATAGGTTTATAATCCTTTGGTGCTACTCACCGACCTGGTGCCTACGGGAGGTGGGGCTCAGTTTTCATTATCTCTCTTTCTTCATTTCCATCCCAGCAAGGGTAGATATAGAGGGAGGGGGTCATCATAGAGTGTTTTCAGAGGATGATGGTTGAGATATAGGATGGATTTTAAAAGTTTCTCATGGTGAGGATTTCAAGGGGTTGTATGGAAAAAGTTCTAGTTTTCCTTGGTGTGTGTCATTGGATAGAGAGATCGGCTTGGACATGGTATTTTAGGACCCCCATGATCCAATGCATGGACTCTGAGCATATTCAGTGACCAAGTGAGAAGGACCTACTTGTAGGGTAGAGACATAGGAATGGTAAATTCATCATAATTACTTGTGTTCTTATTTTAATTCAGTTGTTTTGGGAATGATTAAATAGATATAAAAATTAAATAAACGAGTTAATATAAATCTTGATTAAAATTACATAATACCGGTATTAAAAAATTCACTTATTCCATTCATCTATTGATCATGTTCAACGTCAATATTTTTCTTCGTTAGTTGAGATTTGGTAGGTTAATCTAGTTAATCGTTATTACGTAGATCAATTTGAGAGGGATGGTTAGTGCAAGAAGATGTTTCACACATTCCAGCTGAAGTATTTGGGAGAATATAATTGTAGTGATTTAGAGGTGGAGATAGCAACCTAACTAGGGGAGCTCATTATTGATTTCAATTTCATTTGTTCCCTGATGGTATATTGGGTCCCTTTGGAAGTAAGTAAATCGTGGGGTGATGGGCGTCAGTGGAGGACATTGTATTTGGGATAGTGGAAAGAGGTGGACATTTTATGGGTTGACTTACAATAGATGTTCCAGGAAGAGTTCCTTTCAACAACCCTAAAGTCTGAGAAAAGGTAAGAGCTACTCCTTAAAAATGGGTGTATTTCAATGCAGGAGCTCCAATCATGGTCAAGGTCCTTATGTGTTTTTCCCCAACCTTTTTCTAGATCAGAAGTATCGTGTAAGAATTCTTGAGGCGTAACATCAGCCTTCAATCTCGAATGCAGTTAGAAATTTTTCATTTCCAAGGTATCTATAGATTTAGACGAAGTCAGAGGTGATCAAGAAGATTCACTCCTGAGGAGGTATAATATAAGAGGGTAGACAATATATTTCATTAAGATGTGGATTTTTTAGTGGAATATCTATGGTTTTAGAACCATCATGGTTTAAATAGGCCAGGAGTCAAACTTAGCAGCTTCTATTTCGACATTCTATTGATAGTGATTTCCATTATTTTACTCAAAACATTTCACAAATTGTTTTTTGGTTGTCGGGATTATGGTCATTACTAGAGACAATTACAAAATTTCCTTAACCATTTCTTGTTGTAGGTGGACAGGTTCAATGTCATCCTCAGTAGCTGCTTCTAGTGAGAGTATTTCAGTAGCATTGGAAGTAGGCATTAGCTGCACCAAGGGGAGATGGTTCTAGTAGAGGCCGAACTAAGGATGTTCCATATGTTTAGGGGTTGCAACCTGAGTTTTGAAATGGAGGTGTTCATCAGTAGAGAGTCAGAGGAGTTTGGCATGGTCAATTGCACACAATGGTGGTAGCAGTTCCAGAGGGGCCCGAGATTTTCAGAGGTATAATCAGTTTGTTTAGTACCCTTTATAGTTACTTGCTTGATCCATAATATTAGCACACATTTATTGAACACACCCTAACGTATATTCTAGAAATATACATAGAGAGTCTTCCCTTTCCCCCAATGTTGAATATTCTAGTCAAAGGCCATACTTGCTTGTTTGATGTGTTTCGGGGGTGTAGACTGAGGATTGGACTACATTGGTTCCATGGAGATCCTTTATAATTAATGATTTAGCCACACAATTTCATCCTCAACAACAAATAGTAATTTATATATGTTATGATATCAACTAATTCCAAGGGAGGGTAATTTTTTGGATGTGGATTACCAGCCTGTGGTTTTCATTTGTCAGTGGAGTTTTCATATAGTCAGTCGGCATATGGAGACATTCCTTTCCTTTCTTGATGAATTGTCGGTGGAATAAATGGTTATTAGGATTTTATAGGTTCCTAGAGTTATTGGGAAGTTCCTAGATTTATTCCTGAGGAGGTCGTGATGCTAACCCCTTGACATGATATTGAGTTTAGGACAGACTTTCATTTTTTTACTTCTCCAATTTTGATGGATCCTTATTAGATGGAACCTTCTAAGTTGTGGTAGTTGACGATTTAGATAAATGATCTAATCAGAAAGGGGTTTATATATCCCATATTTTAGTCATTTGTTTCCCCCCTTGTTTCTTTCAAAGAAGATGGATGTTGGTCTGAGGTTGATCATAGACTAACATAGGTTAAATTAGGTGACATCAAAAACTATTACCCTATTCCAAAAAGCGATGATATTTTCGACCATATGAGAGGTGAGAGTTAATTTTATAATATTGATCTAATCTATAAATATCACCAGTTATGGGTGAAGGAGGGGGATATCTCATTGTCTACCTTTTAGATTTAGGTATGGTCACTTGGAGTTTTATGTATTTCCATTTGGTATTACGAACACCCCATAAAAGTTCGTGGGGATCATGAAATCCATCTTCTGAGAGTTCTTGGGTCTTTTCATCATCATATTCAATGATATCATCTTGATCTACTAAAATTTAGAGGAGCACATATATTCTTCATTAAGAATAAGGATGGTTCAATGTGACTCAACATTATTTTTTTTAAAATCAATAAAATCATGATAAAAAAATTACCCCTTCTATAGATTGATGAATTTCCCAATCTTCTCTATGGAAAAAAATGCATATATATGGTGGAAATCCAGTTAGGATAACTGTATTAAACTTATTGATGGAATATATTACCAATACTTCATTTCAAACAAGTTATAGAAAATGTGAGTTTACAGTAACACACATTGAACTCACTAATTTCCTTATAATACTAATATACATAATTATTAGATTCTATAGATATTGAATCAAAATAATTTTAGTACACTTTATAGATGATATTCAAATATACACTGAATTTAAGGAGGTTTATGAGGATAATTTTAGTACAATGCTGTAGGACTATTTAAAGGAAAATTTATATTTTATGTAAAATAATTGTGTTTTATTGATGAAGGATTTATCATTATTAGGACATGATATCACTTGATTTGATATTTTTAAATATGTATCCTTCAAAGATAGTGGTTATAAAGGAGTTTCCCATAAAAATATTGTAAATGGAAATATATTTCATCCTTCTCCTAAATGGGAACAATTATTGATTTTTCAAGAACTTATAAAAATTTTCCAACCATCTAAAACCATAACATTAAAGGTATTGAACTTCATATTCACCATTGAAGGTGAAGAGAGTTTCATTGAATATATATATATATATTCTTTTCACTAATCTAGGACTCACACTAATATCCAATAGGGAAAATTTCATCACATACAATGATTCCTCAAATATTATCCTGGGGTATGTACTGACTCAAAATGATAAAGAGGTATTTTATGCCTCAAGAGAGTTTCAATCAATTTATAAAAACTACCCAATCCCTGATGTGGATTTTTTGGAAGTTACATTAATATCCATCCAACATTATAATTTTTATTCATATAAAGAGGAGGCAGAGAAGGACCATACAAGGGACGGGAAACCCATATTATGGGGGCCTGAAATAATGAAATCCAAGAGAATCACCCTGGATAAGATTCACCCCCTCTGGCTTAGGCTGAGAAACATTAGTAAACCACAACATCTGAGATCCAGGTACCGTGATTGAGGCCATATAGTCCGCCACTTTGTTCCCCTCACGCTACGTATGCGATATTCTAACATTTTCCTTCATGAGAGCTCTGCATTGTCTAATTGTGTAGATGATATACCATGGGATGGTGCCTTTATTCTGGAGAGCATCATGGATGGACATTGAGCCTATTTCAATGTGGTCAATGGAAATGCCCCTGCTATTGCTTAAGGATATTCCAGACAGGACCGCCATTGCTTCCACTCGAATTGAGGAACTGCTGCCATAATGCGCTGTGAAGGAAAGTACCAAGCTTCCTTTGGAGTCCCGAATGACTCCTCCTCCACGCATGTCACCCAACACACAGGATCCATAAGAATTGAGTTTAAGACCAGCTTTTGGGGGAGACCACTGAACCCACCTGCCTTTCACCACTTCACTGTTCCAAATACCCCTCCTGTGGGTATCCTACACCACCCCAAGGGAGAACGCCCCCTCCCAAAGCCCATGGTGCCAATCAGGTTGATTAGAAAGAAATGGGTATTCGCCACCACAGATATACCAAGGAAACTGCTCCCCTCGTATTTGGCCTGGTTCCTAGCTTGCCAAAGGCATGAGCAGGCCGCGTTGAAAATAACGGCTCGCACCTTCATCTCCTCGTCTGTCCCTCTATACTCCTGAAACTAGGGTTCCATAACTGTCTCCGTATTGCCCTCACGAAGAAGGAAACATGTAAAGGAGCCGAAGAACCTCCACACGTTCCGAGCCCATTCTCCCTCGAAAAAGATATGGTCCATTCTCTCCTCGCATCTATTCCCGCAGCACTTGCAACATGACGCCAGAATAATACCAATATGTTTTATGTGATCATCGGAGGGAATTTCTTTCTTATGGATCCTTCAAGTGAGGAAATTGAGTTTTGCAAGTATCTTTTTACACCAGGTCATACTATGCCACAATTTATGTTTCCCCTACGGTGCGCTCCTGCTGCAGAAATCTTTTGCGTTGAACCTCCCCGAGGTAGATAGGGTGTATACACATCTATCGCGCTCTGTATTCAGAACCACAGAGTCGAAAAATTCTTGTTGTGGGGCATCAAGAACTGATCTAAAGAACAGGGGGTACATACTTGCCTCCCTAAAAGATACCGTCAGTACCGGGCATCCTGGGTATCCCAACACTTCGCCCGCCCAGTTGTGTTGCCAGAAGTGGATGCTGCCTTCCCCGATAATCCATTGCGATAGCGGTAAAAGAACCGGTATAATGTTAAACACTGAGAACCATAACACTGAGCCCCTTGTAGTGCAATGAAATGTATCAGCCTTATATCTCTGATACATCTGCGTCCCCCACAAGGTTTGATCCTCAATGGTCTCCCATGCAAGCTTCGCATGCATGTAGTGGATCATGTCTTCCATACTCTTAACATTGATTCCCCCTTCACTCGTGGGTCGGACCATCTTGTCCCACGACACCCACTTCCTCTTTCCCTCTCCTGCAGCATCCCAGATGAAGCGTGCAAGAATCCTATAAATGACCCTGATAACCCCCTTCGGCACGCACGATGAGGCCAGAGCGTGCACTGGAATTGCAGAAAGTACACTATTCACCAGGGTGATCAGACCTCCAAAGGACAGAAAATGATTTTTCCAGTTCAAAATGCGATCTGAGATCCTGTTCACCACCCTGTCAAAGTCCCTGATCCTCAGTCATCCAACCGAAATAGGGGTACTGAGGTACTCCATGGGAAAGGAACCTCTCCCCCTTCCCAGCACGCTGCCCATCCTGGCCGCCCTGTTCGAGTTGCAAGAAGAAGGAATAAAAATGCTACTCTTCTCTCTGTTAATTGTTTGTACGCTCCAGAAGCAGTATTCCTCAAGGATTATGTTCAGCTCTCAAAGGGACTTCCTCCCACCATTCAGGAATACAATCGTGTCATCAGCGAACATCAAATGTGATACAGGGGCGAAGCAAAGATTTCTACGGTAAGGCAGAATGGCCCCTTCGCGGACTCCCTTATTGATCATCCTACTCAGTGTATCTTGCATGATTATGAATAGGATTAGGGAAAGTGGGTCTCCTTGGCGAAGGTCATGAACTGTTTTGAAAAAGACATAGTTTATCCCCAAAAACGGCACAGACATCCATGACGAACTCAAGCACCTGAAGATGATGTCGCACGACCATCGAGAGACTCCAATCTTCACAAGTACTCTGTTCATGAAACCCCATTCCATCCTGTCAAAATATTTGATCATGTCCTGCATTATAACCACGTTAGAACCACGAGAAGGGGTGTTCAAGTGTCTCAGCAACTCTTGTGGCATAACCACAACTCCCTAGATCGATTGGTCCTTGACAGAGCCATGTTGCTCCGGAGCAATTTACCAGGGAATGAAGCTAGACATCCTCCTATTGATAATACTCACTAGGACCATATAGGGTAAACTGCACATGCTCACGGGACGGTAGTGGGAAAGGGAGGAAGGATCTTTTCTATTCGGCAGAAGAACCATAGTGGTCGCGGAAGCAATACGAGGAAGGCCACCCCCTTGGAAGAAGTCATGTATGGAATCAATAAGATAGCCTTTCACCACCTCCCAAGAGAACCTCTAGAAGGAGCCTGGAAATCCATCTGTCCCTGTAGCGCTGTCCGGGTTCAGGTTCCACATCACCACGTGCACCTCCCCTTCATCTGGAATGCTTTCCAACAAGGCAATATCCTTTGCAGAGACCATAATCGAGATGCCCTCCCAAAGGTCAGTCGTCCCAGACGGGTATCCTCCCTACATGTTCGAACTTTTTCCCATAAGGAGGTCTTTAAAGAACTTGCACGCCCTGCCCCCGACCACCTCCACATCATCTGAAAAAGATCCATCCTCCATCGCAAGATTGGTTTTCACAACCCTCCTCCTCTCCCTAATGAATGCGTGAAAAAAATGCAGTGTTCCTATCCCCTTCCATCAACCATTTTTCCCTGGACTGATCCCTCTCCTGTCTCTGCAGAGCACGCACCAACTCCTGCATGTAGCTCTTTAACTATGCAACTTCAGCATACAGCCCGTCATCCCAACTAACCTCAAGCCTGGCCTCCAGGCTTTGGATGTCCTGTTGCATATCCGCAAGCTCCTGGACTCGGGAGGGACGAGACCTTGCCCACACTAGAAGTTCCTGCTTTATGTGCCTCAACATTGAGTGGATAACCACTCATGCATAGCCCCGAGGAGGCTCATTCCAGAACCTCCCAACCATGCGATGATATTCCGGATCAAACACCAACTTGCTGGTGAACTTGAAACTCCCCTTCGCTGTATCTGTTTTGTAGAGAGAAAACAGGAGCGTCGAATGGTCTGAAATACTTCGAGTTAGGTGATTAACTTTTCATTCGGATACTTGGAAATGGCGTGAATGTTGGAAAAGAAATGGTCTAGCCTACTCCAACATCGGCTTCCGCCCCTTCTATTGTTGCACCAGGTGAAAGGATCACATGAATACCCCAGGTCGGATAACCCTTTCCCTACCATACATTGCACAAAGGATGATCTTGCCCTCCTCGCGAATTCCCCCCACCCCTTCCTTTCTTCTGGTTGCATGATGATGTTGAAGTCCCCTCCCACCACACAGGGTTGGGCCCCTCGATCGAACCCATTAAGTTCCGCCCACAACACCTCCCTCCTATGAGCGTCGTAGCTACCGTAGATGTTGACCCCGGATAACGCGTTCCCAAAATTATCCAAATGCTTCCATACACAAACCAAGATCATAAAGCATTTCACAAGCTTTGGTTTGGTAGGTCGTAGGGCCCGAATGCAGCTACGGATTAGGAGTTATGGGCATTTGAAGTTGGGCTGAAAATCTGGTTTACGAAGCCCATTCACGAAGCCCTCTCCATGATCGCAGAGCGCTGTCGCGAAGTAATGAGGCGAGAGGCTCCGCGAACCCGTCTGACGTTCGCGACGCGCCGCAAAGACCCGCCGCGAAGCAGAGGAGGCAGTAACGCTCCGCAAACGCCCTGACGTTCGCGAACCCGCCGTGAAGCCCCAGAGGCAGGAACGCTCCACGAACCCGGTTGACCTTCGCGACCCGCCGCGAAGCAACCACCGCCCCTTCACGCCGCATGAGCTTTTCTGCGTGGCGCCCCTGCCTATAAATACCTAGATCACCCCCCTTCACAGGACGGATGGCCACGACCACTTCTCCCCTTGGGCGGCCGAGCGGAGCTCCGCACTGCGGCTCCGCGAGGCCATGCTCCGCACGCAGCTTACTTCGCGTTGATGCTCCACGATCCGAGGCTCTGTGAGTCCATGCTCCGCGAGCCCATGCTCCACGATGCTGCTCCGCAAGACCAAGCTCCACGAGACCCCTTTTCTCCACGAGGCCAATCTCGGCGAGACCCCTTTTCTCCACGAGACCCCTTTGCTCCGCGAGGCCAAGCTCCGCGAGACCCCTTTGCTCCGTGAGACCCCTTTGCTCCGCGAGACCCCTTTGCTCCGCGAGAGACCATTGATCCTTGTGGCCATGCTCCGCGAAGCTACTTCGCGAAGACCTATCATTCGCGAGGATCATACCTTCGTGAACACTGGTCCATACCATGGGGCCGCAGCCCCCTCACCCCCGCTCGGGGTCAGTGTCGGGCTTCGCTCCCAGCCCTCCGGGCTGGTCCCTTCGCAACTGTCACAGAACCACATGAAAAATGGAGAGTCTCACCGCAAACTTTTCAGGGTGGGACGTCGGGATTTTCCATTGTGCCCTCATGCACACCCACCTTCCACCTATGGAACACCATGATTTGAGATACTCCTCCGCACACCATGAAACTCATTGAGGCGACATATTCCACTTGGTTTCATTCTCATGTATTGAGTTGAGATTCTCATCACCAATTCCCTGAGTACCTTGAGATGAACCATTCCTCAGGTAACTCCTCCAAACCCAATAACTTGGCTCCTATGCCAGGTTAAACCAGAAAGGGCCGCCCTTGCGTAAGACCCAACACCAACCTGTTCTAGGCACCTTCTGCTTAGTATTCCTATCTATATGACTTTAAACTGTAGTACTCCATTTCTAACAAATGATAAGATGCCTCTTTCTCCAAACAAGAGATGCCTTATGCTCCAAGCATGAGATGCCAACAGTCCTCTCTACATGATTATAAACTGTAGTGTGCCCTATGTTCCAAACATAGGATGCCTCTTTCCCTATACGAGAGATGCCTTATACTCCAAGCATAAGATGCCTAACGGTCCTATCTACATGAGTATAAAATGTAGTACTCCATATCTAAAAAATGATAGGATGCCTCTTGCCATATACAAGATATGCCTCATTCTCGTAGCATGAGACTCCAGTAGTCCTACCTACAAGACTCTAAACTGTAGTATGCCCTATGTTCCTAACGTAGGATGCCTCTTGTTCCAGACAAGAGACGCATTATGCTCCAAGAATACGATGCTCAATGACATGACTAGAGTGGCATGATTCCAATGCCCCTTGGCATTACCCCTCTTGTGCACCAGTGCATAGGTGAGGGCCTCAATTCACCAGTGAGTTGGGATGCCCTCATGGCCAGACATGAGGAAGACACCCGGGCAACATCCTTGCATAAGCCCCATTCACCAGTGCCGCTCCATAGCGGCACCCGGGCAGCTTCCTTGCGTAAGCCCCATTCACCAGTGCCGCTCCATAGTAGCACCCAGGCAGCTTCCTTGCGTAAGCCCCATTCACCAGTGCCGCTCCATAGGGGCACTCGGGAAACATCCTAGCGTGAGCCCCACTCACCATTACTGCCCCATAGCGGCACCCGGGCAGCTTCCTAGCCTAAGCCCCATTCACCAGCGCCGCTCTATAGCGGCACCTGGGTAGCTTCCTAGAGTAAGCCCCATTCACCATTGCCGCTCCATAGCGACACTCGGGCAACTTCCTCGCACAAGCCCCATCCACTGTCAGGACCCAATCCAATGGTAAGACGTTGTGACCCAATCCAGTGCTAAGCCGTTGCATCCCCATTCAGCGAAAAGCTATTGACATCCTCATCCATTGGTAAACCTTTATAACCCAATCCAGCAGTAAGCTGTTGAAACCCCCAATCAGCAGTAAACCGTCATCAGAAGAACTACGCGGACATTGATTCCATGCCACGAGGATACGTAGGAAGCCTTTTCAAGGCTCAAGCCTGAAACTATCATCATCCTTTACCTCGGGCCTCCATCCCGGAGTAAGTCCCAGCACCATGGGCCGCCTAACGCGTAAGCCCCTTTTCGCTTCTCACGGACGCACCCTTTGGGGCGTGATCATCAGGTCCTTGCTGCCTCTTGTTTCTCACACAGAGCATGACTCACATGGGTTTAGAGTGAGCATTAGCCATGGAAATTCCCTCGTCCAGCATGACGTTAAACTGTATACTCTCTTCCAGAATGATGTTAAACTGTATGTCCTTGTCCCGCATGACATTAAACTGCACATCCATTTGAACTACGAGGTCTTTGATCCATGTCACGGCATGGTACATAGGAAGCCTCCATGAGGTTCAAGACCACCTGTAATTTCTTCACGTCGAGTTCTACCTTCGTCCGGTATGATGTTAAACTACATTCCTGTCCGACGGAAATCCATTGTGACCAACCCGAACTACGAGGACTTTGATCCATGTCAAGGCATGGTATGTAGGAAGCCTCCCTAAGGTTCAAGCCCATATCCCATCAGACCAAGGTCCTTTATTCATGTCGGTTCGCCAACACCCACCATTAATCCTGAACTACGAGGAATTTGATCCATGTCAAGGAATGGTACGTAGGAAGCCTCATGAGGTTCAAGCCCCCGACTACTGGACCCCCGGGTACAAATTCACGTCAGTTCGCCGATGAATCCCCTTTGAACTACGAGGTCTTTGATCCATGTCATGGCATGGTACGTAAGATGCCTCCCAAAGGTCCAATCGCACCACCCGTTGGTCACTCCGACCTTCTTCACATCGGTTCATAAACACCCGGGAAGCCTAGTGTGTAAGCCCCCCACCATATGTACCAAGTTCCTCACTCGTGTCGGTTCTCTGACACACCATTATGAACTACATGGTATTTGATCCATGTCAAGGTATGGTACATAGGAAGCCTCCATAAGTTTCAAGCCCATCACCCGATCATCCCAACCACACTCACGTCGGTTCACCCCCGTCCCGCATGACGGTAAACTATATTCCACATTCCATCTGAACTACGGGGATATTGATCCATTTCAAGGCATGGTGTGTAGGAAGCCTTCACGAGGTTCAAACCCACCACCAGTGGACCCCCGGGTTCACCTTCACATCTGTTCACTGACGATGCCCATCGGACCAAGGTCCACCTTCAAGTCGGTTCACTGATGACACCCATCGGACCAAGGTCCACCTTCACATCGGTTCGCCGAAGACACCCGTCGGACCAAGGTCCATCTTCACGTCGGTCCTCCAGCACACCCACCTGAACTACGAGGACTTTAATCCATGTCAATGCATGGTACGTAGGAGACCTCACGAGGTTCAAGCCCAACATCCATCGGACCAAGGTCCACCTTCATGTCGGTCCAACAACGCCATCCTAAACTATGCGGACTTTGATTCCCTACCACGGGGATACATAGGAGTTCTCTTTGAGGCTCAAGCCCAACTTCACTGTTGCCCTTGCGATAGTCCCATTTAATTCCCCCTTCACCTCATTCATCCATCGATTATCCATCCCGATTCTTACCTGGGATGCCACATCCCGATGGGATCATGACATCCACCCTCCTCACTGTTCCTAGCAGTACCTGGGCTGCTATCCACGTGTAAGCCCCAACATGTCTTCGGGTCGTTGTTCTTTGTGTACACCCCGATTCATCACCCCTTAGAACTACATGGGTTTTGGTCCCTTTCTTTTACACATGGTATGTAGGAAACCTTCATGAGGATATATCCCAGCCAATAGTAGACCTTGGTGTCCCCCATTCTGGGGTGCACTCTCCCTGATCCGCCCTCAGTGGTGTTCATATCAACCATTACGGTGTGACATCTCCCCGCCATGGGGCGCACCACCTCAGATCCATCCTCATTGGGCGTTCTGATCCATCCCCTTGGTAAACCTTCCAGGTGTTCTCTCATAGGGATATACCAATCTGATCCATCTCTATGGGACATTCTGATAACCCTCGTTCCATCTCCGTAAGATGTTAAACTCACAGCCTACCTCGTGATAAACATGAGATGCCCGAGGAAAACCTCGGATGACACGCATTTGGTGTAACCGTCTCTGCAAGACGTTAAAATCACGGCCTACCTCGTGATAAACATGAGATTCCTGAGGAAAACCTTGGATGACACGCATTTGGAGTAACCGTCTCCACAAGACATTAGACTCACGGCCTACCTCGTGATAAACATGAGATACCTAAGGAAAATCTTGGATGACACGCCTTTGGCGTAACTGTCTCCGCAAGATGTTAAACTCGTGGCATTCCCCATGATAAACATGGGAAGATGAAGAAAAAATCAGATGGAGTATGATTCCCCGCATCCGATGAGGGATTCCTTGGGTTCTACACCCTTGAGATTCCCTCTTATGAGGAAGAATATAGGTTCCCCTATGGCCACGCACCCAGAGATGCCCCGACATACCTGATGTTGCCGTCTACTCCAACCGAAGGTCGCTACCATGTCAAGACCCTATGGAAAGTCTTGAAGTAAGTAGTGTAATTAACCAGTGTCCATGAAGATATGGAACCGGGAATGAGATTCACGAACAAAGTCTTAAATCTATGAGGGAGACCTGGACTAGGTGATGAGTTCTGAGGAGGAATCCACGGAAGGAAGAACCGACATCCCATTATCCCATTTTGATCAAGGAGAGAACGTCCCTGAACAAGGAGGGAATGCTGCCCGCCTTTGGAAAGTGAGAATGCAGGGAAACAGCAGCGCGTCCTCCACAGACGGATGCGCACACCCCAGAAAAAGAATCAGAAATATTAGATAAATGAAAAATACAACTCTTCTCTATCACTTAACACCTTTTCCGTGATATGCTGATCCCCGGCCTGCATCATCTCCACTGAAACATCCCTCTTCCAGAATAGCTATATGTGGTTGTTATTCAGGGCCGCATGCATGGACACATATATTCTTAACTTGCGAGTAAAGTCATGAATTTTGGCAATATTCTGCTTATGCTCGATAATCGCTACCACCTTGATTCTGTGGTTTCTGAATTCCAAAGAAATAAAGTCGGTCTTCTCCCTAGCCCCTATACCGAGGGAATTCCAAATCATAATGGGAATCATTAAAACATCCCTTTCATGGCTTTGACCCCAGGTATATTGGTCGGTTCAGTTGGGAATAATGGGTTCTCCCTTCCCTGTACTTTCTTCTCCATCTGCCGGGTGCATACTCCTGGGCTTGAGGCCGGACTAACTGGGGGGTGGAACGGGAGGAGAGGGATTGTCCATAGGAAGGAATTCACTCACAACCTTAATAGAGCCCTTGTCCGGGGACACCTACCCTGCAAGGACCTTCTCCTTGGGTGAGTTCCCAGCCCCATGACCTTCGCTACTAAACGTAGGGCCTTCCCCCGGGGAAGGACGTACACCGGAAGAGATTGCACGCATACTTTGAACAAAAGGAGGCAGCAGCCTAGTGTCTTTCTGCCACTCCACCATGATAGGGTAGTCACCTCGAACTCCGGCCTTCTTGTCTTGACAGACAACACTTTCCCTGGAAGACATGGTTGAAACCGGCAGCTGCCAATTAGGGATGATGCTCCTGGGCACCCTCAGAAGGAAGTCCAGGAAACCACCTGTCTTTTGCTTCCCCGGATAGTACATCTCGTCATGGTCCTCTAAGGGTTTCTGATGGGAGCTTGATAAAGAGCATGGGGATACATCCCATCTAATAGAACCTATAATGCCCCCCTCAAAAGATCCTGGCGATAAGAAAGTCTGTTCTACCGCGAATCCACAGGATAGACCAGAGTGCCTGATCAATCTCGAAGGAGCGAGCACACCTTTATGAGATGGAGAAGGTATAGCGGGGAACTTGGAACCAACTTCAGCCCGATGGCGCCCTCCAGGGTATCTTCTCCGGCACATCGGTAGAGAGTGACCCTACATGAGACAAGATGAACCGAACCTGGGGAACACCGCGTACACTACATCCTGGTCCCAGACCACTGACTCCGGCACTTGAATAGAAATCTTCTCTGGAACCGGCAAGGTGAGGTCCAGTTCCATGCAGATCTATTCCACTAGGGACTCCTGACAACGTCGAGTACGCTTATCCAAAAAAAGAAAGCCTCCCAGAGCATTCCCTATGACCTTTCAAGAAAGCGCCATTCTGAAAAGGGAGAGGAAGACCTGGTAGACTTACCCAAACCGTAGCATAAGAGTTTTCCTTTCCCTTGTGAGCCTCCATCGACCACTTAGAATAGTTGAAACGCCAATGAACCATGGACCTTGGAGAATGGCACTAGGCCTGGATGAAATCTTCCTCCGAAGACAACATTAAACAGAAAGAGCATCTGTGCAACACCGAGATGTGAGCATCCCCCTGCGACCCCCAGGAATCCACAAAACGCTTGAAGACATTCAGAGAGGGTTTCTCCACGCCAAACCAAGACACAAGAGTCCATATGGTGAAGGAATTTTTTTATTTCAGATAGAAATATTTGTACCATCAAAGCCTGAGATAAAGAAGGAGGTATTGAATTATGCACACATCTCAGAATTATTGATCTACCCATAGACAATGAATATGTATCAAAACCTATGAGAATCTATTTGTGGGATGATTATATGAGATAAATAATAGGATATAAATCACTTTTATTACTCTTTCAATAAGTGGGATCAACAAAAAATCCCATGTGGATTATGTATACATTACATATACCTTCATAAAAATTAGAGAACATACTAATGTCTTTTTCACGGGACATCGAAAAAAATAAAACAAAAATTGAAATATTATAAGTAGTATAGTCACTTAAGATGAATTTTAACTATATTACCATTCATGAGGAAGTTTAACTCAATCAACATGGTATAATATACATTATAGAGGTGGTGAGGATTCATACAACAATATTATCAATTATCTCAAATTGAGATATGAAATTACTCTTAAAATATTTATATAATTCTCCAAAATGACTAGAAAATAGTGTTTATCCTAAATATAGCATATCACCATCACAATAAATTCCAATATGAGTTGGAAATCCCAACACATGAGGATATAATGAGATCCTTCACAGTGGACATCAAATCATGTTTGGAACAACATATTCCATTTATTGATATCAATAATAACAATATATTACACTAGAGGATTTAGATGGATTCTTATAGTGCACTATATGGATTTAAATGTTGATCTATGTTATTTTGGGATTTCTTCGTATAATAGAAGCTATTGGGAATTGAACTAGTGGATAAAATGACATTTCATTTCAAGACCATTCTGTAACACTTCAATGCATAAGAAAGATGATAGAAGAGTTATGATTAAAATCATAGTCAATAACAACGGTTTTTGGTTGGTGACAAAGTGATCCTTAACATGTTTTCATGTAAAATATACATATTGTTTTAAAAGAGAGAATGACATTCCATAACATATTGGCCACTAAAAAAATATTTTATCAAATTGGAATTATTTTCCATCACCTTGTAGTCCAATGAATCTTGTACCATGTATGTGACATGTTCCATGTATCCATATTGAGGATGTACATACCAAAACCTTTATATGTATTAAATCAGAAGGTGGTAAATTTGGGTTATATTAAAGAGAAGATGGTGACGATCTTAGACTACCTGGAAAATGTTATGTTCATTAAGGAAACTCACCCAGAAAATTTACAATTGAAGAATCATAAACATTATGAGTCCACATACGTACCAAAATATTAAATGAATACAAATTTCCATAATTTTTTCCACCTTAATGTATTGGATGACATTTAAAAGGGGATATTTTCTTAATTGAGGAATAATGAAACATCCAGAAAATCCTATCTATTTTTAAAATAATTTATTAGTTATTATGAAGCTTTTATTATTTTTTACAATAAATTCACATAAAAATGATTTTACATGTTATAGGAAAATTACACAACATGAAAAATTATTTTGATTATAATATATTTTACAAATATATGGTGAGTAGAGGAAAAAAAATTCACACACTAATATAAATATCATAGGCCCAAATTCTACCAAAATGATAACTCCTACCATAATGGCTATAACAAAAAAAGTGAAGCATTATGAATATGATATACATTATTATGGGAAGTATCATCCCTTTCCGAAGAAGTAGTGAATAAAAAGGTATTAGAATATTGTACTATATATGGGGTGTAATGGGAAATATGACTATGATTATTTGACTTTTTCCCAACAAAAATATAACATTTTAGATCTGACTATTACAAAAATGTTGGAATATTACTCCAAATTTATGGAATAATAAAACATATTATGGAATTATAAGATGATATATCTGATATAATATAATGATTTTTATTATAAGATAATTAAAGAAAATTGTATGATACGATAAAATAAATGTTGACATAATGAAATCATAATTATATTTTTCATAGAAAATATATATGCATTATCATCAATAAATTATCTTTTAATGATAATTTTAAAAATATTAAATTAAATCTCACATTGAAAATTGGATTCATAAAACTATATATACTATTATATATATGGAAAAAAATATTAATCCATATGAAAATTTTCAATCTATTTGAAAATTTAATCATTCCATAAATTAAATTTATTAACATATAATGAGTTTATTTAAATAATAAATTTTACTTACCTATAATATTTTTTGAAAAATGGATATAATATTTGGAATCAACTCATAAAAATTATCTTAGGATTAATTATCAGTATTTTTCTAAAAATGTTGAATATTTTGTGAATCCTATCATGCAAAAAAATATGATGGTTTTCATTAGAAGTTAAATAATTGATTACATTATTAAGGGGTGTGAAAAACATGATTTTATAAATATTTATATTTATGTAAATTTTATATCATTTATGGATAAAGTTACAGACCGCACCATGTTGAAATGAACAATGATATACTATTAAAATATTATTATTTAAATATGATAATTATAACATAGTAGTTTTTGTTAAGGGTGTAAAAATAATAATCAAATTATAAAAAAATATTTAAAACGGTTTTATTTATTGAAAATAAATTTATTAATATTTAATAAATATGTACTCACTTCTCCAAAAATAATTATAGGTATCCAGAATATGTTTTCATAAAAATTTGTTCTATAATATTTTGGGCATGAATATTATAATTAATTCGTACCACATTTACAATTTTCATTCGAAAATAGTATGTAGTATTTTTAAGAATATAAAAGTTATCTTCTGATAATATTTTCATATTTTTTAAAAATGATTTATTTTTCAATGAATATTTAAAAATTCATCCTTTTGATAAACATTCATTTCAATTCAAAAAATAAAGTAATTTAAATTTTAATAAAATTTAATTTTGGTTTAATTAAAATATAAAATTTATTTTAGTTAAAAATCACTATATATTTCCATACCAAAAAATCAAGTTTGATTTAGGTCAATGATTAATCTTATGAATAAAATGTATTTTTTATAAAACTGTATTTAAGTGCGTATAATTTTTCCATCTTATTTTAATAAAATAGTCATTAATAATGAATTATTTAAAATAAATTTATTTATTAAGGATGTATATATTTTAATTTAATTTATTATAATTATTTTTAATAATCTTAATGTTATTACATGATCATATTGGGGTTGAAAAATTATTTTTTCTATAAAATCAATTTTCATCACATGTTGTGGGTTTATATTTTAATTAATTCTATCACAAATAAAAAATTAATTTGAAAAAATGGATTCAATTTTGTTGGAATAATTCAGTAATTTTTTTAACATATTACCATCTTATTTTTAGACATTTTGAGTAGTAACCCTGGTACACATAGGCTCCTTGGTAATGGGTACAATGGGGTAAACCAAGGTTAATACTATGTGGTATGACTTTAAAATAACACAAAAACAGTCATTAATTTTATTATATGAGTGTTTTATGACCAAAGGTATTAATTAAGAGTTAAATAATGTATTTCTAAATTATATTTCTAAATTTGGAGTCTAATATTGACTTTTGTGATATCAATATATAATTTATTTACATTAAAATGTATTCATAGTATTTTCATTAAAAAGAATAGTTGGAAATTACATTTTCTTTTGGAATTACATAAGAGTATAAAAACCACATAAATTTTATTATTTTAAAAAATAACTATTAAAAATGAGTTTATTTCATTATTTCAAGATAAAATGATTTTTATACTAAACAATATTTTAAAAAAATTATATTTTATGAAGTTTGTCTTCATTAGTTGAAATTAATTTTCACCTCCTAATAAAATTTATTATTATAAAATTGATACTAAATATTTTGTGATTATATCCAAAAAATATAATTCCTAATTAAATTTTTATTATAAAATTGTGTTATCATATTAAAAATGTTGATTCATATTGGTTAAGGTTAAAATTTGTTTAAATTCATTTAACTTAGTGGTAAGGCTTCATATCTCCCAAAAAATGCCAAATGTTATTTTTTGAGCTTTGACTGATCAAATGACTTAATAAACTTTTTCTGGGTTCCTTGGATCCAGTTGAAATGATCAGGACGTATATATATTTTAATCATTTATGTAAATCAATTTGTTTCATTTACCTGCCCTTTAAATGGATACAATATCTCCTCACTTATATACACTTCATGAACCATATATCTCGGCCAATCCCAATCATCATACATTCTGAGCTTACTTCCCTCCTTCCAAGATGTTTTAGTTATTCTAAAACACCATCCTTTATGGGAATAATGTGTAATCCAAAAGTGGTTTCTCAACAACATGTAGCTTAGAGTACATATAATGAATGTAAAACATGAGGTAAAGGTATTAACTATATCAATATTTTTATATTTTGCATATGCCATATTAAATATTTATTTCCTTCATGTTATGTATACAAATCAGATGAATGTTTTTAATATCAATTTTCATTCAAATAAGGGGATTTAAAAAAACAAATACTCGTCCCTCTTTCATGATTTTCTTCATTATGATGTTACCAATGTGGTAAGTGTTCTTCATCTCAATATTGTTTCATTAAGTCATTTTTTAGTTTATACACCTATTAAGGTTTTTTATGCATACATTTTTTGGACTTAATTATTTTCTTCCAATATATCACTATTTTTTATAAGTTTTGAAGATTAAAAAAATACCTTATTATTTAATAACAAGTTTATATTTGTTTTTTCATAATTTTATATCACAATATTCTTATTAATTGTTAATTTTTTAATGAATTAATTATAATGGAATTTATCCTTCAAGAATAATGATAAAATATCATTTAACCTTCAATAATAAAGAAATTTTTTTTAGATGATGGAATACAATTTATTCAGTGTTATTTATATTACTTGACAATATTCTCTCACTTGTAAACAATTTCTCTTAAAAATATGATTTCATACTTTTACTAAAATCTCATGAAAAACAAAAAAAATCTTAAGAAATGCTTACAGTTTAAGACCATATTATTGTTAATGTATATTATCTTAGAATGTTGATAATTTTTCTTATAATGTTTTTAAGGTCAGAATGAAATGTTAGATAGATAAGCTGTTAGAATTTTATCTTACAAAGGCAATATTCATAAAAGAAATATCTTACAGACATCATTAATTTTCTTGAAGTCATCTATCTTTTTAAAATTAGAAATTATAATATTAATTGTTTTTATCTTATTCCAATAATAAATCTATAATATTTATCTATGATGAGGTAGAATTATAATATAAAAGATTTTTTTCATACCATAATGGACGGTAAATTATCTTATAAGTATATAATTCATCAATTTTTTTATTACATTTATTATGTTATAAAATTTTTAATTATGATAAAAATATATTCAATTGATGTAAATTTTTCTTAAGTAAATTTATTCCTTTAAAATCTTCTGAAAAAAAGTTTCTCAGATTAGGAATGACGAATTGAGATGAAGAACGTATTTTCAAGGAATTGAATGATCCTCTAAAAATATTTATATCATATTTATGAAAGATGTTAATTTTATATTTTCAAATAATTTAAAAATTTTATTAAGAGCTTATCACTTCAATTTTTCAAATGAATTATCTGATCTAATTTTATATTTATCAATTGTGATTAGGTCTAATTCATATGAAGAGACTTAAGCAGTTATTTCCCCCTTGCATGTAATAAATATGTGTAAATATATAATAAATAATATTAGGTTCTTAAAACATAATATACACATAACAGAAATATTCTCTAAATTTTATATTAATAAAAGAATATCACTTTGTAACGAAGAACCTACATAGATTCTATTATATGATATGGAGTTTATCTAGTGGCTTCTTTTTCTAAATTCAGTTTCATTTTAAAATACCATTATGAATTTTTAAAAAATGATTATTTTTTATTATAAAATAAAGTGACAAATCCTTGTACTGAGTGATACTGGATGTTGTTTTTTAAATTCATCTATGATCTTGGAAAAATATCATAGTTTTCTACAAAGTAACAACTGATTTCACTTAGTTGTGAAGTCATTTTGAAATGTACTGTAATAAGTGAAAATCACCAAGCTATAGTTTTTATTATTATTAAAGTGTATTAGGGGATATCTATTCCCAAAACTAATAAAAATATCAAATGGAAAATATTTTTTTAATTTTTTATTGTCTACTTTTGTTTTTATTAAAAATATCATAACCTATAAATTGTAAATAGGGGTGGTGTTAAGAGAGTAAATTTAAATTTACTCAATTCACCCCCTCTTAAGTATTTGTTTAAATATTCATTAATTAATATATATAACCCATTTATTATATTATATTACTAATCTAGTTACATTCCCTGTATTTAATGTTTATTTTTATGTTTTTCTTTTTTAGATATAATGATTTAGATGATAGCAATGTGGTAAGGGATTTATATTTCAATCCCATTTCAGTCGTGATTTTCTATGCTTGAACATCAATTGAGAAAAAAATATAACCCCCTTTTAATTAAACCCATTATGTTTATTCTCATATAGGGGTTTATGGTATTTTCATGTATTTCTACCATTTTTTATTCTATGGTACTTAATGTCTCTAAAAAAGGTTTTTAAAGACAATATGAAATTATTTAAACTTTACTCAAGAATATTTTTATTCCATGTCCATGTTTTCTTTGGGATGTTTGGAAGAATGTTTTACTCATATCGTATTAATTTGTAAAATCATTTTTATAGAAGTTTTAGTGTTTTTAATAAATAATAAAAACAAACTTATTTTCATTTTATTAACATGTTTATTTTGACTTTTGAAAAAAACTATATAACATGAATCATTGTTTTAAAATAAAAAAAATTTATAGAGTTTCAAACTATTAGGAACGAAAAATTATTTTAAGCATCCTCTATAAATATCGACGATTCAATAGAAATAAATTATCCACAAAATAGTTATTAAATTAGGGTTTTTTAAAAAATTAATTTCCAAATAAATATTGTATTTTTATCCAGAAATATATATGATATTCTTAAAAGTAATTTCTATTTATGATAAAATGTTTGATGGTAATTATGAATTACTACTAATTTGATCCAATTATACCCTCATTAATCACTCTAAATATGGTTTAATATTGTGATAATATTATTTTTATAAAACCCATTGAATTTTGGGGGGTTATAATGTGATGATATTTTAATTAAAAACATTTCCTTTTAATGGGTTATGTATTAATGATATGATGACTATTTTATGATAATATGGTACACATATGTGTTGTTTTCATTAACTAATTGGTGGGCCTATAATTATAGTCTGTATATACACTGGGTAATGATTTATATCTCATGAGATAATTATAGGAAACTAGTTGATGTTCTTACACCACTATGGGAAACATATAGAGATACCTAATCCACTATGAGAAATATGTTGTGATTCTTGATCTGAAATGATATGGGAAAATGGTGGTTCTATCTGATCTGTTAAAATATATGAAATATGTTTTGATGCCTGATTCACTATGATATGAGGGTATTGGTAGGTAACCATGAAATATGATTTACTTTAACTGTATATGATTGTTCCATAGTTTTATGATGTGATTTTATTCTTATCGTATTAACTCATCATGAATTATTGATAAATTAATACTTCTAAATATTTTAATTCTTTCCTTTAAAATGATATAGTTTTATTCCATTTTGTAGGAGTATGAATCAAGATAAATTGGTAATGAATTTTATATGTTATGATCAAAATATAATTCTTATCTTATGATTTCATAATAAATTACTATGTCACTAATTTTCCTAGACTAGGATTCAATGTCACTATTTCAATTATTTCCCCTTATAAGGATGTGAAGGGTGTTTTTCTATGGGTTATGACCAAAAAGATTACAATGTGGGTTGATCATTGTGGGAGATGCTGAATATCATTAATGGAATATGAAAATTTTGTATCTAGACTCCAAAGACCCTAAACCACTCTAATTCTATTTTTGATTATTATATTATTCATTGAGTGTTAATTTAAAAATATTTAACCTTATATCAAAAAATATGTATGTTTATAGTTGGTATTGGTGTAGGGTTTAGTTAATCATTGGACAATGGTTTTATAAAAAAAATAGTGAAAACCATTGGTATAAGTCTATTTTTATAGTAACTTAATTTTTTTGGTAAGGTAATGATATATTGATTTTCTAGAAAATAAATCCATGTATGTATAGTAGAAATTGGGTGTGTTTTGGTCTAAATAAACTTAGGGATAATAACTCTAAATGGGTGAGATTGAGTTCTAACTCAATCATATATGGTGGAAACAAATTAGGAGTAATACTAAACACATGGCTAGGCATCTTAAGGGTTATTATTAGGCTAATTCAATTTTTCCTAATGAATGGTTATGATTTATATGAATTAATAATGACCATGAATGACCTAGTTTAATTTTATACTTCCATAGATTGATACAGTTTAAATATTCAAGGCTTCTCAAGAATTATATTCATAAATACATGATTTCCCTCTCTGATGTTTAAAGCATGATAAAAACACTATGTATTGATATTCAATAAATGTTTAGAACCCAATAGAATTATGTGAATTGTAAATGAGATAACCAATACATTGACCATTGTCATGAACATCTAAATTTACCAGGAGTTGGGATGCATTATCATATTACTACACTCACTCAAATCATTAAAATTGTGAGTGGTAACATAGATCTTGATGAAATTCCGAATTCACCATGATGATATAAAAATATCATTTAATATTTGATATGGAAATGTATGCCCTTCTTCATTAGGTCATTAAATCCATTGATTGATAAGAAAATATCAATATAATGTAATAATATTTTATATTATATAGTTCTAGGATCATGAGAATGATTTGTTAGTATTTTTATCATGTGTAAAGAATATTTAAAAAATTGTGGAATCATATTAAAAATATAATATAAGATAAATATTTTATCTTCTTCAAATGGTATAAGTTTCAATATGTATTTTTCATTATTTAGATAAATTTTATTTTAAAAATTTTTGGAATGAATTTCATGAGATTAAAGAGAATAAATATGAATTAATTGGTATATATGAGTCAACTTTTGTTATACTTGTTGAGTATAACTCTAGTATAATCATCATCCTTGAAAGTAAAATTGATTGGTTTTTTAGTGTCTTGAACCAAAGCCTTTAAAATGATTCATCAAAAAGTGACTTAAGTATCTATAAAGAAATTGTTCGATGTGAATCCATGGTAGAAATGGAAAAAAGTGATTCCTATGGTATTTTTTATGAATATTCCTTATGAATTTCTAATAGTTCTTACTTTAGTAAAATATAATGTGACTTTGAAAGTTTATTATTACTATCTACTTAGATTCCATATAAATTTTTTGAATAAGGAAATAAAATTTGATATTCTAAACCAACTTCTTGTGATAAATCATTGCAATGATGAACCCAAACATCTAATAGAAATATTTTTTAGCTAAGATTTAATATAAATGCAATAAATGGTGAATTATCTTTTGGTAGAATATATTATTTTATTGTGACTTCATTATAAAAAATTTATTGTTATTTTCAAGGATATAGGGTCATGGAATATAAATATTTAGTATTAAATATTATGAGTGATTACAATTATTTCATGAAAATTATAATGTGGACCATTTAATAAAATGAGATCAAATCATTCTTGAAATTTTATTTTGAACCTATTTGGATATATATTGTTTAATTCAAAAGGATAAAAACATGTGGAATTGATTAAGATGAACATTCGGTGTAATTGTTGATGTGTTATAATTTAATGTATAATTTCATCATATGATGATTTTTCTATAATGGAAAACATGTTACAGAAATTTTGGTTTCCCAAGTATCTAGAAATAAAAGTTCAAATTGATCAAAGAACAAACAATGGAATTATTTTATATTATGAAATAGAATAACGTGATTATATTTTATCTAGTTCACTATCTTGAAATTTATTGAATCTCTCAAAGTTAGTAATAGGGTATAGAAATAAAAATGATAACATTTTACCTTCAATTCTACTAAATTGGAGTTCTTTTCACTATAAAAAATTTATCATTTTTTAGACATTAATTTTCCCATGACTATGTTTATTACCACACACAATTAGTCCTTAGACATTATTTTCATCATTATTTTTATAGTTTTACACCAGAAAAATTTTCCCCCTAAATGGTGACCTTATTATTAGTTATTTCTAGTAATATATAGGTATCACACTTCCCATTTTCTATGAATGTTTTGTTATCATCATGTATAATGTCAGTTTTTAATAAGGATCTATTCATATATTGATCCTTTCATGGCCGAGGTAAAATTTGGGAGGGTTTAATTTTTTAAATTAGCTAGATATTAACACCATGATATTTTATAATATATTTCTATTTAAATAAAATTTCTTTTTATTATTTCTTTTTTATACACAATAACATGTTTAAACCGACCCTAATATACTAATAAAATATTATTATATGAAGGTTATATTTATAAACATGCCATTAAATTTGAGTGTATAAATAAATATAAAAAATAATGATAATATTTATAAATGTTTCGTATAATTCAATTACATTTATAAAGGTATAATATATAAGTATCCAATTTTATTTATAATTCCATTTTTTGTTCAAAAATATTTATCTTAATATTTTTTATGGAATGGTTTCCTTAATACTGAAAATAATTTAACACAACTTTAGCATTGGTATGTATAAAAAAGTATATCTATTTTTATTCATAAACTAAAAATTACTGAGGGTGAAATGGTGTTATCATTTTGACAAGATTTATTTTTAAGTGAATCGTGAAAGATAATGTTTTTTTATAAAGCGGTCATTTATTTTCCTAAAATAATGTAATTCAACAAAATTATATTATTTATATATTTTAAAATTCAAATCAGATCCATTTTAATTAAAAAAAATTAACTAATTCCATTTGATTCAACATTCTATTTAATTTTTTTTAAGATTAATTTTCTGTTTAAGATACATAATTTTTTAAATTGTTTTAATATACATATTTTTCCAATATAATTAATAATAATTATTCCTAATGAATACATAAGTTGTTTAAATTTATAGAATATCTAAATATATGAATTTATATTCATAAATTTTTTATTAATAATCATTGAGTTACTGTAAGACTCTCTTATGGATGAAAAAAAATACTTTTTTGATAAACCATTCTACATAAAATTTTACTGGTTTGTGTTCGAATTAAATAATGAAACATTTTTAAATTGAAATTAATAAAATGGATTCTATATTTGGAATCATGATAAATAAATTTTTTAAATTTAACCCTTTCATTTTTATGTATAATGAATAGTGGCCCTGGTAGAATTTATCAACCTGGTAAAGGGTACAAGGGGTAAAATGAGGCTAAAACTATTGGATAAAAAAATTAAATAACCATATCAATTGAATTTATCGAATTTTATGAGCTGTTTTCGACTAATGTAATTTCTAAATACTAATATAATTAATCTTAATCCATTATTCTGAAATTACGAGACATGGCATAAAATATTTTAACATACGATATATTATATTGAAATTATAAACTATTTTTTGGACTTTACATTTCATGGAATGGTTGGAATATCCCATTCTATTTTTTCTTTCTCCCAAAATTGAAACGAAATATCTTAGATTATTACTTATCAATGAAATTTGTTGGAAATTTTTTTATTAATTTATTTCAATGGGAAAGGATAATTACAATTAAAACTGATATTTTCCAATGATTTTTTTCATTAATTTGATGGTATTTAATTAAAAGTTATCTCTAGTTCATATAGAAATTAAATTCATTAAAATGGATACCAATTTTTTAATTATAATTTATAATTTTTTAAAACGGCCCTTCTTTTATTTGTAATATAATTTTGTTGTCTTGGTAAAATGTTGAGTTATCATGGCTATGATTAAAATGAGTTGAATGTGGTTTGAATAGAAGAGAAAAATTTAAATAAATCCAAAACATGTACAGATGTGATTGGTTGAGTTTATTTTTACCTTATGACATCTTATATTCATATTTTATGTTTTTGGTTCCATAATACATGATTCTGATATATAGGTTATTTAATATTTTAATTAATTACATGTGTTCCCTTTCCCTCACCTAAAAAATGATACTAAATCTACTCAGTTATACACACTTCATGAACCTTTTAGATCATCCATGATCAACCAAAATATCATAAATATTCCTTCCATGTGTATTTGATATTTTTTATTATAAAAATACCATCATTTTCAAGGAATAACGTATAATCCAAAAGATAACTCATAACAAAGAAGATGTTAGATAATTGATGAGGAAATTTGAACATAATGTATAGGTATTTATCATCCCACCAATATCTATTTAAGACATATGTTGTATTCACCACATGATTCCATTGTATGATGTACTTTATACCCACTATTTTCTTTTGTTATTTTATTCATTACAATTTTGGGGATTTAAAAATCTATACCAGGTTCTCTCTTTCATGATGTTTTCATTCAATGATTATTGAAGTGGTCATAATTCATTATCTAATTTTTTTAATTGAGATTTGTTTCATGTTATAAACCTATTTATTCATATTAAGTGTATATAATTCCCCCATTATATTCTTTATCATGAATATTCTAATATTCAATGATTTTATGGGTTCATTTTATGTTACTCATTCATGGGGATAATTATTCAAAATTTACCAATGTGGTATGAAAATTCTATTTCAATCCCATTTTAAGAGTTATTGTTTATGCATGATTTTTAATTGAAGTCATTTTATTCTACATATCTAGTAAATCCAATAAATATTATTATAATATATTTATTAAAGGAATTTTATAATAATGATACCATTTTCTAGTCTTTGGTATTTGAAATTATTGTCAAAATGTTTATAGAGAAAATAGATTTTATGTTTTCATTCTATGGGAATCATTTTCTTCCAACGTAATGCTTTCATTAAAATTATATCATGAATTTTTGATTAATTGTTACTTGAATAGACTGAAGGCCTTCATTTTTTCATTTAATTTTTCTAATCCCCCTTTTTAGTGTTGAAGTGTAACCCTTGTATCGCTCGTAGGCTTAATTACACATTACATGACCCGAAGACCTTAGATGAATTCATCTAGAAAAAACTACATGGAATTTCCCCTCCCCAACATATATCTTAATGTCATCTCCCCACCTACACAAGGCAGGTCAGCTAGCTATCCTATACAGAGTTGTACATGCCCGGTACCAATGGTGATGTCATACGCTCTCATTCTTCCTATTCTATTTATCTAGAATCTAGTGAATGTCCATGCTATTAATCCTTTTCTAGAGCCATGTTCCTTTAAAATATGTCTGGTTTCATCTCCATTTCATGTGTCCTGATGGACTTGAGGTGGCCCAAAGGCCTTGAATGTCCCAAATACCAAACATGTGAATAGTTCTGAATGCTACAGCACCAAATAGTACCTGCTACAACACTACTATATTATCTTCTACATTTTTTCTACAGTACTACTATAGTCACTCGAAAATATGCCTCCACCTGGATTTGATCATGGGTCTCCTGGATGAACTTGAATAGTCCTCACCGACTAGGCTGAGGCTCATGTGCGAGAATTTTTTATTTGTATGATATAACATTTCATAGTCATTTTAATTCATATTTTAAGTTTTATAAAAACACTTCATCAGAATCTTTTTTTTCATTTTTCAAACAAGTTACTTTTTCTTTTTTTTAAATTTTTGAAGGAATATTTGATTTAACATAAATGAGAAGAAGAAAGTTTCCCACCATCATAAAGACCAAATTATTTGAATCTTCAATTTCAATTTAGATATTTATTTTCAATGAAATTGATTTCCATAATATTTTATAAATTATTATATTTAAATTATTTATTTCAAAATGAAAATTATGTTTTCCTCAATAAATAATTATAAGAAACAAGTTGATGTTCTCGATCCTCTATGAGAAACTAGTAGGGATGAATGAAGCACTATAGAAAACATGTGGTCATTTATAAATGATTTTGATATGAGAAAAATTCATGGATTTCTAATCCACTATGATATAAGATACAATTATTGATTCCTGGTCCACAATGATATCACCATCTTGGTAGTTAACCATAAATATGACATTGTTTCTATACCTATGATGGTGTCACACATTTATCATATGTTGTTAATCATATAATATAAACTCATAGTTCATGATTGATAAATGATGATTTAACACTCTTCACATTCATGTATTTCAAATCATATAGTTTTATGAAATGTTCCATGATTATTACTGATTATAAATTGGGTGTGAAAATTT